>JAEIGQ010000278.1:0-327127 GCA_018904275.1 Lordiphosa clarofinis
TATAAGATATACTCATCCGATCCGGTCGTTTCCGACATATTAGCAGTGTGCAGTAAAAAGAAGGCTCTGTGCAAAGTTTCAGCTCGATAGCTTTAAAACTGAGAGACTAGTTTGCGTAGAAACAGACAGACGGACAGACAGACAGACAGACGGACGGACAATGCTCAATCGACTCAGCTCGTCGCCCCGATCAAGAATATATATAGTTTATAGGGTCGGAAATGAATATTTCTATGCGTTGCAAACTTCCTTTTAATGGTCCACCCTGTAGCTATCCAAAGTTTTCTGATAAGCCATTGGCCAATTTTTATATGCCTTCCAAATAATAAGATTGGTCAAGGTCCTTGTTTCACAGATAATATTTGTATGCCCTAACAGGGGACATATTAAAAATATTCAGATGTTGGTTACGCTCAGAAGGAGCCATTTTCGACCACATCTTCTATACTTATAAATCTGCAGGACCGACTGCATGACTGACATATTATCCTACAGCTCTAAGATTTGGCCTTAGAACTTTG
Organism: Lordiphosa clarofinis; assembly: GCA_018904275.1. Taxonomy (NCBI): domain Eukaryota; kingdom Metazoa; phylum Arthropoda; class Insecta; order Diptera; family Drosophilidae; genus Lordiphosa; species Lordiphosa clarofinis. Next base: position 522 of record JAEIGQ010000278.1, read on the forward strand.
TAAAATTTTATCGCGAATTATGTGAAAAGACCAATGAAAAGTTTGTATAGACATGCACATGACATGCTGTTTTGCTAAGAGCGCGAGAGAGTGAACGACGCTTTGAAATTGTCTACAAGAACAAAATTAAAAAAACAAATAGCGAATAGCCTTATCTAATTAAATTAAATCTTATGGCACATACTTAACACATCGACAACTTTACCGTTGACTCTGTACCTGGAGTAGAAGCTGAATGCAATGCTGGTGCTGCGCTCATCTCTAAGTCTCTCTTTCTCTCTCTCTTTCTCACTCTCTCACCCTCTCTTTCTCTCTCTCGCGCTCTCTTTAAGATTGTGCGACGTTAGTTGTAAATTGGTGGGACGGTGTGGGGGGGAGGGTGATTTACTTTTGGCTTATAACTTGAGAACGGCTCATTCGATCTTTATCATTTCTTCGGCAAATCGATACATTTTGCTAATTACTAACTATCTCCAAAAGGTACAAATCGTCTATCTTTAAAACTGTAGGAGATATAACGTTTTTTCCAAATTGCGTGGGCGGGAGGGGGCGTGGCAAACTATTGAAAATAAATTTGATCTGTCTGCAAGTATAAGAAGCATTTGTCCCATACATGTCAAACCTCTATCTCTTACCATCTCTTAGATCTGTTTGTTCATGTTCGGACGGACAGACAGACGGACAGTCGGACATGGCTTTCTCGACTCGGCTGTTGATGCTGATCAAGAATATATATACTTGATATAGTCGGAAACGATTCCTTCTCCCAGTTACATACTTTCGCACAAACTTAATATACACTGCGCGTCATCAGGTTAGCACACTCCTTTTATTAAGTTTTTTTCGCTTATTTCAGGCCAAACCAAAAGAGTAAAAATTTTAACTATTTTTCTGTTTATTGTCGATTCAATTTATTGTAAAACAAAACAAGAGATGTTAATTTTCCATTTGATTTCAGGTTTTTATAATTTTTTTTCCAAAATAACATAAGAAATAACAATTTAAACAAGGTCATCAGGTTAGAACACCCTTAGTTTTTTAGTTTTTTTGGCGCTTCCTAGCCATAATTTTAAATTTAAACCAATTTATATACTAATTAGAACATTTTTGCATTAATTTAATAGTGCGTCGATCCTCCCTTGTTTAGAATGACCTCAAAAATACGGTTTGGAAGTGAGTCATACAGTTTTCCGATGTAATCCAGAGAAACTACTGACCAAGCGCATTTTATGCCTTCAATTAGATCCTCTTTGCTTGAATATTGTTTTCCGGACTCATATACTTTACGAACAAGCCATCCCCACACATTTTCAATAATATTTAAGTCGGGTGAGTAAGGTGGCCACTGCATTAAACTCACATTTTGGCCCTCAATCCAGGATTTTACCACCCGTGCATTGTGAATCGGAGCGTTATCTTGTTGAAATTGCCATTGCAGATTTCCAAACAAGTTTTTTAAGTACGGAAAAGCAGTTTCGAGTACGTTTTTATAATTGTTTGCATTCATCCTGGCGCTCAAAAACTGCAATTCACACGTAGCATAGTAAGAGATGGCTCCCCATACCATCACGCCACCCACCCGACTATGCTCCTCTTTGCGTAGATCATGGAAGTAGTAGTTGTAGCAGTCCGGCCCCTCTAAATTAAACTTCTTTTCATCCGAAAATACAACATGACGCCAATCATGATTCCAGGTCATGTGCTCTCGTGCGAAATTCAAGCGCATTTCCTTTCGAGCCAAGTTAAGAGGAGGTTTTTTCATAAGTCTTAGGGCCGTTTTCTCATGTTGCTGTTTTTGCAAATCTAGGTGGATTTGCTGCATTTCGTTGCATGTATGTGTAAGAAATCCACCTAGATTTGCAAAAACAGCAACATGAGAAAACGGCCCTTAGTCTCTGTAGGTGTGGAGCATTCCTTATCACTCTTTGAATTGTGGATAAGCTCGCTTTAACGCCTGTATTGGCTCTAATCCTTGAGGTCGAGTCATGAGAGTTCGATGCATTTCTTAAAATTGTGCGCCTATCTTTGTCGGAAAGCACCTCTATTATTTCCCCCCACATAATTTTTACCATATCCCGACTTATTGCTCAAAAATAAAAAATTATTACGGCTTCCACCAATTCTTTTCGATATTTCACTTATTGACAAGATCAGCTCGCTTAAAAGATTACATTTTTGCCTTTCTCTTCAACAGATAAAGATTTTTCTTTTCCCCCTTTTATAATTAAAAATAAGAAGAAATTTTTTTTTTTTAAAAAAAAAAAAAACAAGGTAAAAAATAAAAGTGAATTTTTTTATTTTTTTTTTTTTTTTTTTAGTTGAATAAAAAAAAAGAAAAATAAAAAAAAAAAAAAAAATTTTTTTTTTTATTTTAAACACAACAACCAAATGAGCAGTTATATTAAGCTGATATAGGGTGTGCTAACCTGATGACGCGCAGTGTACTTTATGTACCTTTGGTACAGAGTATAAAAAAAAAGAAGTTGGACTTTCACAATGCTAGCAGCCAACAAAAAATGACCATACACATCTCAAATAATATTTTGAACACAGCTGTTTTCCTAAGAGCGCATGAGAGGGATCACACTCAGACAAATAGTTATGTGAGATAGATGACAGCTGCTACAAGTGTTAGAATAAGGGGGGAGGGAAATGAGTAAAGAGCGGTGAGAGATGAAAAAGAGGGTGGGAAAAACGGGAAAGTGAATTGGAATTGAATTATAATTTAAGAGTGCTGATGCTGCTCTGAAATTCAAAGAGGTATGTTTTCAGCATCCACTTGACTGGCAGGGACCGGAATTTTCGAGCGCCTAAAAAATTTCGTTGGGTTCTTAAGGACGGGATGGACGGGAAACAAAACAATTTCTTAAAACCTTGAACGCGGACAAAGGCCGCGTCTTTCAGCTAGTTTTATTATATAGCTGCCATAGGAACGATCGGTCTATAATCTAGTTCTATTGAGAAAACTTTTTTGCTTTCATTGGTAGTCTTTATGCTTTCCAGCCATGAATATTGAATATTTTAACACCATTTTCACGATCTTGATCAATTTTGGATGAATATCCAAATTTTCAAATTATTTCGTTAAATGAATATCATTAGAAACCATTTGAAATCATCAGTTTTAAAGGAAATCGGTGTAAATGGTGCGAATGACAACATCCTCTTCCAGAAGTTGAATGTTTTTATTAAGACTTTGGTTCTCCCTTTTCATAAACATTTTTGACTTAGACCCTTGCAAAGCATTAAACAATCTTACATCGCAGGTCATGCTTAGTGCTAACAAATCTGAACATCCTTTTTGGGAGTGCGTTATCTTAATCTATTCTTAGCACGCACTTGCATTCAAGTGCAAGCTGATAGCAACATTTTTATGCGCTTGTGCTTAAATTTATTTATGTTCGCTATGTGTTGAGCTCAAGCGTAAGCAGATAAGTTGCTCTGTTTAAATGTCTTTAAACACATCGCCACAACTTTGATTTCTGACAATGGGCCTTCTTTAGTCTCGATTGCCCAGAAATTGTTTATTGCTCTCTGGTGTGTAATGAGGGATATAAAAAAATTTAAGAAAAATTTCGATACTTCAAATAAAACAAATTTTGCGTTCTTGCCAAAGTGTTTTACCATAAAAATTAGCCATAATTAAAAAATATATAACTTAAGCAGTAATCAGCTGATGGATGACAATAGCCAATAAAATTATTGTAAATGTAAAAAAGTGGCGTGTGTAGCAAGTTTAAATACCCTTAAAGCTCAGATAATTTATATAAATAAATGTTTTGAATGATTTTTATACAATAATTGCATTTTCGGCTTAAACAATTCCAGTTGAGTGCTTTCTCAGATGACTCTACTGTGACTACATGCCAGGCCAGATTGTTATATGGTAGCTATATTTCCTGAAGCAAGTTATATTAAAAACTTCCAAGTATAACGACACGACCATTGAATACAAAAAAGTATTTTCCTTTTTCGATTGCGCGTTTCTATAACAGCTATATGCATATGTTATAGTCATCCGATTTAGATTAAACTCAACAGCATTGCCTGAAAGCATATTAAATAAATAAATGAGAACAAAAACCTTTTTCTTACTAAGGATGCCACCTCCTTCTCCACCTTCTTTTCCTTGATCTCTCGTCACTAGAAGATCTCACAAATCTTGCTTCCGCAGTCACTGACTACTGCAATAGAATATTTTTGTTTGTCTTTTCTAGAGATGGGCGAATCAGTTATTTTTCAGTTATTGTTATAACTGTCTAAAATATTAGTATTTACAGTTATAACTAACTGTGATTTAAGCAATGCCTGCTATGTTATGTAACAAATTTAAATTAGTACAATTACAGATTTAATTTTAAACTTCGAGGCATATATTTTGAATTACTATTGAAAAATAATAACATTTCAGCTTTTTCAGGATTTTGCCTTGAGCGCCTCTCTGATAAAATAAGTCCCGCCTTTGAGAATAGGCGCTCGCAAGGAACAGAAGCGCACATTATGCACAAATATATTTGAGCAACTTCTGCAAAATATGGAAAAACAACCTTATTGTTTTTCCACCAAGATAAAGGATTCTCATCTCGTGCCACTACTTCGCCTTTATTGCTTGTGAAAATGCTGAGCGCTTTTTTATTTGTGGTTATAGTTGCCGTCACCATACAAATAATTTTGTTTCGCGAATGGTATGTGTTTAAATCTTGGTTCGCAAAACGTACTGGCCCAAAGTGTCCAATTATGTATGATTTTGCCAAGGCGGTGATTTAAAATTTTATACTCTTAAGTCCATCCACTATAACAATGCCAGCGATGCAGTCAGATATGGTTTTAATATTTGACAAAGTTGTTTTGCTATCTTCTAATCAGATGGACTCAAAACAGGCAGATTTGTATTTGAAAGCGCAATAGCATCTACAGCTTTTTCAACATCAATTATTCGCTGAAGCATAAAAATGTACTTTTCCAGCGAGTTGGGCAGTCTTGAATTAATTTTAAGGGTTGGTTATTTCCTTCTCTTAGTTGAAAGCATTTAAGCCGAGTTTTAGCTTTTGAACTGAGCTTGAAGAAGGCAACTATACTTTTAACCAAGGCTGCAAACCTCTAAAATTTTGCAGAAGGTTCGGTTCAGGGGTTCGAACCTGTTGTAAAGTCTTAGGTTCGGTTCGCGGACCGGTTCTCGGAACCGCTGAACCCAAGGTTTTGGTTCGAACCTCGGTTCGCTAAAACATTTATGAATAGTTTCGATTTATAAATACTTACATTTTAAAATAATATTCTATATTTCAATAATGTAATTTTTGTAATAAAATTCATTAGCTGACACTTTCAACTTATGAGAACCGCTTTGTTAAAGGTAAGTCTGCCTTCACACTGTTCGACACATCACCAATGACATTTAGTAGGCTCGCATTTTCCCATGAAATTCTATGATTTTGACAAGCTATTCAAAGGGCATAGCAGAATAAGCATACAAAAACTGCCCCAACTCCGATCAGCACCAAATTTAAATATGTTGTTACCATCAATGAGAAACTCACTCTCTTAAATTTGTAGTCTAATCGCTATTGGAGTAGAGTTATAAGGGTGGAAAGGTAAACAAAAAACTCGTTTATCTTAAGAACCGCTTAACCGATTTGAATGCGTTAAAAATATTTTTAGGTGTCCACCACAGAATTCAGAAAATTATTTTTGCACATTTTTATTACCAATTCTTAGGCACAAAAAATATATAAAAATATGCAAAAATTATATGTTGTTAGGGATCTCTTGATGAAAAAAAAAACAGAAAAGAACTGTCGGTGTCGCAAAAGGCTAACACCGTAAAAGAATTATTTGAAAATTTCAATAATTTTTTTTGGGCCAAAGAATGGGCAATAAAAATGTGCAAAAATTATTTTTTTAATTGTGCTGTGGACACTTACAACATGTATTAAACCCATCCGAATCGGTTAAGCGGTTCTTAAGATAAACGACTTTTTTTTATTTATCTTTCCGCCCTCATAACTCTACTCCAATAGCGATTAGAGGACTACAAATTTAGGAGAGGGAGTTTCTCATAGATGGTAACAACATATCTAAATTTGGTGCTGATCGGAGTGGGGGCAGTATTTGTATGCTTATTCTGCTATGCCCTTTACAACATAACAAGAAGCAGGGCTTCTAGACTATCATGTTTCATGTGTCGAACAGTGTGAAGGCAGCCTAATAAGCATTCTAGGAGCTGTTGATCTATTCTAGCTCTTATATCAGAAAGATCAAACTTAACTGTTGAGTAGCCATTATATATAACCGATTATTTACAGACTTAAAATTTATTATGTGATTATCGATCTTTGTATATACTTTTAAATTGGCCGTTTTACTTTTACAAATTTATGCGGAAGGTGGCAAAGAAATCTGTGGTTACAAGATCAAGGCTTTCTTTGTCTACGAATTGAATCCACTTGGCATTGAACTGTCTGTTTCAACTGCTTAAGAAATTCCGAATTTACTTAAACCGGATCTACTTACTGTTGATATGAGTATCAACTTTCGTAAACCTTATTGACCTAGAGCTCAACGAATAATCGTTTATACGAAAACCGAAGTCGAGTTGAGAACAGGCCTGTACGGCTTTCGTAAACTTTCCTTCTTCGTAATCAGACGTTGAGTCATTTAAAGTTAAATTTGGACAACTCTCATTAAGAATGTCTTGCTGGAGCGTCAGCATTCTGTAATGTGCTGCTTTACAACTTATAATATTTGTTTGATCAGAAGATACCTAAGTTGGAAATCTTGGGTCTAGGAGCATTGCGGCAAAAATTGGTACTGAACTCATAACACAGTGGAACAAATTTCAACTTTTTTTTTTGCCTGGGACTGGGACCAATAAATTGTGAAACTAGAGGCATCAGGTAGCAACACCTCATACCCAGTTTTTCAGGAGCACGTCAAGTTCGCGTTTAATGGGCACTTTTATACTAGCAACACAAAGTTACAACCTCTGTTGCTGGTTAAAAGAAGATGAAAGCTAAAATTTTGAAAAATTCACCAAAGATGAAAGGAACCACCAGTATTCTAATATATAATTCCCGCCTCCAATGGACAAGCGGTTAGTACCCCGCCCATAGAGGTCTAACTTAGAAAGTGGAATTAATGGAAAACCACTCGATAGAATTTTTTAAGATTTTAATCATATTGAGACACTGGCCATTTAAATGTGTCCTTAAGAGATGGTAACATGCATCGAAAAACCGCGATGGTGGGTACCATATTTGACAGCACCCTCCATCTAGGCTATGTAGGCTATTAAAAAGAGATAAAAATAGACCGAACTGCGTTTTCAGATTCACCATCGGACCCTTAAGTCACGGGCTATGGCTATCTTTGTACAAGCAATTGCCTCTAAACAACATTGACAATATGGGTATCAAGAGCGTCTCCAAAATTATGAAATAAATCCTATGAATAAAATTCGTCATTTCCACTAAGAAAAACAAAAATTTTGTTTCAAAATGTCTTTGGTGGACAAACCGCGATACGCTCAGATGCATTGAACTGATGTATTTAAATGATCCGATCTGTTTTTCTGCTGGTATTGAAGCACTTTACTCATAAGATTAATTCCATAATTTTGGTGAAACTGGTTTCACCTAAATGGTCAATGTTGTTCGAAGGCAATTGCTAGTATATAAATGCCTAAGAACCGCGAAGCAAGCCTTTATTGGTAAAACTGAAAACGCGATTCAGTCTATTTTGATCTCTAGTTTATGGCTCCGTATTGCCTCGATGATGGGTGCTGTCAAATGTGGTACCCACCATCGCGGTTTTTCGATGCATGTTACCATCTCTTAAGTACACATTTTATTAGTCCGTATCTCAATATAGTTAAAATCTTATACAATTCTATCGAGTGGTTTTCCATTAATTCCACTTTCTAAGTTAGACCTCTATGGGCATGGTACTAACCGTTTATCCGTTGAAGGCGGGAATTTTATATTAGAGTACTGGTGATTCCTTTCATCTTTGGTGAATTTTCCAAAATTTTAGCTCTCATATTTTTTTAACCAGCAACAGAGGTTGTAACTTTGTGTTGCTAGTATAAAAGTGCCCATTAAACGCGAACTTGACGTGCTCCAGAAAAACTGGGTATGAGGTGTTGCTACCTAATGCCTCTAGTATCACAATTTATTGGTCCCAGTCCCAGGCAATTTTGAGAGTTCCACAGTGTAATATAAGAACAATTATCGAGGCATTTAGATCTTTATAAACAATGTGTTGCTAAGGAATTTAAAACAATTCTTCTTTTTCTAAAAATCACTTGGTAGTTATTGTGAATCCTGCAGCTTTACAAAAGTTTTATTATTGGCCGTAGCATTAAACAGATATTTTGAACTACGTTCCATTTAAATGTTTTTAGCTAAAGCGGTTTTAAGAGTTAGTAAACGTTTGCACATTTTGTAGACTGAGTTCCATCGCGTCCAACAGTCTAGCACTGGTCTTTACAAAGTGTTTAAACGATTAAGACAATCGAACTGTAATTATTGAGTCCTCCAGGTGATCCATTCAGGTCATCGTTCAAATCAAGAAATGCTTTTGATTCACATGAGCAACCTTCATCAACATTTCATTATTCATACATAGTTGCATTCCTTTTCTGCTCTGCAGTTATCATTTAAATGTGCTCCAGCTCGAACCATACTCGCATACAACGTACAGTAACGTGAAACGTGAGCCATTTTAAAAAAATACCGGCCAGGACCCAAGCCTCTGGAACAGGAGACCTGGACAAGTAAGAGGAGTAATAAATATAGCTTGGTTGGGTTTTATCTGGGTTTCCCCAATCCATGCAACAAATGTTGAGCTATAGACTGGTCCCAGAAAAGTAGCAAACGGAAAGAAGAAATGAGGATGCATGGCAAGGTTAAGATTCTCGCCCTAACAATAAGGGAGGGATGTAGGAGCCTGTGCCTTGGATGTCATACCAATCGACAAGGCTGTCGATTGTGTATGAATTAGATTTCAGTTGAATCGTAGACTTCGAGCGAGAACTAACTAAATACATTCCGAGAGCTACCTATAATCCGAAAGTATTGTGTATACATTTACTGGGCAGATACGGGTCATTATATGGTCGCATATCCATTATTATAATTATTGACGTCGATAGTATAATTCTGAACTAAAGAAATGTCGTAGGATTAAAGAACTTTTGAACGATAACAATTTGGAATACATGTAGATTTATTAGTATGACCTGGAATAACTATTATTCAACGAATTCTCTAATTTTCCAATAGTCCATGTGTTACGGACATTATTTAAAAAAACTTAGGGGTATCGGTTCATGGTCATTTTGCATGTTGGTTCTTAGGGGTTCGGTTCAGGACCGGTTTGCAGCCTTGCTTTTAACTTTGCCAATAATCTCTTGAACCTACATATATAAAAGTGAGAAAAGAACAATAACAATTTGAAATAATGCAGAGTTATTAGTAGACATCTATATAAAAATTATTAAGATTCTCTAATTTTAATAGCCATGTGTTACTGACATTTTTTATAGAAACTTGATATCTACAAAGTACTATTTTCATTTTTTCTGCAACAGATGGTAGAGCACTCCGAGATTAACCTGATTTGGGCCCTAGACTCATAGTAGGCCAGCTGCTTTTAGGTCCCAAAGGATGGGACTCACGCCGCCATACAATGACTTCTGCAGAAGTTGTCGAAGCGAGAAAGAGGGTAATCCGTCTCCCATTACTTCTGTTGCTGATTACACAGTTCGACACATTCAAACTTAAAAAAAAAACCCCGCATAAGACCCTTAAATATGATAGTGCATCATTTCATACCCAGTTTTACAAATGAAGCGTCGGTTCGCTTTTAACGGTAACTTTTGTACTTGCAACACACTTCGACAATAATTCTAACTTAGTTTTAAATGGTTTAAGATAAAACTCTCCAAAATTCAGCAAATGTGGACAGGGTCATTGGAAACACAATATTAAAAATTCACTTCAATTCACTGCCTCTAGAACAAGTTAAACCATTGTTCTTGAATATCTTTAAAAGCGCACGGTAGATTTGTATTAAAATCAATTTTTATGGTAGTTAAATTGGCTATTGCATTACCACAAGCAATGGTAATCAACAGCCAAAAAACCGCGAATTGGAGACCCAATTTTATATTCACCCACGAAGCACTCCATATGGACTAAAACTATATACCAGACGTAAAAATAGACTGAACCGTGTATTAAGATTCACCAAGTAAGCTTTGGTTTGCGGATTATAGGCAGCAATTGCCTTTGAACAACAATGACCATCTGGGTACTAAAAGTTTCTTCAAAATTATGCAATTAATCTCTCGTCGTCAAGACCAAGAAAAAGTAAAACTTTAATCAAAATTGTCTTTGGTGGGCAATTCGTACACATGGTGCGCTGAACCAAAGAATTTAAAATGAATTGATCTGTTTTCCTGCTGGTAATGAAGCAGTTTACTCATAAAGTTTAATACATCAATTTTTATACACTTGAAAAGAGTATTATAATTTTGCCCAGAAGTTTGCAACGCATAGAAGGAATCATCTCCGACCACATAAAGTATATATATTCTTGATCAGCGTGAGGAGCTGAGTCGATTAAGCTTTGTCCGTCCGTCTGTCCGTCTGTCTGTTTCTACGCGAACTAGTCCCTCAGTTTTGAAGCTAGCGAGCTGAAATTTTGCACAGAGTCTTCTTTTCTCTGCACGCTGTTAATATGTCGGAACCGACCGGATCGGATGGCTACTTCTTGTAGCTGCCATACAAATGATCGGTCGAAAAATGGATTTTAATGAGAAAAACTGGTTTTTTCTCAATATTACCGCTCTCAATCACGGTCATGGGTAATATTAAATGTTTTTAAGCTAATCTGCGAAGTTTGGTCTAAGTCGCTAACCGTTGAGACAAGCGATTTCAAGTGTATAAAAACTTCGGCACGAACGAAGTTGGCCTTGCCTTTCTCGTTTTAACTGTTTTAACCCTAAACGGTCAATGTTGTTCTATAAACCGCGAACCAAGGCTTCGTTAGCAAAACTGAAAACGCAGATCTTTCGATTTTAAGATCTGGCTTATGTCCTTAATGGATTGATTTGTGGGTATATCTAAAAATGGAACTCCATATCGCGGATTTTTGGCTGTCGAGTATCATCTCTTAGGGACATGTAATAGCCCATTATATCATCATAAGAAAACGATCTAAAAAAAAACTAGACTTAGATTAGAGCAAGAAGATTTTTTTTTATCTTAAACCATTTAAATTTAATTTAGAATTATTGTCGAAGTGTGTTGCAAGTACAAAAGTTACCATAAAACGCGAACCTGGAAAAACTGGGTATGAGGTGATGCTTACAGAGGTCCTTTTTATCATATTTTAAGGGTCTTATGCCGGGTTAACAGGGCCACTCTACCAGACACAATGCGTTTGAGACGAGCATTCAAGTAAAACTGGCAGAATAAGGCACGAAAAGGGTATTTTGCAACAGGACAACGCTCGGACACATGTTGTGCAGCCGGTCGAAGCATACCATGAAACGCTAAATTGGGAAGTCCTACCCCACCCGCCATATAGCCTAGACATTGCCCCTTCCGACTTCAAGTTCACATATTTCCCTAACATAATTATTATCATTATCCAATCATTATCATTATTTACTTGATCTTAAAGGCCAAATGCAAGTTTAAGGCCAAGAAGTCAAAGAAAAGGGTGAAATTCGTACAGAAAAAGTTTCATCATCAATTTTTTTCCCCAACATGTTTAGCGAGAATCCGCAACAACATCAACAACATTTTGTCTGTTGACGTTTTCTTTTGCTTTTGCTTCTTTTTTTTTTTTGTATGTATTTTGCTTTAAAGATTTCAAGGTTGTGTCGCTAAAAGCACAACAAAAACACGTAAAACAACAAAGCTCAGTGGGTCAAATTTTTGTGGGGCCCTTTTTCTCATATTTTTGTGAATGAGCCACGCCTCATTTAAGTGCAAAATATATACATATATAATATTTGTGTGAATTTGTATAAATATTTGCGAGCACGAAACACTTGCGCTTTTGATTTATGGCAAACATTTTATGTGGATGCTGAATAAATCAGAGGAAGCCTCAATATGTCGGCTGGAATGCATTCGCAGAGATCATCAATGTCAAAACAATCTTCACAAGATTTACATAAAAGACAAAAACCAATCGCTTAATGAATTTAATTGTCTAAATTGGAAAGAGTTTATATAAGATTCATTACCATTATATAATTTGTCGTTTTCTTTTTCTCTTAACTCTGTTTTGCAGCCCTCATCAAGACCCGAATCGGATTTCACGCTCGATCTGCCCCGGGCCGAACAGTTGCGTCTCAAAATGGAAAAGGAGAAGAAATTCCGCCAAAGATGTCGCTTCATTACCACATTTCTAAGTCTGGTCTTCTTCCTGCTGACCGTCATGGTTGTCAGTTTGGTGTTAACGCGCGGCAAACGCATGTTCGGCAGCATGATCTAGTATCTAGTTAGTTATTTAGTTAGTTATAGCAACAAAAACAACAACAGCAACAATTACAGTGCCAAGCAAAAGAATGTTTCAACTAAATATGGTAGCTCTAAGTCTTTTCTTTTGTTGGTTTGGTAGCCGCAGCCGCAGTATTGTGTAATAAATTATTTTTGTGATCTTAGTTTAGTTTAAGTTGTAAGCCCGCATTTCTGTATGTATGTAAACTAACGAGAATTCAATGACATTTGTCAGATTCTCTAAGCAAAGCATAGATGATAAAAAAAATGTCACACCAAGATTTAAATCTTAAAGAAAACAAACAAAATATTTGGAAAACAAGAAAAATAAACTAAATAACTAAAAATTATGGACGACGAAAATGAAGATATGAAGCCGACAACTAATTCTTTCGAATATTCCAGCAGCCAAAAAGGACTGGGTTCTTGATTCCCCCGATATAACACGAAAACTATATTTGAGAAACGCCAACCGCTCGGGAACTTGGATTGGAATCTGTACACAGCTGATTTAAACCACCGCATACTACTTGTAAAATGGCTTTCGAAGCCAACTCCAGCACGCTCAATAATTGAACTTCTAGAAAAGTCTTTATTGAAATATGTTCTACTTACAAGAACAAAGATAAGTTTCAGCATTGTGTTGGTAAGGATTGTTGGCACTACTAAGGATCAAACCGGTTTAGTTGGGGCTCAAACGGTGCAAGCCAACTAAACGGATTAAAAAGTTAAACACCCTATACAGAATAGTTTCAAAAACCTCCCGGATTTATCTTCAGTAACCGTCTCTTATTACAATAACTATAATATAAGTTTATTTTTTACACGAAAAAGTGAAATTTATTCGCAGAGAGAAGAGAAAAGATTTTCCTGTCTATCTAGTATGATGTAATTACGTTATAAACAATGAAAATGGAAAACCTGTAACCGACAGGACATCGCAATCTTCATAGTTGACAGGCCCCCAACTTTTCTTTTTTTTTTTAAGCTGCTTACTGAAATACAGCATTCTCAAATCTTTAAAGATTGGGCATCTGCCCATTCTTATGTGTTACATAGGGGTCATGATAATTGTTTCGTTCGATTATATAAGTTTGAAGTCAATTTTATTAAATCAAAGCGAGCTTTTATGATCAGATGAATTTTTTGCGCTGATAGAGACAGATATTTATTGGATACTGTGTGGTCGAGATACTTATATAACCTCGAGGTGCTAGAGCACGTGGTCCCCCCCCCCTTTTTACCCCCCGCCCACCCACTTCTTCACGTAACTATCTCGCCTTTGTTTTTTATTTGTATTCTTCAATTGTTGCTTGTAAATGAATTTCAGACCCACCGCCCCGTCTTCCTCCCTCGCCGCCACGCCCCCCCTCCGCTGCGGCGCCCCACCAGCCACCCGCGAGCCCGTCACCCCACCCCAGCCACGAGCGCCGGACTGGAAAAACACGCCACGAGAGGAATTTCAGAAACCAGAGAACCACGTAAGACACAGGAGCGAGACCGCAACCAGTAAGAAGTCCCACCCGGCAGGGGACCGGAAACACGACCGGAAATCTCTTCCTTACGAAACCGAAGCGCGACCCCCGGGAACCGGCAGCGTCCAGCACGTCCTTCCTTACCTCAAACCAAAGCCCCCGTTGTTTTGCTTACGCCCCGCCACCCCCAGTTGTTCGTGTTCTGCTTTTCCACTTAAATTAAAAAACTGACCTAAAACAGGTGGACCCCCACGCCCGCACATTACGATTAACCGGACACGGAATCGAATTCAAAAAAAACAAAAAGTTGCTCTTCGGCGACGTGTTTTGTATTTAGAACTAGCGACTCTCTATAAGTTAGGTTCGAAACGACACCGCGCAGTTCTCGGTGGGTACGTTCCCTTAAGACCTTGTGTTTGAGTGTACTGAGTATGGTCGCGCGGAATATGTTCCATCGCCTTGCGGTTCTTGTAGCACTTCGCTGGTCTAGTCCCAAAGGACTACATAGCTTCTCCAACCCAGAATTCTAAGAAATGTAAAACATACAATAGAAAATATTCTCAAAAAATGAAAATGTGGATCGAATGTGCTACTGCCAAGTCAGCCGTGGTGTTCATTTGACCGAAATTGCTTTTCATGAATAAACAGCATGAACCAACTCTCCAATAAACAGCCTATACAGATGTTCTTTATTTATCAAAGGGCATTTCGACTCCTTTCATGCAGGGCTCTAGGTTCTTTTTAAGGGGGTATTCTCAATGTCGAGTCTGTCTTTTGAACCTCTTTTAAAAAAATTCCTTTAAAACGCAAAGAGTTTTTCCAATAATGTTATGTTACAAAAAGATTAAAGTAAACCAAAAAAAAATTTACTGTGGGGGGTCAAAAAAATAAAGGAATAGTGCTGGCGGACCCGATTTCTCATCTTTGGGTTCTGTGAAATGAAATCTTAAAACGGGGTTATAATCAGTATAGATGTCATTCTGGTCTGACACTCGAAAACAATTTTGTGATTTTGTTTACAAAATGGCGGCCATTGAAAAATTAAAATTCGACTTTGGGCACGTTTTTTGTAGTTTAGTGTAACCAAAAATAGTAAAAAATATTTTAAATAATGATGGAGGGTCAGACCAGAATGGTGACAATTCTGCGTCGATTCCAATTTAAATCATAAAAATAGAGGCAAGCTAACTTCGGCTCGACCGAAGTTTATATACCCTTGAAGCTTGAGATATGAAATATTTTTTTCAGACCTATCTTTTGTATAGGAGCTATACTATATAGTTGACCGATTTCGACAAATCTTGGTGAAATTATGTGAACTCATTGAAAACTTATCAATACGAGCGTTGAGAGCGATAGCATTAAAAACAAAAAAGTTTTTCTCACTAAAACTAGTTTTTCAACCGATCGTTCCTATGGCAGCTATATTCTATAGTCATCCGATCCGGCCGGTTCCGACAAATGTGCCGCGTATTTGTACCAAAAGACTTCGTGCAAAGTTTGGTTAAGACAGCTTTAAAACTGACGGAGGAGATAGCATAGAAACAGACGGACGGACGGGAAGACAGACATGGCTATATCAACTCAGCTCGTCATGCTGATCAAGAATATATATACTTAATGTGGTCGGAGACGCTTCCTTCTCTGCGTTACAAACATCCTGACAATTCAATTATGCCCTCTCCAAGGGTATAAAAATCGGTTCAGTGTAACTGGAGATATCATGGTCGCCAGCTCGAAAAACGTGGTTTCGAGATAAGCGCGTTTAAAGTGTGAAGTAATGTAAAAATTACTTGTACATATTAGCAAAGACATTGTTCGACAAAAGAAAGGCTAAATCTTCTAAAGTATTTCGAATTTAAAAAATCTTTTTGGGGCGATGTTCTTAGATATTCGAGCTATAAATACATACATGCAATTTTTCCCATGCAAAATTTTTGCACATGGAGAATACCCCCTTAAGAGAATTTACCTGTTGCCTAATTTCTGGTTTCTGGTGTTTAAGCTGTGTCAATTGAATTTTCGCTTAGAACCAAAATAAAATCCCTAGAATTCAAAACTCATTGGCGCCAGAAATTTTAAATTTAAGCAGAGAACGGGCGCATATCCATTTTGTTTTGGCATACCTATAGGCGAATTTTTAAATCAAATCGTTCAATGTTCGTCATCTCATCTACAGGGGGATCCATTAAAAAGTTCATTCTAAAGTTGCAAATAAAACACAATAAATGGAATTGGATTATGGGCTGAAAGAATAATCTCTGGCATTTGTGTTGGGACGACGTAAATGATCCTTCTGGATGGTTCAATTATAGATTAATCTTTTCAGCTTTGTTATGGGTAACGAGTGAACAAGTCTTGATTCGTAGCTGGCTTATCGACGAATACTTTTGACTTCACTTAACACCCCAGGAAAAAGTCCAGTGGTGTGATTATACATGATCGGATCGGCGGACATTTGACAGGTCGGGAACGCGAAATAAGCTGCTTACCGATCGAGCCACGGTATTGTGCGCTCTCTTTGTCGTAGTACCGTCTTGCTGAAAGCAAATGCCGGCGACAACAAGGGCTTCCATTTCAGGTCGCTTTTTGACGATGATTCCAGCAGTCCATTAACTACACCAAACAGTACCTTTTTGTGGATGTAAAGGTAGTTCGAGATTCTCTTCGGGTTACTCATCAGCCCAAATGCGACAATTTTGTTTGTTGACCTATTCATTTAGTGCGAAATATGCCTCAATTCCTTACAAAAATAAAATCACAGCATGACACCAGTCAAGCGTGATATCTGAAAAAAGAGTATTGAAATATAAAACCTCTTAATGAATCCCCCTTTAGTTTGCCGGACATATTTGTGGGCCTTGAAATATAAAATCAAAAAAATTGAAATTAAAATGCTATCGCTTATACGAAAACCTCTAGAGATTTCTGATTCATCAAAACTGTACAGAAATTCAACATAACACTTTATTAGCTTTTCTTGGTACTTTGCACCAAACCACAAGGCTATACAAATAGTTGAAAGCGTTCACAAATAGTTCACTGAGATTACCAGGCGATGATATATAATCGCTTCATCGCTTCGCTTGTTTACTTAACATCTATATATTCATACATAATTCAAATCAATGTTCGTTATCACAAATGTTTTTCGGTTTCTGTTTTTTTTTCTTTTACATTAAAGTTGAACCAGCTGTGGGGAGGAGAAGCTGGAGGAGGAGGAGGAAGAGAGAAATGCATAGAGCTTAGTTTAGGGCTTACATATACAGATTAGCAGCAGTGAGTGCTAACAGCTAAAGCTACAAATTACACAAGGAGCAACTAAGAAGGCAAGCAATCTCTTTGTCAGAAAACAATTTCATAAGATGCGTATGTTCTTGCGATTAACCTCAAACAGTGTGTGATCCTCTTCATCGCTATTGACATCCTCTATGGCCATCGGTAGGGGTGTTAGCTCCTGATTGGCTCGATCGCCTTGGACGCCGTATTTACGTTCGGCGCGCGACAATCGTAAACTGCGAAATTATAAATCATTGTAATACATGACTGGTGACTGCCCGCTATTACTTACCGATAGACACGCACTAGGAGCAACACAATGGCAGAACTTGTTAAGGCCATCAGCACAAAGAACACAGCCTGGCCGGGAAAGTCGATTTCTGGGTTTGAATTTTCTTTGTGCGGTGTTTCCACGGGCAGATTGGAGGATGAGGATGAAGGTGTCACAAAGGGTTCGGGTCCTGGACTGATTACGACTTCCATCGGCTTCCCTGCTGAGTCCTTCTTCACAGTTTTACCCGTTGTCAGCTCCTGCGGCTTCACCGCCGGTGCGACGACTTTCACATTGGTGGAATTTGACTCTGCAGCCTGACTTTGATTTAATTGTTCGCTTAAGAATAATGTAAACAACAGGGCGACCACCACCAGTGGAACTTTACGTTTATGCATTGTTTAGCGCTAAACTTTTACAAATTATTGTGACGTTTCAAATTTATGCTTTCTTTTTTGTTGTTTTGTTTTAGTCTAAGCTGCGAAGTGTGATCGCATGCTAGAACGGGAAAAATATCAGTATTTGGAGTATTTAAAATACCAGAAAAACAACGCTTTAATGAAATACATCAAATACAAGTGTCTGTTATCTGTAAGTTTTATTTTAATTTGAATTTGAGAATGTCTTGGAAGAATATCTTAAAACCACGATAAAAATATATATATTTTTGTTTTATCATGCTTGGTTCCAACCAGGGTTGCACATTTCAGTTCACTTTTGAGCTCCTAGTTCATTTTTCACGGGAGAAGTGTAGTCAAAAACTAAGAATATTTGCTCAACCAAGGACTGGTCACACTGTTTTTGTTAGTGGGAAAGTGAGTGTGTGATTTTCCAGCAAGAAAACGTATTAATTTAATAGAAAAAATCATAGCACCTGCATAATTTATTTAATTTAAGTCCTTTAAACACATCTGGCAACAGGTAAATATCAGCCCGAAGCCAAATACGTCACTTAAATGAATCAGTTTTGCAAGTGAAAATGGCGAAGCGAACAAAAGGCGTGCGAAAGAGAGAAAAAGATAATGAAATGAAATATTGTGTGTGTGTGTGTGTGGTGCTCCACCAGGGAAATCACGACGACGACGACGTCACAGAAAGAAAACTGAAACGACTACAGTTATTTATATTTATTAAATTCAAATATTAAATAAAGTGCATAAATTGAGTATGTTTATAAAGGGAAACCAGAAGCAAACGTGCCAGGCTGAGCGTGTTTATTCCACCAGGAAGTAGACAAGCATACACACACACATGCATGCATGAACAGAGACACAGCAGCTAATTTCATAACGGAGTTTTGAAGGGGGGCGCTTAACATATCGAAATGCACACCTTGAGCATATTTCGCACACACACACACACGTACACATATATACAGCTCCCGTCTCTTTATTGAGTTGACATTGGCTCATAAAGTAGCGACCTTCTCTCCCGTTTCCTCTCCACCCCCCCTTAACACAAGGCCTACTACAACAATTTCTCGCTGTTTGTTTTCCGTCTACTTTGCAGATTTAAAATAATTTTATATTCCAAAATTTTGTACATCTTGATTTGCCAAAATTACGACCAGAGCAGCAGCCAAGCGACGCCATCAGCCGGATAGCAGCAGTCAGCCACCTTCCTCAGCTCCGCCTCCAGCAGTAGCAGCCGCAGCGCCGCCGCCGCACGAACTCCGACCACTGGAGCCGCATCCGCAGGTCGTACCTGCTGTCAAAATGAATCGCTCCAACAATGCTCAGACCACACAGAAACCCGTAAATCTGGATGACATCTGGCAGGAGCTGGACGCTGGCATACTCCAGATATTCGAGCACGAGAAATCACTGACCCGCTGCCAGTACATGCGCTTCTACACGCATGTCTATGACTATTGCACCAGTGTGAGTGCGGCACCAAGTGGCCGCAGCTCGGGCAAGACGGGTGGAGCACAGCTGGTGGGCAAGAAGCTGTACGATCGCCTGGAGCAGTTCCTCAAGACCTATCTGAGTGACTTACTCAATAAATTCAAGGCCATCAGTGGGGAGGAGGTGCTGCTCTCACGCTACACCAAGCAATGGAAGTCGTATCAGTTCTCCAGCACCGTGCTGGACGGGATTTGCAATTACCTCAACCGCAACTGGGTGAAGCGGGAGTGCGAGGAGGGTCAAAAGGGCATCTACAAGATCTATCGCCTGGCCTTGGTGGCCTGGAAGGGACACCTGTTTCAGGTGCTAAATGAGCCCGTGACCAAGGCGGTGCTCAAGTCCATCGAAGAGGAGCGCCAGGGCAAACTGATCAATCGTTCGCTGGTGCGCGATGTCATTGAATGCTATGTGGAGCTGAGCTTTAACGAGGATGATGCCGATGCCGCCGAGAAGAAGCTATCGGTGTATAAGGATAACTTTGAGAGTAAATTCATAGCCGACACCTATGCTTTCTATGAGAAGGAATCGGACGCTTTCCTATCCACCAACACGGTGACCGAGTATCTCAAGCATGTGGAGAACCGGCTGGAGGAGGAGAAGCAGCGTGTGCGCGGCTTGAATTCCAAGAACGGTCTCTCCTACTTGCACGAAACCACGGCCGAGACCCTTAAGTCCACCTGTGAGCAGGTGTTGATTGAGAAGCACTTGAAGATATTTCTGACCGAATTTCAAAATCTGCTCAACGCCGATCGCAATGAAGACCTCAAGCGCATGTACTCCCTGGTGGCTTTGACACCCAAAAACCTCACCGATCTGAAGACCATACTCGAGACGCATATTCTGCATCAAGGCACCGAGGCCATAGCCAAATGCTGCTCCACAGACGCGTCTAACGATCCCAAGACCTACGTCCAGACCATCCTGGATGTACACAAAAAGTACAACGCGCTCGTCCTGACGGCCTTCAACAATGACAACGGCTTTGTGGCCGCCTTGGACAAGGCCTGCGGCAAGTTCATCAACTCTAATGTGGTCACTCTGGCCAGTAGCGCCAGCAAGTCACCAGAACTTCTAGCCAAATACTGCGATCTGCTGCTCAAGAAATCATCCAAGAATCCCGAAGAGAAAGAGCTCGAGGACAACCTTAACCAGGTGATGGTTGTCTTCAAGTACATCGAGGATAAGGATGTCTTCCAGAAATACTATTCCAAGATGCTGGCCAAGCGTCTGGTCAATCACACCTCAGCCTCAGATGACGCGGAGGCCATGATGATCTCCAAGCTGAAGCAGACATGTGGCTATGAGTACACGGTGAAGCTGCAGCGCATGTTCCAAGACATTGGCGTATCGAAGGACCTGAACTCAAATTTCAAGGAGTATCTGGCCACGAAGGACATCACCATCGAGATTGATTTTGGCATTGAGGTACTCTCGTCCGGCTCCTGGCCGTTCAATGTGAGCAACAGTTTCCTGCTGCCCTCCGAGCTGGAGCGTTCGGTACGGCAATTCAATGTGTTCTATGCGGCACGCCATTCGGGACGTAAGCTCAACTGGCTGTATCAGATGTGCAAGGGTGAGCTGATTATGAATGTGAACCGGAATAATGCCTCCACCGTGTACACCCTGCAGGCCAGCACCTTCCAAATGTCCGTGCTGCTGCAGTTCAATGACCAGCTTAGCTTTACAGTGCAACAGCTGCTGGATAACACACAGACTCAGCTGGAGAATCTGATACAGGTAAGCAAGGCGACAGATAGCAGCAGCGAGTGAGTCCCTAATCAATTTTCTTATCCTTCCTGAAGGTCCTGCAAATCCTGCTCAAGGCCAAGGTCTTGACATCCAATGACAATGAGAACTCGCTTACCCCCGAGTCCACAGTAGAGCTCTTTCTAGATTACAAAAACAAAAAGCGTCGCATTAACATTAATCAACCGCTGAAGACTGAGCTGAAAGTGGAACAGGAGACTGTCCACAAGCACATCGAGGAGGATCGTAAACTCTTGATCCAGGCGGCTATTGTGCGCATCATGAAGATGCGTAAGCGACTCAATCACACCAACCTAATCTCTGAGGTGCTCAATCAGCTATCAACACGATTTAAGCCCAAGGTGCCCGTCATCAAGAAGTGCATTGACATTCTCATCGAGAAGGAGTATCTAGAGCGCATGGAGGGACACAAAGACACATATAGTTATCTCGCCTAAGTTAATGTTAAATGTACAACAAACAAAAAACGAAAACAAAAACAAAAAAAGAAAACTGTTCGCTGTTTCATCCATTTGCCAGCCATTAAATGATATCCATCAAAATATAAGTGTAATGTAAATACTCTTTGTGCTCCTTAAGCCTATGCCGATGGTTTGGTGCTGGGGAATATTCTTTCATTTTCAATTTGCGGGTGCCCCATGAAACAAGACGGGCTCAGTTGGGACTTCTTCACAGTTATGCGGATACTTGATAAGCATGGAGTGGTATGTGGAATTTGGGCAGCGCATGTTAGAGGTGACTGGCCTTTAACTTTCTCATCGCAAACTTGTAAAGGATTCTTGTCCAGATCGTTTCAGTTACGTGAGTCAATCAAAAGGCATTTGGTACCAAATTTAAGACCAAACATTTGTAATTGAAATCCTCTGGTGGTGGCGCGTCTCCATCTTTCACGAGGCTTGATCAGAAATAGCACCAGAAAAATTGAGAGGCAGCGCAATTATTCTCTTTTATAATAATTGCTCCATGATTTGGTTAAATCGTATGTTTTCAAAAAAAGATTCTCTCTTAGCAAATCTTTTGTATTGTGATAAAAAAATGCGAAACCAGTCTCTTTGAAAATGTCGCATCCTAAATTTTTAGATCCTAATTATAATGTCATGATATCCTTTTAAAGAAAAAGTACTTTTGTTATCCATTTCACTTGAAGTAAAAATTTATAAGGAAAGCATTTCTTACCAAGGCTGCAAACCTCGGAAATGCAGAAGAAGGTTCGGTGCATGGGCTCATGCCTTGCTTCTCAAACCGATTCCTTTACTTTAAGAAACAAAACATATTTTTTTAGAAAGGAAGCTTTCAGCTACCCTAATGGATCCCATTCATTTTAGTAATCATTTTTTAGTTCTCTACCAGGGCTTAAAAATGTGCCTGGACTTTATAGTGAAGGGCGTGCCACACCTTCTATGTAAATCAATAAGCGGATTTGCCATTTAATAGTTTGACTTTATTTCCTTCTCGAAGTCGTAGTATGCAGTTTGGATATAATTTTAAAATGATAATACTCCGAATTAGCTCTATAAAATAATTTTTAGGCGGTGAAAATATTGTTAAAATTATAGAAGCTCTGAAAAACTAACTTGAGATATTCGGAACCGGTTTCGGAAGGTTAAAAATTTAACAAGTACGGTTATGGGTCCGGTCCGATTGAGCCAAAAATCCACACCGAGCTGGTACTGCAGTTTTTGTTGAGGAACGGTTGAACGTGGAGACTGAGTGGATTCATCATGTATTTATATAAAAATAATCAGGACAATTCAAATAGATATGTATTTTTCTTGAACAGTTTAATGACATCCAACATATATTTTCCTAAAAAAAACGTTCACAAAATAAAGAAGATGAAAACTCGACAGAGTGTGCACGTTTGCCTTTGAGAAGGGCAAAAAAAATTGGATGGACGCAAAACCAATGACCGATCTTTATTTATATTTTAACGGTAAGTACCGGTATACCGAAATAAAAATCCAGGTACCGGTACGGAACCGAATACTAGAACATTAGAACCCAAGCCGAACCTTTGTCTTGTCTGTAAAACTTTTGAACCGATTTGAATAATTCCGGTGAAAGTTTACACCCGAATTCATCAAATCCTTGTTTAAAATCTACTAAAAATAATTTGATCAAAAACAGTTGTCAAAACTTTAAACGTATTTTTCTTAACCACGTTTTTCCAAATGGTTCGAAGCTGTTCTTAAGTTATATTTAACTGATTTTAATGATGAGGGGCTTAATAGACATTGGTCTTAAATATTTTTATTAGAAGCAGCAAAAAAATGGTAAAAAATCGATTTCACATTTTTAAATGTCCTCCATTTTAACAAATTCAAATTGTTTTTCATGATTCTGCCTCGGGCCATTAAAGCATTCATACCAACCAACTTCCCGTTTTCGCTATTTGCTTTGAAATAATGGTGACTCTCTGGAAACTCCAAACCATCACACCTTTAGAAGAAGACACCCTTCGCATTCACACATTTTGAACTTTCTATTTATTTTAATAAATTGTGCCTCCTAATACAAAAAATCAAAGTTACAAACTCTTTTCCCGATTTTTTCCACAACTCTTTCAAAAACAGGCAAAATTCAAGCCTTAAACCGGTTCGTTGTATATTTATACCTATTGACTTGATGTCCTTATTGTTTGATATGTTATTGTGTTTAGTGCTATAAACCTAAAGTTTATACTTGTATATAATTTTATTATAATCGGGCCTGTTCCGAATTTCGACTCGATTTTCGTGTAAACTTTAGTATTTTGCAGTCAAATTTGAAAACGTTGTATAGAAGGCGACAAATATACCTGCGGCTACTAGATCAGGAATAACAAACCTCGGATTTGTGGCAGCAGCTGAAACCGATTGCTCAATCCCAAATGAATTTAAATCGAGAGAAAATTGCGACGGGATCTAGTAGCCTCCAATTAACTTGATACTTACGTTTAAATTTATACAAATTGCATTCGAAATTCACATGTTTACACGAAAATCGAGTCAAAATTCGGAACCGGCCCCAATGTTTGCATATTCTGGTTAAGTTTATATAATCCGCTTCTGCTGCAATTTCTCGTCCAGATTCATGCCTTTGGCTATGGCATAGATTGTGAACGCAACTTTGGCCACATTTATATTGGTGGCCAGATTAATGTCGAATATATTCAACGCATTGAAGATCATGGGCTGCTGCAGTTTCTGCAGAAAATACAGTGTGGTCTTCTGATAACGTTGATTCTGCTTAAACCAGTCGGAGTGGAACAGTCCATCGGCTAGATTATTACAATCATCAATAATGGCTGTGCAATAGTAGCAGAGGGGAAAGGTTTGCATCAGAACAGCCAGCATGTATATAATGATGCCAAATCGTGCCGAGGGTTCGGCAAAACACACCAAATTGATCATGGAAATGCCCAGTATAGATCCACAACCGATGAACTGGGCAAAGATGGTGCCCGATATCAATGGCCGGACAATGTTACAGATACTACAAATATGAGATAAAGAAATCAAATTGAAAAATTATACTTATACATTGAAATCATGTACCCACTCCAACATTATTTTATGCGCCTTGATGCACTCCACCAGCTTCAAATAATCTTCAGATGGTTGTTCAATAAATTTTTTACCGAGCTGACGGATTCGCTGCGTCAGGATTTGGACATGACAGCGCAGAGTCATCATAATGGTCACCGCATACGAGTCTGTGGATGTGGCCACACCGATGCTATACCCCACTGTAAAGAACTCCACAAATGCCTGGACATATAACTGCACGCGACTGAGACGCCAATTAAGGAACGGATAGTAAGTATTAAACGGTGCACTCTCATGGGTCAATCCAGTTATCAAACTGAATACGGTGTACAAAAAGTACACCACAACATACAGCAAATACAACTTATTGCACGAGGCAACCGTTTGACGGATCTTAAATTGTTCCTCCCGGCGGACACTATACGCATCCAATTGATCGAAACACTGATTCGCCTGCTCGAAGCGCTGAATAAAAATGATCAGCGTGAGGAGCTTAGCCGCGAAGCAGCAAGTGTTCAAGGAGAGCTGCAAAGACAGCAGCAGCGTGGCCGGCGTGAAATCCTCCAGGTAAATAATGAAATTTAAAATGAAACTCAAAGGCAAATATCCCAATAAATAACTCAAGGAAATTGCACTCCAAACTTTGAGGGTGTATCCGAAATCCTGGTACAGATTCAAACCCGCTAGCCGAAGGTTATGCAGTATTATAAAGTTCGTGTCGCGAGACCCCGATCTCTTGGACAAAGCAGCTGGATAGATGAGGCGGAGAAACATTTCGGTTAACGAGTGAGCCTGTCAGAGGCCCGTCAAGCACTTTTATACCTTGCAAAGGAAATTCCTAATTACAGGTTGACAAGAATTATGTAAAAAATATTTTCGCACAACTGGCAATTACAGAATACGCAATGGAGGAGGTCAACTTGTCTTCTGAGAACACACAGCTGGTAGTGGAAACCGTTTTGATGCGCAAATTCGACCGTCAAATATAAATTTGCATATATTTTTCATTATTTTTGTAAGTCTTGCCAAATCATAAGTTTCTATATCACTAATTAATCCATAGAAATGTCAATATTGTGTGAAAAAGAAAAAGGGCAAATCTGGATATTCGAAATAGTTGTTTTCAGTGAAGACCACACCAACTATGAACCCAATACGTTTGATCTTCAAAGTTCATGAATAGGATTATACTTTACACGAAGAAGTTTTCTTCTTAAAGTTCTTCATGAAGATTTTTTTTAAACCTAGTGGAATGTTTTTTTAAAATGCTTAGATTGAAATATCTTAAAATGAGATTAAAAATATAAAAAAAAAATGTATCACATCTTAATTTATAAACCTTCCTACACTTATTTGTAAAGCTACAGTTGAAAAATTTTAATTTTAAGGTAAAAAATAGTCGGACAAAAGCCTGGAACATATCAAAATGAACTTTATCTGATCAAAGGTTTATACAAAAATTTTTTTGTGAAAAATAACCTTTAGATATTATATTTTGAGTTTTATTAATTATTCAAAAAATAATTAATTTTTTAAGTATTTATTGAAATTAAAAAATGTGTTTTTTTTTATTTTTTCTATTATTAAAAAATAAGTGTTTTTTTAGTTTCAGTTTTGAGTATCAATGGATCAGATAAGCGTCTTCGGCAAGCTTATGCTTTGAAGGCGTATGTGTTATACAACTTATACATATCTCCAAAACGGCTTTGATATGTTGGATTTGTTTCCGCCCCAAATAGGAGAATAGCAATAAGAAATTCGGAAAACAATCGGCTTAAGAAAATCGAGAAAATTTGCAAAATGCAATAATTGTTTAGATTTTCATCAAGATTTTATAGCTGGCAATTGTCGACGAGTAAATAGGACCCTAAGGCCAATCGGTCCAATTAAATCTCGAATTTGCTAAAACTTTATAATAAGTTTGGACTTAGATTATCATGAAGATTTAATAGATGGCAATTGTCGACGGTTGAATAGAAGGCCGCAAAATTTGCATAACACACAGAAATCAAGAATATACTATAATACTTTATATGCTCGGAGGCGCTTCTCCTGGCTGTTATATAAGGTTGTCAAAAAAGTCTTGCGGTATTTTTATTGCATTTTCAATTGTTCATAAAATTGGTTATAATAATGCGATTTAAGTCAAATATGCACCGTTTTGTTCGATGACGAGTTCCCAACGAGATGCCAACTTCATAATGCCCCTCTTATAGAAGCTCGCTTCCCTATTGGCAAAAAACTCGGAGAGCCAATTTTCACAGGACTCTCTTGTGGCCAACTTTCGACTACCAAGCTCGTTCGCCATGGACAGAAATAGGTGGTAATCACTTGGTGCGAGATCCGGACTATACGGTGGATGCAAAAGAACCTCCCATCCGAGCTCCCGGAGCTTCTGGCGCGTCACCAAAGATGTGTGTGGCCTGGCGTTGTCCTGATGGAAGACAATTCGGCCTCTGTTGATCAAAGATGGCCTCTTCTGCATGAGTGCTGCATTCAAGCGGTCCAGTTGTTGGCAGTACAGGTCCGAATTGACCGTTTGGCCATAGGGGAGCAGCTCATAGTGAATGATTCCCTGCCAATCCCACCAAACACACAGAAGTACCTTCCTGGCCGTCAATCCAGGATTGGCCACCGTCTGGGCAGCTTCACCGCTTTTCGACCACGACCGTTTGCGCTTCACGTTGTCGTAAGTGACCCACTTTTCATCGCCAGTCACCAACCGCTTCAAAAACGGGTCGATTTTGTTGCGATTCAGAAGCGATTCGCATGCATCCATACGGGCAAAAATGCATTTTTGCGTCAAGTCGTGTGGCACCCATACATCGAGCTTCTTTTTGAATCCAAGCTTCTTCAAATGGCTTAAAACGGTTTGATGACTCATGCCCAGCTCTTGGCCGATGCTACGGCTGCTACTATGCCGGTCTCTTTCGATCAATTCAGCGATTTTATCGCAGTTTTCGACGACAGGCCTTCCGGACCGTGGCGCATCTTCGATCACCTCTGCACCAGAACGTTGTGCGGTGGAAATGGAAACTGTATCGGGTCCATAAACTGCACAAATTTTATTGGCAGCATGAGATGCATTTTTGCCTTTATCGTATTTCTCTTTATTTTGCTCCATGTTTGCGACGCTAAAGCTCACGAACGACTAAAAACAAACAATAATACATCAAACACGTGTTAGCGCGTGAAAAGAGCTTTCCAAAGAGCTCTAGCGTGAGCCGATGCGACAAATACAACTAGAACTACGCGCTTGCAAAGACAAGCTTGCGAAAATACCGCAAAACTTTTTTGGCAACCTTATATAATTTTGCACAGACTAAATACATATACTCTACTACATAGCTGCATTGGCCAAGACATCCAAGTCTTTCTTTCTATCAATGTGAACAAAAATATATAGAACAAATGACAACATCTGTCAAATCGATTGGTTTCAATCAGCGAGTATTATTATAAACAATATTGCGACACAGGAGATCTAAACCTTTCCCAATCCAATGAGAAGAACGAGAAATCACACGAGAGGAGCGCCGCATTAGTATGGCCCGAGATTGTGTTTCTTAAACACAAAAGCAAAGAGAGGCAGCCTGTTAATCTCCCAGATCAACAAGAAGAACTTCAATCGAGCAGCGATTTTATACGATTGCAGCTAGCATCCTTTTCTTCACATTGATCCAATTTACGTTCTTTGTGGGCATTGTGGCGCATTGAAGTTTGCTAAAGAAATGCCTGGACTGTCTAGCCTTAATGGCAAAGAAAAATTGTCAGTATGGACTCTCCCACTTGAGAAAATGCATCTATTGCTTCGAGACCGTTTCTAGCAAATACTCAAATGTATTCAAATGAATTCATTTGGGGCAGACAATATCCAAAACACGGATTTACGAACGAATCATTGCAACCTGCTTAAAGATGCAGATCAGAAATTCTTACAGATTTTCTTCAATGAATATGAAAAGTGTAATTCTTCATGATCTGCAGCAACTACTTCTGAATATCATGCATTGGTCAAGACTGCGTTGGAGCACATGCCAAATGTTGACTACATTTGTTAGTTTTTTTCCTACAAACATTGGATGCCAATCTAAGATTGATCTAACATTAAATGGATGTTATTAATATCATTTTTACCGACTACCTATTAACTATGCAGTTTAAATGGATACCATAATTATTCAATGGATCATCAACAAATCCCCTTTTTTGACTTTGAACCAAACCATTGGCTTAAATCCGTTGTGCACCACTAGAACTATTTATCCGACTTAGAATACCCTATTAAAATGCCGTTCTGTGGTAGCAATGTCTATCTAAACAAATCCTTTCTAAATTAACTAAAACCTGGTTAGTTGATGAAGAGATAGTGACTTTATAATTGTATATATATGTTTACATTTAACAAGCAAGTGCATATTGTGGTTAAGTTCAACATCATTTAAGCCAACTGCTTTTGCTGCAATTTCTCGTCCAGATTCATGCTTTTGGCTATGGCATAGACAGTGAACGCAAATTTGGCCACATTTATGTTGGTGGCCAGGTTTATGTCGAATATATTCATGGCATTAAAGATCATGGGCTGTTGCAGTTTCTGCAGAAATTGCAGCGTGGTCTTCTGATAACGTTGATTCTGCCGAAACCAGGAGGAGTGAAACAAAGCATCTGCCAGGTCCTGACAGTGATCTATTACTGTATTGCAATAATAGCAGAGGGGGAAAGTCTGCAGCAACACAGCCAGCACATACATAAAGATGCCAAATCGGGCCGAGGGTTCGGCAAAACACACCAGATTGATCATGGTAACACCCAGTATAGATCCGCAACCGATGAACTGGGAAAAGATGGTGCCCGATATCATTGGCCGGATGATGTCACAGACACTAAAAATATGAAATTAAAAAATTGGCCTTAAAAATCGTACTTTTACATACTCCAACATGATTTTATGCGCCTTGATGCACTCCACCAGCTTGATATACTCTCCAGACTGATCCAGTCTACGCACTCGCTCCGTCAACGTTTGGACATGCCAGTCGAGAGCCTTCACATAGACCACTGCATAGGAGTCTGTGGATGTGGATATAAACACGCAATAACCCACCGTAAAGAACTCCACAAATGCCTGCACAAATAACTGAGAGCGATTGAGACGCCAATCCAGAAACGGGTAGTAGGTATTAAATGGTACACGATCATGGGTCAATCCATCTATCAAACTGAATAGGACAAACAGAAAGTACACGATCACATATATCAGGTAAAGCTTATTGCCCGAAGCCACCATTTGTCGGATGTTACGTTGCTCCTCGATGCGGACACAATAAGCATCCAACTGATCAAAGCACTGATTGGCCCGCTCCAAATGCTGCACAAAGAACGCCAGGGTGAATAATTTAGCCGTGAAACAAAAAGTGTTCAAGAAAAACTCCAACGATTGGAGCAGCGTTGCCGGCGTGAAATCTTCCCTGTGAAAGATAAAATTTAAAAGAAACCCCAAGGGCAAATAGACCATGCCAAAGGAGTAGGAGATCGTACGCCAAATTTTTCGAGCTGACCCGAAATCCTGATACAGATTCAAGCCCGCAATTCGAAGCGTATTCAACATGTAGAAGTTCGAGTCTCGCGAGCCCGTGGGTACGGACAAAGGAGCTGGATAGATAAGCCGTAGAAACATTTCGCAAACTAATGAAAAAAGCCAAGGGCTAGAAAAGGCTTTTATACCTTGCATAAGGGACTGCTAATTACGGGTTGATATGGTGGGGGCGTTACTCGACAATATACATATGTATATTACAAAAGTCGGCTAATAGCACTAGCCAACAAGGTCCAGTTTAATGAAGGATTCTAGATGATTTTCGTGTGAATCGAATCGGTTTTCAGAAATGGTCCATCACGTCTAGACTTTTGGTAATTTGAGCTTAAAATGCCTATTTCGAAAATTTTTAAATTTTCCTCTGAACATATAGTATAGGACTATTTCTTAGCTTTAAAATAAACTATCCCAACCAATTCTACGATTTTCTTTTTTTCACTATGACTTATTTTCAGACCTATCTTTGGTATGGGAGCTATACTATATAGTTGTTCGATTTCGAGAAATCGAAGTGAAATTATGTGAAATCATTGAAAACTTAAAAAGTACGAGCGTTGGAAGCGATAGCACTGAAAACAAACAAGTTTTTTCCACTAAAACTACTTTTTCAACCGATTGTTCCTATGGCAGTTATATGCTACAGTCATCCGATCCGGCCGGTTCCGACAAATGTGCAGCGTATTTGTACCAAAAGACTTCGTGCAAAGTTTGGTTAAGATAGCTTTAAATCTGACGGAGGCGATGGCATAGAAATAGACGAAGGGACAGACAGACCGACGGACAAACGGACATGGCTATATCAACTTAGCTGGTCATGCTGATCAAGAATATATATACTTTATATAGGCGGAAATGCTTCCTTCTATGCGTCACAACATCCGGACAATTTTAATATGCCCTCTCCAAGGGAATAAAAAGTAGTACTTTCCGATAATATTAAAGAGAGTCATAACAAAAGAACAGATTCTACACAAAACGCTCCTAAAGTAGGCATTATAAGGAACTTTAAGCTCAATTTACTAAAAAATTTGAATAATGGACCATTTCCGAGAACTAATTTCTATCCAGCACACGAAAATTGTCTGGAATCACCACCAACCTTTCTCTTGTGAGCGATTGAGAGGAGCTTGACTTGACCCTTTAGGGCATTTTGCATTACCACCAACCTTTCAATATACTGAAAAAGTCTAATTTTGTTGCAATGTGTAATATTTGGGCACAGCTGGCATTCGGGGATATGGGCGTTACCCAAAATTTCCAATATGTCTCTTGGGAACAGACAGCTGTTAGAGCAATTCTCGTTAAGTATTCGTTG
Source organism: Lordiphosa clarofinis (assembly GCA_018904275.1). NCBI lineage: Eukaryota > Metazoa > Arthropoda > Insecta > Diptera > Drosophilidae > Lordiphosa > Lordiphosa clarofinis. The sequence goes on from JAEIGQ010000278.1 coordinate 32,168, forward strand.
GCCTTGGCAAAACATTGTAGACCAAAGACCTTCGAATATCAAATTATTTCTGCATTATTTATTTGCAAAACAAAATAAAAACGTTGAACGTGACCTTGCAAATTCTGAAGAAATTTCAATAAGTCGCAATACCCGCTGACCTAATCCCAATAAATTATGTATCCATCCAATATTATAAATTTGCATATGGACACTGAAGTTGAGGATAAATATTGAAGCTATTGGCCGAATTTTCATATTCTAAATAGCAGCTATGTGCCAGACAAACTTACAATTTAGGACCGATTTTTCGTTATTTTACAAAGCTATCTTTCACATGAACAGAGTGAAATCTAAGTTTTTCTGTCAAATAGCAGCTGTGTAACAGTTGAGAAATCAGTCCTAACTATGTTATTTCTATTTATGGTTCTAGCAAATCAGTTTGAAACCATTTAATATTCATAATGACCGAGTTTAAGAACGCTAACATTGAAAACAAAAAAATTGTTCTTACCACACAGAACTGGGATTCTTAACACTTGTTACATAATTTGCTTATTGTATTTTTATACTCTGTACCAAAGGTACACAGAGTATATTAAGTTTGTGCAAAATTATTAAAGAGGGAGAAAGAATTATTTTCCACACTATAAAGTATATTTATTCTTGATCAGCATGAGCAGCCGAGCCGATTTCAGAGATTTAAAAGATAGAGATATTCTCAAATATCCAAGCTATAAAATATGAAATCAAAAAATTTGAATTTTTTTATAGCTCTGATATTTGAGAATATCGTTCCAAAAGGTGTTTTAAAAAATTCAAAATACTTTAGAAGATATAGCCTTTTTAGTCGAAAAATGTTTTCGCTAAAACGAGAAACTTTAGAGTAAATAAATTTCCATTATATAAAACTGTGATATATCGGCTGGCTCTTGAATTTGAATGGTAACATATTGTCGCCCAGATCGATATTGATTATTAGTCGGCTTTTAATAGATAATTATTGAAGGCTATCCTACGCAATGCTACTACCGACTAAACCGCTCAGAAACTAGAGCTGCGGCCGCATCCGAAGAAGGCAGAATGGCACGCAGAGCAGAGAGAGCTGCTCCTGAAAACAGTTTTTTTGAAAATGAGGAAGGTCCGCTGTATGCAGCTGACATCGCCGACTAATATCTGTAAGTATGTAGTATCTGTAATATTATGGTTACTTTCAAAGCAACTTTTTCGGACTGCAAACCAGGTTTTTCGAACTGGCGACCATGATTTCTCCAGTTACTCTGAAGAGTTTCATGATCAAAACTGAAATCGACGCAGAATTGTCACCATTCTGGTCTGAACCTCAATCATAGTATTAAAAATTTTTTACTAAACTACAAAAAAGGGCCAAAAATCGATTTTTCATATTTTAATAACTGTCATTTTGTCAAAAAAAAAACAAAATTTTTCCGAGGCTCAGACCAGAACTACATCTATACTGATTATAACCCCGTTTTTACTTTTCATTTCAGACATCCTGGAGACGTGGAATCATGGCCGCCAGCACTGTAACTCTTTTTTTGGACACCCACCTTGACGGACGATAACTTTGGAACACTTAGATTAGATAAAAATTTGTTTCCACACCATACTTCACATCAATAGAAACAAATTTGAACACCTTTATAATCTGAAAGCATTTGAACAGCAGTCCCATTTATTTGAAAATTGTGCTAAATTTTTAGGCCTTCAAATGTGAATTGATTAAAATTCGTAGCCGAAACAAGATAAAATGCAGCCCTATTAGATTATCAAGTCTCAAGCGTCGAAAAACTTAGACGCAGCCTAACAAATGACAATTAATTGTTAACTCTACCTGCGAATACAAGGACAAATTGATAAAACATATTTCACTAGATTCCATTCCTATTGAATGGGTCATATTTTATACGCTACACAAACCTCACAGGCTGACGTATTACTTAGTTTTGGAAGCCATCGAAGTGAACGAATAATACATAGCAGAATAGAACGTTGTAGTTTAAAATCAATAGCTTGTGCTCAATGCTCTTTCAAAATCGAACCTTTACGAAAGTTTTTGGATATATTATCCTTACTCCGATAAGACCAATATCAAATTAAAATATTCAAGAATGTAAAAACAGTATTATAGAACAAACAGACACGATCAATCCATTTCAGTTCTAGGTTTTCTATAAAAAATTGCATTTTTAAAATCAAAAAACGAACTAAAAGGCCAAAAGAATTTTGCTTTATTTTTGCGTCAATCTTTTATAATATTAGTACATATAATAAATATAAATGTATAAGTAAAATAAATATAATAAATGTTGACTGAAAAACTTATTGTAAGTTAAATACAGGTGATAAAATATTTCTGAAAATGTATCTTAATTTGTATCTATATTATGTTATGAGCTTAATTATTAGCAACAAATTAATTTAAAAAACGAGAAGGCCAAGCTAACTTCGTCTTTGCCGAAGTTTTTATACCCTTGCAAATGTTTTAATACATCAGAGTTTACGAACGTCAGCATTAAAACAAACAATTTTTCTAAATAAAACCCACTTTTCGACCGATAGTTCCTATGGCAGCTATAAGATATAGTCATCCGATTTTGACCAAAACTTCCAAATCTGTGTAAAAGTGTATAAAACTAATAATTGCGGAAGGCGTTTACATTAAAAACAAAAAAGTTCTTCCTACAAAGACCCACTTTTCGACTGATATTTCCTATGACAGCTTTAGGATATAGTCATCCGATCCGGTCGGTTCCGACATATTAGTGTGCAGTAAAAAGAAGACTCCGTGCAAAGTTTCAGCTCGATTGCTTTACAACTGAGAGACTAGTTTGCGTAGAAACAGACAGACAGACAGCTCGTCGCCCTGATCAATAATATAAATAGTTTACACGGTCGGAAATGAATATTTCTATGCGTTGCAAACTTCTGGGCAAAATTATAATACCATTTGCAAGGGTATAAAAACATGTTCTTGTTTAGGCATTAAATCGTAAAAGGAATTAAAATCATTCAGTGATAGTTCGCTATAGGAGCTTTTGTGACATTATATAGTGATTATATTTCTTCAAATTGTCTGCCAGGTTGATAATCTTTAAACGAAAGTAACTAAATGTCAAAGGCAGTGGCCCCAATTCTACCTTTTTTTGTCAAGGAGGGGAAAAACCTGTTCAGAAAATGTGTTGCCTTCTAGTTAAAATAAGAACAAGATATTGTAGCAATATTGTAACAAATGTTCCAATTGTTTTTGAAATGAGTAAAGTTGTACACAACAAAAAAAGTAGTCAATGGCGGAATGTGCTATTTCATTCGTTGTTCGTAAAGTGCAGAAGGTCCCAATCAAGCACGAGCAAATTTTTGTGGATTTTTTTCTGAAAGACTGAAATAAACCAAGTCGGTTTGTGCAACAACAAGGTGAAAGTGCCAAAAGTCCTTATATCATCTGCTGCTTCTGCTGCAATTTCTCATCCAGATTCAATCTATTGGCTATGGCATAGACTGTAAACGCAAATTTGGCCACATTTAGGTTGGTAGCCAGATTAATGTCGAATATATTCAACGCATTGAAGGTCATCGGCTGTTGCAGTTTCTGCAGAAATTGCAGCGTTGTCTTCTGATAGCGTTGATTTTGCAGAAACCAGGAAGAATGGAACAAAGCATCGGCCAGATTCCGGCAGTCAACCACTATGGCATTGCAATAATAGCAAAGAGGAAATGTCTGCAGCAGCACAGCCAACACATAGATAAAGATGCCTGCACGAGCCGAGGGTTCGGAAAAGCCAACCAGATTAATCATGGTAACGCCCAGTATGGAGCCACAGCTGACGAACTGGGCAAAGATGGTGCCCGATATCAAAGGACCTATGATATCACAAAAGCTACAAATAAACTGTATGAAATTTTCTCAATTTAATACTTTGGCTCATCCTAAACCCACTCCAACATGATTTTATGCGCCTTGATGCACTCCACCAGCTTGATATAGTCTCCAGATTGATCCAGTTGATGCACACGCTCTGTCAGCATTCGGATGTGACAGTCCAGAGCCTTTACAAAAATCACAGCATACGAGTCGGTGGATGTGGCCACAAAGATATAATAACCCACCGTAAGAAATTCCACAAATGCCTGCACATATAATTGCGTCCGATTGAGACGCCAATTCAGGAAGGGATAGTAAGTATTGAACGGCACGCGTCCATGGGCCAGTGCATCTACCAAACTGAAAACGGAGAATAGAAAGAACACCACAACATACAGCAGATACAACTTATTGCAACCGGCCACCATTAGACGGATGTTACGTTGCTCTTCCTTGCGGACCCAAAATTTATCCAACTGATCGAAGCACTGATTGGCCCGCTCAAAACGCTGCACAAAAACGGCCAGAATGAAGTATTTAATGGCGAAGCACCAGGTGTTCAAGGAAAGCTGCACCGATTGCAGCAGCATGGCCGGTGTGAAATCCTCAAAGTAAATGATGTAATTTACGAGGAAACTCAATGGCAATATTAGCATGCCATAGGAGTAGGAAATCGCACGCCAAGCCTTGTGAGCGAAACCAAAGTTTTGGTACAGATTCAATCCCGAAAGTCGAAGCGTATTGCACATGTAATAATTCGAGTCGCGTGATCCCAAAGGTAGGGACAATGGAGCTGGATACAACAGCCGAAGAAACATTTCGCGTAGCAATGAACAAGTCAGACGTCTACACACTGCTTTTATACCATGCTTAATTACAGGTTCAAATAGTTAGGGCGTTACCCGACTGAAAGAATTATATAATCATGTCAGTCATCCGATTTTGACCAAAACTTCCAAATCTGTGAAAAGAGTATAAAACTAATAATTGCTGAAGCGGAAGGCGTTTACATTAAAAACAAAAAAGTTCTTCCTACAAAGACCCACTTTTCGACTGATATTTCCTATGACAGCTTTAAGATATAGTCATCCGATCCGGTCGGTTCCGACATATTAGTGTGCAGTAAAAAGAAGACTCCGTGCAAAGTTTCAGCTCGATTGCTTTACAACTGAGAGACTAGTTTGCGTAGAAACAGACAGACAGACAGCTCGTCGCCCTGATCAATAATATAAATAGTTTACACGGTCGGAAATGAATATTTCTATGCGTTGCAAACTTCTGGGCAAAATTATAATACCATTTGCAAGGGTATAAAAACATGTTCTTGTTTAGGCATTGAATCGTAAAAGGAATTAAAATCATTCAGTGATAGTTAGCTATAGGAGCTTTTGTGACATTATATAGTGATTATATTTCTTCAAATTGTCTGCCAGGTTGATAATCTTTAAACGAAAGTAACTAAATGTCAAAGGCAGTGGCCCCAATTCTACCTTTTTTTTTGTCATGGAGGGGAAAAACCTGTTCAGAAAATGTGTTGCCTTTTAGTTAAAATAAGAACAAGATATTGTAGCAATATTGTAACAAATGTTCCAATTGTTTTTGAAATGAGTAAAGTTGTACACAACAAAAAAAGTAGTCAATGGCGGAATGTGCTATTTCATTCGTTGTTCGTTAAGTGCAGAAGGTCCCAATCAACGAGCAAATTATTGTGGTTTTTTTCTGAAAGACTGAAATGAACCAAGTCGGTTTGTGCAACAACAAGGTGAAAGTGCCAAAAGTCCTTATATCATCTGCTGCTTCTGCTGCAATTTCTCATCCAGATTCAATCTATTGGCTATGGCATAGACTGTAAACGCAAATTTGGCCACATTTAGGTTGGTAGCCAGATTAATGTCGAATATATTCAACGCATTGAAGGTCATCGGCTGTTGCAGTTTCTGCAGAAATTGCAGCGTTGTCTTCTGATAGCGTTGATTTTGCAGAAACCAGGAAGAATGGAACAAAGCATCGGCCAGATTCCGGCAGTCAACCACTATGGCATTGCAATAATAGCAAAGAGGAAATGTCTGCAGCAGCACAGCCAGCACATAGATAAAGATGCCTGCACGAGCCGAGGGTTCGGAAAAGCCAACCAGATTAATCATGGTAACGCCCAGTATGGAGCCACAGCTGACGAACTGGGCAAAGATGGTGCCCGATATCAAAGGACCTATGATATCACAAAAGCTACAAATGAACTGTATGAAATTTTCTCAATTTAATACTTTGGCTTATCCGAAACCCACTCTAACATGATTTTATGAGCCTTGATGCACTCCACCAGCTTGATATAGTCTCCAGATTGATCCAGTTGATGCACACGCTCTGTCAGCATTCGGATGTGACAGTCCAGAGCCTTTACAAAAATCACAGCATACGAGTCGGTGGATGTGGCCACAAAGATATAATAACCCACCGTAAGAAATTCCACAAATGCCTGCACATATAATTGCGTCCGATTGAGACGCCAATTCAGGAAGGGGTAGTAAGTATTGAACGGCACGCGTCCATGGGCCAGTGCATCTACCAAGCTGAAAACGGAAAATAGAAAGAACACCACAACATACAGCAGATACAACTTATTGCAACCGGCCACCATTAGACGGATGTTACGTTGCTCTTCCTTGCGGACCCAAAATTTATCCAACTGATCAAAGCACTGATTGGCCCGCTCAAAACGCTGCACAAAAACGGCCAGAATGAAGTATTTAATGGCGAAGCACCAGGTGTTCAAGGAAAGCTGCACCGATTGCAGCAGCATGGCCGGTGTGAAATCCTCAAAGTAAATGATGTAATTTACGAGGAAACTCAATGGCAATATTAGCATGCCATAGGAGTAGGAAATCGCACGCCAAGCCTTGTGAGCGAAACCAAAGTTTTGGTACAGATTCAATCCCGAAAGTCGAAGCGTATTGCACATGTAATAATTCGAGTCGCGTGATCCCAAAGGTAGGGACAATGGAGCTGGATACAACAGCCGAAGAAACATTTCGCGTAGCAATGAACAAGTCAGACGTCTACACACTGCTTTTATACCATGCTTAATTACAGGTTCAAATAGTTAGGGCGTTACCCGACTGAAAGAATTATATAATCATGACTAAAACTATTTTCGCACATCTGGCAATTAAAGGATGGGATGTGAATGAGTGGGGGAATCATATATTCAATATGCATGTCTCTGTGGAATAGACAGCTGGTAGACCATGTCGTATACACTTACCGTTTGTAAATTTAAACAATTTATTTAAACGAAAGCCCTCTCATATATACTACTACTAGAAAAGCTTTAACACATCCGGTCCCCTTTTCGAGCTACTGGCGCCAGCTGTGAAGTAACAAGCTATGATAAAGCTTCTCAAACTTTGCCGTTCGGATATGGAGTTAAGCTGTAGGTCTGTTTGTCTTGTGCAAAAAATTATAAGCGCACACACGCCAAGAGATTGGGAGGAGCTTGACTTTACCCTTTTGGGCTGTAGAGACAATTTTACATTTTAACAGACTAGCATAAGCTCAAACCGGAACTTCAGGTGGCATTATCGACTGAACCGACCCGGAAGAGTCATTTGAAAAGAGATGTTGACAGTCCTGGAGGGAGCCAAAATGCAGGCCATTACACGATGAAATGAAAAGTAGAAACAATACATATTTTCCTTGCTGTGTTTAATGGCATAAACTGGAGGAATCCTTGAACTTTATCTGGAGGAAGAGTCGAGGTCTTAACATTTAAAATTCGTACAGTAATACGGCGATATTACAGAGATTTTGCGAATGGAAAAAAATTCCATTCGTCTACGGACGTCAGACTGATTTCTTTTGGGGTATGTCTTTGATTTTGCATTTTGTATTTTTGTATATTTATGATCAGCATCAACAGCCGAGTCGATATAGACATGTCCGTCTGTCCGTCCGTCCGTCTGTCCGTCTGCCTGTATGAACATCTAGATCTCAAATTTTGGCCATGCCCCCTTCCGCCCCCCCAATCTGGAAAAAACGGTATATCTCCTACAGTTTTGAAGATAGATGATTTGAACCTTCTGGAGATAAATGGTAATTAGCGCAATAAATCGATTTGAAATGATAAAGATCGGATGAACGGTTCTCAAGTTATGAGCAAAAAAGTGAACCAGGCCCCTTGCTACCCCCCTTTTTTGGTAATCCTCAATAATCCCGATTATTTTCCATTATTTTTGAAAGTAATCAATTACTAATCAAATATTTGTAACCAAGAGAATTATAAAATCATTACAATTCTTTTTCATATATAATCTAATTGATTACTAATCGTAAACTTAATTTAACAGCCATGATGTAATGAGATTAAATAAATGAGTTTACAAAACTCATCCAATAAATTTTAATATCAACTAACTTCTAATGCCGGAATGTCAAAAACAGCAAATAATATACACATGCACATACGGTGAATGATTCGTAAGGTATCCTATTAAACTTATAAATAATATTATGGAAGTCCGCATACGCATTCCAGACTCCTGTACTTACGAATATTTTTAGTAGGTTGGTTCCTTTTTGGTATTTGTTCGAAATTTAATGACTCGTCAGTCCAGGTAAAATGGTTTTAATAATAACTTATGTTCTTCATCAGACATCTGCACGGGTGCACTGAGTGTAATCGTGCAGACTACAAGACTGCAAACCGGTCCTAAGCCGAGCCACGGAAAACCTTTTGTTAACTAAAATCTTTCTGAGGAACGCATAAAAAACCATGTGATTGCAATTAAATGTAATATTTTGCTTTGCATCATAACAGAAACTACATAAATATAAAGATGGAAAATATGCAGTGTCGTGTCCCTTGCAAAAATTAAGTGCTGAACATCGGTAGTCAGAAATGGTTCATCACGACAAGATTTTGGGTACAAAAACAAAAGCAGAACATAAACAACTACACACAAAAAAAACGTTGGTAACTGTAACATTTTTCATTGGTAAATTCACCAATTTCCGTCTTTGATTTTCGCCCAAAAGTTTTTCCATTTAATAACAAAATGTCTGCACTTTTGATTTTTGTATATAAGGAAAAAATCGTATTACTGCGCATTTCTGCGCTGCCTCAATACTATTGTTATTCCGAAAAACAAGGAATTAAATTAACTTATATTTATTAATTGAAAAAACTTTTACTTACTCTGTGAGGATTCGAACTCGGTTCCCTTGCACTGAAATTCGATGGGATTGACGTTCTAGACGACTGGGCCACGCCACTCGTCTGGGTCAATGCAACTAAAAGCCTACTTATATTGAAGGGGTTTTTCTAATGTCTTATCCACTCGACCATGACTCTTGCTTCTTATTGAGTGTCAAATGTTAGTACTTAAGCTCCAAAAACGCCACGCAAATTCTTAGGTATGATTTTTACTCAGGGTTTTTGCTAAATAAAAAAAAACATTAAAAAAAATATATTAAAAAAAAAAATTATAAAATGAGAAGAAAAAGCATGCTCCTACTGGGACTTGATTCCAGGCTTTGACGTTTGCTAAGTGAATGTCATGTCAACTTGACCAACTGTGTACATTATTAACTATGGTTATGTCGCCACGTTTTGTTTAAGACAAATAGTCGAGTGGGCTAAGGCGTCGTCAGAGTGTTCAGTATTTGAGAAAGGTCCTGTGTTTAAGTCCCAGTAAAGTAAGTAAAAAAATTTTTAATGCGCTTATTTCTAAATTAATTATAAATTTATCTCTATAGGTTAGGAAAAAGTAGTTTGGTGTGAGGAGGTGGTGCTGGTGCTGGAAGGGGGGAGGTTGGACAAACCATAAAAACCGAAGGGTTGGGGCGGGGTGGATTCAAAAACACAACCACCACACACGGGTTGGTCTGTGGTCGGTTCTACCCCGTACCTCCCCCTAAAACTTTTTTTTAAGTGTTTACTGTCAGCTGCTTCCTCCTTATGCCAGCGCTGCCATAACCGCTTGGGAATTTTAAATCGACCTAACAGCTAAAATTGTCTAAGAGTTTTTTGGAAAAGCATTTCTAAATTTTAAGGCGTTTTTGGCCTGAATAAAATTGTATTTTTTATGAAAGGCCTCTAAAATCAAAGCGAACTTACCCAAGGCGCAAAAATATGGGCGAATTTCTTAATTTAAGGGCGATTTTGGCCTATTTTAGAAAGAAAATTGTCTGGGTGTAGCATGGCGAAGGAAAGAAAGAGAGTTATCTTTCATGGGATCAAATCAATATAACATATCGAGCTCAAATTATCTCAGACATACTTAACATGATCCAGGTTAGAGATTAAATTGAGCTTGAATTGTTTGCTTAGTTCAATCCTTTGCGAATCTTTCTTGGGATTAAAAAAACTCGGATCAACTCAATCTTAGGCCTGAAAGGGTCAAGAATATCCGTGGTTCCGCTGTTTTCAACACCGCTTGGGATTGATTTGATCCCTTATGGATTGGTCATATTTTTGAGTGTGGTTACACTAAATGAAAAGGCTGAAAACCGGACCATGAACCGAACCTAATGGATCCGGTTCGGTAAGTGCCTTTAGGTTCCTCGAACCGGACCATGAACCGAACCTTTGTAATATTAATCCTACCGAAACCGGAACCGTACCCAATGAATAATGGTTCGGTTCAAACAATACTTTATGTAAATTTGTCAAGAACTTTTATTACTTTCTAAATATTATAAACGGAAGATATAATTTTATACACTCAGAAAATTATTTTTCTATATTTAAGAAAATCACCCTAGAATCGAAATCGCCCTAAAATTTAAAAAAATTTTCTGAATTTTAGAAAAGTGGCCCTAAAAATTAACTTTTTAGAAAAAACTTTTTAGTTTCTAAATTTTAGGGTGAGTTTTCTTTATTGCCTTTTCTAATTTTTAGGATAATTTCACCTTTGATTTTAGAAAATATTTGTTACAAATTTAGGGTAGTTTGCCCTACAATTTAGAAAATAAACCCTTATTTTAAGAAAGTTTTTCTAAATCCTTCGACCTTTCTATAAATGTTTGCGAATTTGCATTGCGCTATGCTGCCGTTCAGTTTTAACGACGAAGCCGTCTATGTGATGGCATTTTTTTATACACACTAATGTCCATTTGCAATACCTCAAGAATGTAGATGTATTGAACAATTTTTGTTTTGTCTTGTAGTAATCGATTAAGGGATTGTATAAAATAAAGGCAATGCTAAAAACACATCAAGTAAAAATAAAAAAACAAAAAAAAAACCATTTAAAAAGAAAAAAGTACACTCAGAAAAAAATATTACCTAAAAATGTTAAATATTACCCGAAAATTAAGTCCATATGACCTAAAATGACAACCAAGGAATATATGGACTTAATTTCAGGCCTCTATTACCTAAAGTTTTCTAAGCAATAAATTTGATTTTTAGGTAATATGTGACCAAAAATTTTAGTCAATGTAGTGCCATAAATTATATTTTTAGGTAATAGAAAGGCCTAAATTTTCGTCAATAAATTAGTTTTTTAGGTAATATTTTTCTAAAAAACTTACACAATTTTAGCAGTTAGGTCGACTTAAAATTCCCAAGCGGTTATGGCAGCGCTGGCATTAGGAAAAAGCAGCTGACAGTAAAGATTTAAAAAAAGTTTTAGGGGGAGGTAGGGTAGGATCGACCACAGACCAACCCGTGTGTGGTTGTGGTTGTGGTTTTGGATCCACCCCGCGCCCCAGCCCTTCGGTTTTTGTGTTTGTACCATGCTCCCCCCATTACAACCACCACACCTCCTTACACCAACCCACTTTTTTCTACTCTATAAATATATAATTAATCTAGAAATAAGCGCATAAACAATTTTTTTTTTACTTACTTTACTGGGACTTGAACTCGGGACCTCTCTCTTAAATACTGAACACTCGGACAACGCCTTAGCCCACTCGACTATTAACCTTAAGCAAAACCTAGCGACAAAACCATAGTTTATAATGTACATACACAGTTGGTCAAGTTGACATGACATTTGCTAAGCAAACGTGGAGGCCTGTAATCAAGTCCCAGTAGGAGCATACTTTTTCTTCTCATTTATATACATATTTTTTTTAATGTTTGTTTTTAATGTTTTTTTTTTATTTAGCAAAACCTTGAGTACAAATCATACCTAAGAATTTGTGTGGCGTATTTGGAGCTTAAGTACTCACATTTGCCACTCAATAAGAAGCAAGAGTCGTGGTCGAGTGGAAAATGTGCAATCCCAGTAGGAACATAATTGTTTCTCATTAAATGGTTCTTTTTTTATTGTTTTTTTTTTGTTTGTAGTGTTTTAAGCATTGCTTTTATTTTATACAATCCTTTAATCGAATACTACATCAGTAGAGACCGGACATATATCGCTCACTTACTTCAATACTGGCATAACTCAAAAAATACGATTTTTGACTTAATGATGCAGAAATGTTCGCGCTCTTCTGTACTATTTTATGCAAAAATTTTCGTATTGCTATCTCTTATACTTTCCATGTGAGATGAGAATATGTCGCAATATCATTTTCCAGGTTCGTTTTCATGTTGATGCAAGAACCGTCATATCTCAGTTGTCCTGCTGTCGATATTGACCACACATACATCGTTTTTCAGTTAAAACATCATATTTTCAATGTTTATTAATAAGCATTCTAAATTTATAATATTTTACTTAATTAAGTTGAAACTAATAGAACCATTTTTTTTTAGGTTAAATCCATTGAGAACTTCAAACGTGTTTTTCTCAAAATGGATTATTTTGAGTTATGCCAGTATTGAAGTAAGTGAGCGATATGCTTTAGCATATTTGGCATATTTAAAATAAGTGCCGTAGCGCAGCTGTTAGCTTTCTGACTACGAGTCTAAGATACCCAGGTTCGATTCCCAGACTGGGTGTAATTTTTTTTTTATACATATTAATTTTTTACAAACAAAACTAAATATGAAAGTTAAAAAAAATTGTACTATAACATTTTTGATTGCCATTTAATATTGGAAAATCAGTTCGAACAACAACAATAAACTAAATATCGTAAGAAAAATTTATTGGACAGAATAACTCTGTTCCAGTGTCCTGAGCGTCGCTAGCTAATCTATAGCGCTCTGCGAGCTAACTGAGTGCTCTCTCGCGTGGCTGAACACACACACGCAACACCAAAACTAAACCGCACTTTTCTGCGAGATTTTCAACATGCAAAGTTCTTAGCAAAACTTAACTCAAAAATTCGGAATATTTTATAGAGAGCTTTACGAAAATCAGAATTTTTTAGTTTTAATAGCAGCGCGGGATTTCAAATTTTCCAATTTATCCTTAATTTATCTTTGAACTGTCATTGTAGGCAGAGACCTCTACAAAAGTGACGAAGAAAAAACTTAAAAAAAACGGTTCTATGGTCTAATGGATAGCCCTCTGGACTTTGAATCTAGCGTTTAGGTCTTGGTAGGAATATTAAGAATTTTTAAAAAATTTTGTTTAATCCATGCCTGAAATCTGCCAAGCAATAATTTAATATGCAATTAGTTTTTAGTAACCAAACTTATTACTTGTTTTTATACATCTTAATTATTTTTAAAATCAAAAAACTGAAGTCATTGGCATTTCAACAAAAAAACAGATTTATAAAAATATTTTGTGGGACAGGAGAGAAACATATTGAAATAATTATTGTTATACGTTGCAACTCTAAATAGTTTTGTTAAAAAAAAAAGAAGAAAACTATTACTTAAATAATTTTACTTAAAATTTAAAGCTCCATTTTTGATTTATTTTTTCGCCCCACTAATTTTCTGCAAAGTTACACTTCAATTCTTGAATTTATATGTAAAGAAATCATATTTTTAAAACAGTTTTAAGTGAGTTACCCTTTTCAACCGAGATTTTTTTTATCATTTTCTTCTTGTGAAGCCAATTTCCCGTATATCCAGTATATTGAACCATATTTTTTTAAATCTTCATGTTTTGAGTATCTCGAAAGAAAAAACACATGCATAACTAAAATGTATTAAAAGAATTTAATAAAATAAAAATAAAAAAAACTATTGATCCTTACTGGGACTCGAACCTAGGTACGTAAGACTCGTATTCAAACACCTTACATCAACGCCAAGACAACTTTCATTTTCTTAATAGAAAAATGTCACATATAAGAGAAAAAAAAGAATGTACTCATATGCTTTTAGAATATTTTGTGGGAATAAACTCATATTCTTTTTGGCATATATATTCGGTCACTATACATCAGTGCATTATATCTATATTCTTCAGGCATTGCCAATGGACATTAGTGTGTGTAAACAAATGCCATCACATAGACGGCTTAGTTAAGACCGAACGGAAGCAGAGCGCAATGCAATTTCGCAAACATTTTTAGAAAGGTCGAAGGACTTAGAAAAAATTTCTTAAAATTAGGGTTTATTTTCTTAATTTTAGGGCAAAGCACCCTAAATTTGTAACAAATATTTTTTTAAAATCAAAGGCGAAATTACCATAAAAATTGGAAGAGGCAATAAAGCAAATTGACCCTTAAATTTAGAAAAAAAATATAGTTTTCTAAATTTTAAAAGTTTTTTAAAAAGTTCTTTTAAAATAAACTTATAAAACTTGTAAAATTCAGACAAATTTTACTTAATGATAAAATTTTTTTCTAAATTTTAGGGCGATTTCGATTCTAGGGTGATTTTCTTAAATGTAGAAAACTAATTTTTTGAGTGAAGCAACAAAATTTTTAATATTATTAAATAATTAAGAATGTTATGGTAAAAACTATATGTAATTTTAATACTTGAATAGATAAAATAGATTCATTCTTAACTGAAAACAAAGGCTTTGTAAATATTTATTTATCATTTTTTTATATTTAAAATTATAATGCAATGTTAAGGAAAATGGCATAATTTTAAGGCAAAGGATTCCTAAAAAATATAAGCCAAAAACAGATTGTTTAGGTAAAATGCCCTATATTTTAGGAAATTATTGCCTAAAAATCACATTTTAGGTAATAAAATCCATTTTCCTAAAATTTAAGGAAAATCTTTTTTCTGAGTGTATGCTCTGGGATTGGATCCCACTCCATGACATTTTCTAAGCTAATCTCTTATCCACATATCGAGTGGTCAATGTGAGTACTTAAACTCCAAATACGCTACACAAATTCTTAGGTATGATTTTACCGCAATGCTAAATAAAAAAAAAAACATTGAAAAAAAAAACAAACATTAAAAAAATTTATATTTTATATTATATATATGAAATGAGAAGAAAAAGTATGCTTCTACTGGGACTTAATCCCAGGCCTCCATGTTTGCTAACCGAATGTAACTATGGTTATGTTGCTACGCCTTGCTTAAGACCAATAGTCGAGCGGGCTAAGGCGTCGTTCGAGTGTTCAGTATTGTTCAGTACTTAAGAGAGGTCCCGAGTTCAAGTCCCAGTAATGTAAGTAAAAAAAATTGTTAATGCTTATTTAAATAAATAATAAATTAATTATAGCTTCGAAAAAGTGGCCAAACTCAAGGGCGGGGTGGAATCCAAACAACAAAAACAACAACCCACACACGGTTGTCTACCTTTCACTTAAACTTTTTTTAAGTCTTTTACTGTCAGTTGCTTCCTCCTTATGCCAGCGCTGCCATAACCGGTTGGGAATTTTACGGCGCTTTTTAGGGCGAGTTGTTTTTGAGTGTAGTAAAGAGTCGGAAATGATAACACAAGGCAAAAAAAATTAGCCTTTTTTCAGTATATTGAAAAGTTCGTGGTGATTCTAGAGGATGTTCGTGTGCTGAACAGAAATTATCCATCACGTGGAGATTTTAAGTAATTAAAAAAACGACTTTATTGACTCTTTTTAGACGAGTTTTGTGGAGAACCTATACTTTTGTTTTTCGTTTTTATTTTATATAATCGAAAAATAGTACTCATTAACTTTAAATTTAAATTTTTTTCAATAAATATATACCACTTTTAGTTATTGTATACGAATTCACAATAAACCAATATAATTTTCATTAAAATTCTATACAAATTACTAGCCTGCTGTACAGTTTGCAAGGCATACTATTGGGCAGTAGACGATTTTGTAATTTTATAATTTTTGAGACTATCAGACCTGTTCCCGTCTCCGAATTCGATTGATTGGAATTGGTAAGAGCTGTGATTTCTAAAGGACTATTGAAGAATTTGGGCCAATCTTTTTGTCATCAAGACGTCGAATGAAGGTTAGTGGGGTTTTAATGATAAAAGCTAAAGAACACAGTTGGATTGTGGAAGCGAGTATATCCAACAATTCCGATTCCGCATGATTTGATCAGAATCGAGAACGGGAATAGTCCTGTATGTATTCAATATGGTATATCTTTGCTAAAAATAGTCGTAAAAGAAATAGCAATTTACGAAAATATCATAGAGAGTCAAAACAAAGTTAAAGGCGTCTAAAATTTTACAATTTTGAGCTCAAATTACTTAAAATCGCAACATGATGGACCAATTCAGAAAATAGATTCGTATTCAGTACACAAAAATTATCTAGAATCACCACCAACTCTTCTACACTCAAAAAAAAATATTTTCTACATTTTAGAAATTCGCCATAAAATAATTTTTTTTCTTAATTGTAGAAAAATTTCTTGTTTATAGACATTTTTTCTTAAATTAAGAAAGCATAAAGCTAAGTTCACACAGTCAAATTAATTTACACAAACTGTCATGGCGGAGTTTGACTGATTCGAGTTCGAATTTGTCTGGGTGTTCACACACACGTCAAATAAATTTTAATCGAAATTTGTCAAAATTTTGGAAGTTTCGATAGAATTTGGCTTAGTGTTCACACTTGGAAATTTGGTGTGCGTCAAATTTGTGTTTCACAAAAACTATTGTGGAATGTCGATAGCCGCAGTCAAATTATCGGCTTTCAAAAACAAAGGCATTCCATATTACTGGGTGATTTTCCACCAGAGATATCAATTTCAAGGTGTCCTCTTCGTTTAAGGGTCTGGACACTCGTGGGCGACTGCGTGCTTGCTTTGCCGGAGGCTCGTCGTAAAGTACTATTAAAAATGATTCGGCCATCCGATCAAAGACATGTATTAAATTAAAGTCAAATTCTTGTTTATTATTTATGTACTTACAATTAAAACGCAATCGTCACCTCAAAAACAATTTCTGCGGGACTGTTTTATTAGAGATGACAAGTCCAACATATATGGACAACATTGCGATAATTCTTTTGCAATTTTTGTGATAATTTAATAAAAAAAAATATATTTTTCTACTTTATCTAGTTCCATTATGCTAGTTCTTATCCAAATTAGTTATCCAAACTGATTTACAAAAGTCCTAGCAATTAAAATACTCGGACTATCATCACAAGTTTGCCAAAGTTTGTTCTTACATTTGACTTGCAAGATCAAACTCGGCAAATGCGATAACAGTTTGACAAACAGTGTTCACATTGCGTTCAGACAGCGCACAAACTTATCGAAAGCATGCTTGGTGAAACTCGTCAAATCGGTCGTCAAATGAGTTTGACTGCAAATAAATATGGCGTTCACACACAATTCAAACTTATTTTGTCAAATTTTCGCCACATTTGACAAATTAATTTGACTGTGTGAACTTAGCTTAACCCTTAGATGAGATTTTCTAGAAAATAATTTCTTCAATTTAGAAACTAATTTTATTTTTCTTAAATTTAGGGTAATTTTTCTAGATATTTTCCTAAAATCTTTCTTAAATTTAGGGCAGATTTGCCCTTGAATTAAGAAAAAAAAAGCATAGCAAAATAGAGCGACCGCCATTAAAGTTAGTAAAACGCCCTTATTTTGAGAAAATCAAGTTTCTTAAATTTAGAAAAATTTGTTCAGAAACTCACCCTAAAATTTAGAAAGATTAATCTAGAAATTCGATGGGACAAACACTAAAAACCAAACGGTAGGGGCGGGGTGGATCCAAAAACACAACCACATACGGGTTGGTCTGTGGTCGGTTCTACCCAACCTCCCCCTAAAATTTATTTTTAAGTGTTTACTGTCAGCTGCTTCCTCCTTATGACAGCTCTGCCATAACCGCTTGGGAATTTTAAATCGACCTAACACCTAAAATTGTCTAAGTGTTTTTTAGAAAAATTGCCCTGAAATCTAGAAAATCATTTTCTTAAAAATAAGGCGAATCGCCTTTGACCCCTTTTTTAGGGCGAATTTCTAAATTTTAGGGCGATTTGGCCTGATTTTTTTTTTTGAGTGTATATACGCGATCTTGTAGCTTAGTGTAATTAAAGCGATAAGGAAATAATATCGATTTCGATTAGGAAATAAAACAGAGGACAAGTTGGAAAATGGGAAAGAGGAAAACATGTTAAGACCAGGCACTTTTAAAAGAGGAGGGCCCATGTATGATAACAATAGGGAACGTGTTCCTTTTGACTTGATGACTTCCCTAGCTTGGTAATATGGACGAGTTCTCCTCATCAAAAATGTATCCAAATTTTCACAGAAAGTAAAGGCATACATTTGTCAATTATGAACCCAGACTTGAAATTTATTAATTTTCCGATCTATTGTATATTTTCATTCTAACTACATGGTTGGGTCAACAGCGCCTCTTAAAAACTGTAAAAAGAACAACTAGACAAACTTTAATTTCGCCATAGCTCACCAGAGAGTATCGTACAGCGATTCTCTTTTCTGGTCTTTTCTGGTCACATACTCTTACACATTTTGAGCGTAACATCGCTTGATTGAGCAGCGTACAAAACGAGCTGTGCTACTGGCTGCGAACGCTCAGTCATAAAATAATAGCGAAGCCGATCAGTACATAGCCAACAAACATGTCGCTGACCGAGAAAGAGTCCGAATGGCTGCGCACTATCGTTCTGCCAGAGATTTTGAAAAGCGGACAATTAGTGGATAATTACAGTGAATCGAAGGCGGATACATTCAGTGTGGAAAGCATTGATATCAAAGTGATAGGCTCGGCAGAGGCTTTTATGTTAACCCATTGCTATCGAGCAACAGTTAACTTTGCATATGCTGGTGAACAGCTTACGCTTAAATTGGTTGTCAAGGTATGTATATAAATATATATGTATGTATGCGTTTCAATTTGTAAGATAATGTAAAGGCACTTGATGATAAAAGGTTGACCATCCGCTTTGGTTTTCTTAGATTATTAAGTGTACGTACACAATGTACATACCAAGTAAGCACAACAAAAAGTATCTAGGAAATATAAAACAAAAGTTAATATGATAAAATCAAAGACCCAGCCGTATCTTTCTCTAAATGTTTGTTCTTTTGCTTTCTTAGAAAACTCCCGCAGTGCCTCCAGACGTTTACGACGCCGTCCAATTCGGGGATCTATTCAGCAATGAGACTAACTTCTATACCAAAATTCTACCAGAAATGCAAAAGCTGACCAACGGACAGTTTGCGGCCCCCAAGTATTATTACAGCGACTTGCAGCCTGGTTCGGCGGTGCTCATTTTGGGTGACTTTGGTGCGGATAACTGGAGGGTAACCAAGGAGAGGGTGGGCCTAAGTTTGGAACATGCCCGCATAGCCGCTAAGTACCTGGGTAGATTTCATGGCTTTGGTTATGCCTTAAAACACAATTACCCAGATCGTTTTGCTGAGCTAACTCGTCCACTCAAGGAGTCACGATACGCCAAAGATACAATCCATCCCACATTCGAGTTGATCTTGAAAACTAGTATGAAACGGGCTGTCAAGGCTGTGACCACATATCAGCCGCAAGTGGATAAGGATTTTGTAACAAAATTATACGATTTAACCGGTGATTATGTGTACTATGGCAGACAACGTGTGGCTGCGAGGGAACCACTGGCCACGCTATGTCATGGAGATTACCTGAGAAACAATGTGGCCTATAAGTACGATGAAAATGACGAGCCCTTGGATATGATGATGTTCGATTACCAAACTCTACGTTACTCCTCGCCCATGATTGACTTAACCGTATTCCTGGCCTTATCCGTATATGCGGATGTCCGCCACACTCATTTTGACAGCATATTTGATGACTATTGCACAGCTCTGTTTGACAGTTATAGGAAGTACTCGAAGGGTGAGCTCCCAGGTTATATTAAGTAAGTAAGCACTAACGAATCTGTAAAGAACCTTTTTTGATGGGAATTTTCTTTCTTACAGCCGCGAGGAGTTGTTGAAGGAATATATACGCTTTCTACCTTATGGTGTAACCATTGCGGCCAGTTTCCTAATGAGTCTAGTAGATCCGCCGACAGTGTCTCCCGAGGAAATGCTAAATAATGCACAGTCGGATGAGGAAGTCATTGAGGATGTGATGACACGGGGTGGTGAAATTACTGATCGTGAACTAGCCAATCAAATTAAGGAATTGTTTGAACTAAGTCGCTTACATAATGTGGAAATTGACGATGGTATTGTTACCAAGCGGTAGTTATGATCAGTGATCACATTTACAATTAAGGTTTTTTGTCAAATCAGTCCAGTTTAGCTTCCCCTTTTGGTAGTTTGTAAATAAATATTTCACCATTAGTAAGCATATTTGTATTCTTAATCTATTAATGATTGCACAATATTTGTTTACATTTCACTATTAGTAAGCATATTTTCATTCCTAATATATTAATGATTGGACAACATTTGTTTTTATTCTTATCAATTGAAGAGCTAGTTGGCTCCTATTGCAACATCTGGGTATACAAAATATTTATAATCAGTGTTAAGATAGGAATGTGATTCATGATGGCCTAAATGGAACTGAAATTGCTATTTTAAAGAAGATATCGAAGCAAGAAGGCAGAACAAAATTATTTTTACTTCAGAAGATATACAGGCATGTTTTACTTCAGCACTGATGTGAAGTCATCTGACTTCTAACATCATTATCAAACATGTTCCATAAGCATTTGCCGTGCCAAAATTTGATCATTATTCAAACGTCTTTGAGGGATGCTCCTATTTTACCTCGTTTCAATTAGTATTTCCACGATAGTTATTGACCCACCATTAAAAATGTTGTGCCCTAAGCTTGGTACTAAGACACTCGAAATTTTTGCGGAGCGGAAATTGTTTGATAATTTCCTGAGCCGCTTAGACAATGTAGTGTGACCAGGCAACAGCAAAAAATTCAGCTGTTGTTTATTCTGCTGCTGCAGCTGTTGCTAATTCAATGTATGGGCTGTGGAGACTGCAAAGGTTCAGGGCTATTTGACCGTGGGCTGTGGAGGCTAAGGAGGTTTGGACTCGGGTGGTGTGCACACATTGGCGAATGGCATACCAACCACATCAACGGGAGAGCATACCGAAAAAGATTCTCAGCCACAAGTGAAGCAGCGGCCGGAGACTCCCATATCAAAATGATTTTTTTGGCCAGATTCCATAAAAATGGTTGGGACTTGCCTACTTTGATCAGCTCCACATGTTTGTCCAGCTCGCAGCTCTCCAATTAATTGTAGCTTTTTTTTTAAGTCTTCTTTGCTTTAACTTTTTTCATTGCGTGCTCAATTTTCGTAGGTAAGCTAGGTACTGAGACACTCGAAATTTTGTCGGAGCCCATCTAATTACATAGCTCAGGAAATCCGCTCGCGAAAATTGTCAGAGCGCATTTCCTGAGCGAGTGCTGAGACACCAACAATTCGCTTCGACAATTAACATGGACCTGCCAACCCGTTTTCTTGAAAACAGCTGATAAATTGTCGAAGGGGGTCAGGAAATAATGAAACTTGTTTGATAATTGTCAGAGGTACTTACGAAAATTGAGCACGCAATGAAAAAAGTTAGGGCAAAGAAGGCTAAAATAACAAAGCTACAATTATTTGGAGAGCTGCGAGGCGGACAAACATGTGGAGCTGATCAAAGTGGGGAAGTCGCAACCATTTTTATGGAATCTGGCCAATAAAAAGCATTTTGATACGGGCAGCTCCGGCCGCTGCATCACTTGTGGCTGAGAATCTTTTTCGGTATGCTCTCCCGTTGATGTGGTTGGTATGCCATTCGCCAATGTGTGCACACCACCCGAGTCCAGACCTTTGCAGTCTCCACAGCCCATTTCCGGCTTAATGTGGTAGTTTCCGTTGCTCCAGCCGCTCCTGTTGCTACCTAGGTATTCGCTATAGCAGTATATCTTAGGGGTCAAGTTCTGCTCACGCAGGCCAATACAATACAATAATAAAGGACACTGCTTATACCTCCTGCCACACACAAAATGCATCCATGAAATTTTCAACCCGGCACACAAGCGAAGGTCCGCTTCAAGAGAAAGTTTCGCGATTCGTATTTTGTTTAGTTTAAAAGAAACTCTTTGTGTGTTCCCTTTTATCTTGCTTCTCTCTGCAGCAGGTAGAAAACGACCGAAAATGACGCCGCGTCACCGTCGCCTGTTGAACCTTGACTTTGCACTTTTAAGCCTAGTACGGAGGGCGTTCGAATTTTCCTTCAGCTGTCAAACTCCATATAAAAAAAATTGCTTAAGGAATTTTTCCTTGCGTCATTCTGTTGTTTGGTACGCAGAAAGCCAAGGAATACACACAAGGAATTTTGAGAGTTGCCATATCGATGAAGCGTGTGGACTGTATCGAACAGCTGATATTCCTTCCAGAGATATTGTGCAGTCATTTATTCCTTGTGTCAATTGTCAAAAGGCAAGGCAAAAGTACAAAAATTTTAGTTATGACGACAAAAATGCTTTAATTGATGCAGTAAAAAACAATGCATGATTGTGGGACATCACGAATGACAAGCAACTGGAAACCGCATTTACAAGAAGTGTTTGGGAAGCAGTTGCGCCATGTTGGAATCGTGTCATGTTGGAGGGCACGTCCCAGTGCATAAATTGAGACATCTTTCGTTGCAGCGATATGTGCACCTGAGTGGGGTCCTCGCCCGGAATGATGTTCCAAATGGAAATAAAACAATTATAATTGGACTTATCCGGCCTCGTGCAGACCATTAGATTCTTGGCAACAGGCGAATCCAATTCTGAAGTCTTGCTAACATTCTTCAGCTTAACAGCTGCCACTGCAATTGCAACTTCATCCATGTTGTGCCTCATTTTATTTAAATCTTATAGTTATGTCAAAACACAAGTCAGCTGGCCAATTTATTAATTTTCCGTTTTCGGTAAATTTTTTAATGTTATCTGGTCACACTGCCTCTTACATTCCACAAAAAGGAATATCAGGCAAATTTCTGGAAGGAAAATTCGAACGCCCTCCGTACTAGGCTTTAGTGTGCATTTGAAGCCTTTAAAATAAAGACGACGTCATTAAAACTGCATTGCGTCAATCAATAATTCGGTAAAGCATTATTGTGATTTTGTAGTTTGATGTTTTATGATTGTTTTGTCCAAAGTGTTATTGTCTATGTGTTAATTGTTTTAGTGTTAAAATCATGCCACACAAGAAGAAGCACCGGCATTATTTATGTGAAGTAAAGCATGTTTCCTGAAGCTAGGTATCGAGACACTCGAAATTTTTGCGGAGCCCATCTAATTACATAGCTCAGGAAATCCGCTCGCGAAAATTGTCAGAGCGGATTTCCTGAGCGAGTATCGAGACACGCAAGATTCGCTTCGATAAATAACATGGACCTGCCAACTCGTTTTCTTGAAAACAGCTGATAAATTGTCGAAGGGGGTCGTGAAATTATGAAACTTGTTTGATAATTGTCAGAGGTACCTACGAAAATTGAGCACGCAATGAAAAAAGTTAAAGCAAAGAAGATTAAAAAAACAAAGCCACAATTATTTGGAGAGCTCCGAGGTGGACAAACGT
Organism: Lordiphosa clarofinis; assembly: GCA_018904275.1. Taxonomy (NCBI): domain Eukaryota; kingdom Metazoa; phylum Arthropoda; class Insecta; order Diptera; family Drosophilidae; genus Lordiphosa; species Lordiphosa clarofinis. The sequence continues at coordinate 55,794 of JAEIGQ010000278.1, forward strand.
GTGGAGCTGATCAAAGTGTCGCTACAATTTTTATGGAATCTGGCCAATAAAAAGCGTTTTGATACGGACAGCTCGGGCGCTGCATCACTCGTGGCTGAGAATCTTTTTCGGAATGCTCTCTCGTTGATGTGGTTGGTATGCCATTCGCCCAATGTGTGCACACCAAACGAGTCCAAACCTCCGTAGCCTCCACAGCCCACGGCCAAGCAGCACTGAACCTTAGCAGTCTCCATAGCCCATTGTAGCAGTGTTTTCTCCGGCTTACTGTGATAGTTTCCGTCGCTCCAGCCGCTCCTGTGGCTACCTTTAGGTATTCAACTAATATGCATGGAGCTGGCTGAGGCTTAATGTGCTAATTCTAATCGTTCGATGCGTTTTGGGTTGTCGCTATAGCAGTATGTCTTAGGGGATAAGTTCTGCTCACGCAGGCCAATACAATAACAAGGGACACTGTTTATACATTCAGCCACACAAAAGATGCATCCATGAAATTGACCATGGCATTGTCTATGACCTTTGAATTTCTCCCAGTGACTTCCTTTATCAATAATCTTAACTCTTTAATTTTATTTGAATTAGCCCGCCCATTTCTTAAATAAGCAACAGCTGAATTTTTTGCTGTTGCCTGGTCACACTACATTGTCTGAGCGGCTTGTGAAATTATCAAACAATTTCCGCTGCGCAAAAATTTCGAGTGTCTCGATACCTAGCTTTAAGGCCTGTTCTCAGAAGCGCGGAAAATAAATTTTTATGACGCACTCCATATAAAAAAAACAGTGGCGGAAAGTTTCCGCGGCTGAATTTATTTTCTGTGTTCTGAGACACGCTAAATAAATGCCCAGTTGGCCTATCGATAGTTGACGTATCGATAGCGGTGTGGGTCGTGAGTGGATTGAAAGAACAGCTGATTTGATTTGTGGAAATAGCTGTAGCTCTTTATTTTGACAAGATAAATTGATTATGGAGGAAAAAATCACCTGAGCGCAAAAGGAAACAGATTGAAAGTTTCAGATAAGGGGAAGCCCCAAGCTAAGGGCCACAAATCAGCCCAACAAAAAGACAAAATTGGCACTGAAGGGACGTACTGAAAAAAACTGCAATGCCAACGTCCGACGCTTGGAGACGCCTCGGTTGGTTTGCACGGACGGTTGCGTCCGAAATCGGAGGAAATCAGCAGGTGATAACCATTCCAACCCGGTATGGTGGGCAGCAATTTCAGCTACAGCGGCTGCCGAGGAGGAGGATTTTGAATTTACGACAAATAAAACAAAAATTGTTGATGAAAACTAAAAGTATATTTGCCAATCTCTAGCGTCGCGTTTCAGTTGAGAGGAAAACGGTTTCACAGCACAAGTCCATGATTTGCAGATACTCCAAGCAAACCTTCCTGCACACGATAGCAGCATTCCTGCCAAGAATAAACAGTCAACCAACTTGTAATCAAGCCTTAAAAATGCTACCACCCTCCCCCATCTTGTCGCATATCTGGGCATCCGTCAGGGCCGCATGATGCACTATGTACTCCAGAAACTGCTCCATCTGACCCACACTGTAGGCCGATTAACCAATCTCTTGTACAAACTTCTGCAAACGATTATAGTTGCCTGAACGGCAAACATCCAAAGAAGCCTCCAATTGGTAGTCCGGGACTGTGTCCGACATCTCAAATAAATTGACGTTGTTTATGACATGCTCGTCCCCCTTGAGACGATAGCAGGACTGCAAAGTGGGTCACCTCCCAATATCTCTACAAATGTAGGCCTCCTCTTCAATCTGCACCTGCTCGAAGTCACAAATGTGTCTCAAACGGGCAATAATTTGATCCTCGCTCAAAGTCTATAACGGAATTTGGTGCAACCCTACCGGCATCAACATACATGTGTTCCTGTTATTTTGGCCAAATACACCATTTACATTTTTTTTTTTTTAACAAAAATCAAAACAGCTGTGCACCTGTGTGGCCGTTTCTGTATTTGGCCTCATTGGTTTATATATGGGCACACTATAAATTTATTGTGGATGCTAAATAAATAAAGTGCAATTTAGCGTGCTAAATTTTTCGCGCTTCTGAGAACAGGCCTTTAAGAAAAAAATTTCGTGGAAGCAGCTGCAATGGGAACCAAGTCGACGGTGCACAGTGGTCGATTGTGCCAACCTGACAGGCAATAATTAATAACATTCAAAATAATTAAGTATTATTTTTGGAATTGTTTTTATAAATTTGTGTATAAACAAAAGAAATTAATAAACAAAAAAAAAATTTTTTTTTATTTCAAATTTTAATGTTAATTTTAAAAAATTAATAAAAATTTTTTTTTTAATTTTAAAGATTTTAAAATTGAGTCAAACATTATTTACCTTGAAATAATGATAAGAAGAACTCGAATTTTAATAAAAAAAATTAATGTTATTCAATCTTCTGAGTTCCTCAAATCTAAGACATTTTCTTGAAGTAATATTAAAAATTATTTATCGAGTTAAATGATATTTTTGAGCACTATGAAGTACTTTTTGATATGGACGATATTATAGGGTATGACGACAGTAAAAGAGCATGCAATAAATCATCTATTCTTATTCCTAGGATCATTTTTTCGGTTGTGGTTCAACCAAGAGCAGTGAGTGCTTCTCAAGACTGACATTTTGCCTATAAAATGTAATAAACTGATAATTTGCTGATAGTTGCAGTTCAGTTTGACGCTGGACGATTCACAATTGACTATTTTAATAAACACATAAAGATTGAAGGCCAATACGGGCCAATATCAAAAGATCTACTCCACTAAAGTCGCAGGTGCGTTAGAAGCAGTACTCTAAATTAAATGCGAAGTTCGACATCGATTTACCACTAACACATGAAAGAACAGGACAAACACAAAATTTTTTTATTAAATACATACCAATTCTTGTCAAATTCAAGTCTTAGTTCACAACTAATCGAAAAACTTCATTTTTCTCAGACCAAAACAAAAAGCCTTAAAAAGGTGCGTAAATGTTTTTAGGTATGGTAAAAAAAGTATATGACGTTTTGCACGCTCACGACGTCGTGACTATCGGATAAAAAAATATATAAAAATCGGAACTAATATCGGCGGGATGTTAGTTTTCAGGAAAATCAAAAACATCTACAAGATTTGAGTTTTGAAATTTGCATTTATTGCCTGCCAAATTGGCAGAATCGACCACTGTGCGGTGGTGTTATGGAGGATGACGCTGGCGAGAAAAACGCATATTTTTATGATTTTTTTGCGGCGACATCAATAATATATTTGTAATAAACTTTATTACATATTATTGTACAACTTTTGAAGTATGTCAGAAAAACATTGATAAATAAGCCGGTAACGGTGAATCTCCAGAGGTGCCTTGAAAAAAAGGTGTTTTGCGGTGTACAACAGAACTCAAAATCTACTGAACCGATCCAAAAAGGTAGGTACGCATTTTAAAGGTGATGAATTTCTCGAGGTAATCAGGAAGAGTTTTTTTTAATTTTTTTTTTTATTTTTTACAGCTTTTTGAAGTGAAAAATGCGAATTTAGCTTAAAAAATCGCGGTTAATTTGTTATTAAAAAAAAAGATGAAAAAATAGAGGCAAGCTAACTTCTGCTCGACCGAAGTTTATATACCCTTGGAGCATGATATCTGCCTGCCAGTTTGTTATATGGCACCACAATTTTGACAAAAGTTCAAAAACAAAAAAGTTTTTCTCCCGAGAACTACTTTTTCGACCGATCGTTTCTATGGCAGAATTGTGTGTTAGCATATAATATTGACCAGTAACAAGTTTGGAAGCGATAGCATTGAAAACAAAAAAGTTTTTCCTACTAAGACGTTTTTTCAAAACTATCTTTTGTATGGTGGCTATACTTTATAGTTGTCCGATTTTCATAAAACTTGGTGAAATTATGTGAAGGCATAGAAAACTTATAAATACGAGGGTTGGGGACGATTGCGTTGAAGACAAAAAAGTTTTAGAAAACTTATAAATACGAGAGTTGGGGACGATTGCGTTGAAGAAAAAAAAGTTTTTCTCACTAGAACTACTTTTTCGACTGATCGTTTCTATGGCATCTTTACGATATAGTCATCCGATCCGGCCGATTCCGACAAATGTACTGCGCATTTGTACCAAAAGACTTCGTGCAAAGTTTGGTTAAGATAGCTTTAAAACTGACGGTCCTCCGGAGATAGCATAGAAACAGACGGACAGACGGACAGACGGACATGCCTATATCAACTCAGCTCGTCCTGCTGATCAAGAATATATATACTTTATGGGGTCGGAGATGCTTCCTTCTATGCGTTACAAACATCTGAACAATTTTAATATACCCTCTCCAAGGGTATAAAAAACCTCTTCCTGTTTACCTGGAGAAATTCATCACCTTTAAAATGCGTATCAACTTTTTTGGATCGGTTCAGTAGATTTTGAGTTCTGATGTACACGAACTTTTAAAAAGACGTTTTCGGCAAAATCGATTTTCAATTAGCCCGCCAATTTCTTAAATAAGCAACAACTGAATTTTTTGCTGTTGCCTGGTCACACTACATTGTCAGAGCGGCTCGTGAAATTATCAAACAATTTCCGCTGCGCAAAAATTTCGAGTTTCTCGATACCTAGCTTTAACCCTTCCAAATTTGCGCATGCAGCGAAAAAGCCCTTGACAACATCAAATTTCGATGGGGCTGGGGCGATAACCGATAAATTTGTCGATACTGCTGCTTCTGCCACGCGAAGTGTTGCAAAACGGATTGGGAATGAAACCAAATCGATAACAAAAAGCTGCGAATTTGGGAGCACTTAGAATTTAATTCGTGCGAATTTGTTGAAATCGCGAATCGCAAAAGTAAGAGAAAGCCGAAGCATTGCTGAATATGTACTTAATTATAATTTTTTTATATTATATGTAGAACATTTAATTATACAGAATACAGAACTGTTTTTTTTTTCCATTACTTAAATCGGAAAGAGCTTCGCTCGTACCGGGCGTCCCATGTCACACACTCGTGCATTCAATTTTTAACATTTTATTTCAGATTAAATAAAAAAGCACCAATTGTACAGAAGTACAAGTATAGAAATTTGTCTATTTTGACAAACTTCAAGTACGACGTGAACTACGTAGTCGTAGTAGACGATGGCTACTTCACGCAAACCAAAAAAAAAAATCGTTCTTGTTGCTTTTTAGATTTGGGTTGCGAGCATTGGTCCTAATTTCGGGCCCGAAATCACTGCGAGAGCTTCGCTCGTGCCGGTCGTTCCATGTCACATCGTCGTTCCCTTAAATTTTTAATTATTTATTTTAGGTTAAGTAAAAATGCACCAATAATACAGAAGTACAAGTAAAGAAATTTGTTTATTTTGACAAACTTCAAGTATGACGTGAACTACGTAGTCCTACAGACGATGGCTTCTTCACGCAAACCAAAAAAAAAACGTTCTTGCCGCTTTTTATAGTTGAGTTGCGGGCATTGATCATACATCCGGGCCTAAAATCAACATCGGGAGTAGATATACTATTTCTGCGAGTCTGGAAATTGCTTAGAGATTTCCGTGAAGATGGCGACGAAGATGAAAATGAGGATACCGGTTGGCAGGAGGCAGATTAAGTTTGAAAGTGGAAAATATTAAATAAAAATTTAAAGATAAAAACAATTTCTAATTATTTTGTGATTGATAAAACAAAGTAATTGATTTTTTGTTGCTCGCTGCCCACCGTTTCTTGTTGCTCGCTTCACTGACATTGCCCACCGTCTGCATTTGTTGTTGGCTACACTAAGCTAACGTCTTAGTTAATACCTGGATTTGTTAGCCGAAAAAATGCCTAGCGACATGACAGCCCCCAATAAAGGGGAAAAAAGGTGCAGGAAAAGGGAAAGAAAGAGGAGGACAAGGAAAAAGTTTTCTTGTCTATGCAAACGGCGACAAGGGAGAGAACAAATTAGCTTACTTGAAACGACGCGAGGAAAGGGCACAGCAGGGAATCAATTTTATTCCGCCACCTGCTCCAAGGCCCAATGGACCATCAAGAAACAGTAATGCAAAAAAATTGTGGAGGAAAAGGAAGGAGGTTGAGACACGTTAAGCACGTCTTAAATTTGGTTCTCCTCGTTATGAAGCATCTCCACCTCGTTCTGAAGCGCAAGAAACTCCTGCTCATTATGAAGCATCTCCACCTCGTTATGAAGCATCTCCACCTCGTTCTGAAGGATCTCAACCTCGTTCTGAACCACAAAATCCACTAAATGAAGATTTTGAGTTCGATGATTTTGTTGAGATTGTGCAGTACGAAGGACAACATATTGATCACAACTACGTAGTTACAGTTGATGAAAAAATTGTTGATGTTGTGGATATATTACAGGAATGTGGATTACAGGATCCTGCAGCAATCACTAAATCCCTATCGCTCAAAAAAAAGCTGTTAGAATGCGACGAAAATGGATCACGGAAGATGTGTGTTAGGGGCAACAAAGTCAACCACTTTCTAATCTGCACGACGGCCCGAAGATTTTTGTGCAACTGTGGAAATATTCTCGTTACTGCCAGATCTTTTAACAGTCATATGCATAGAAAAACTCCACAGGCACTGCCAAAGAGTATGGTGAAATGGTGGGACTACTAGATTCAGAAATTAATAACATCTTACGAGACTGGACGGCCAAATCAGATTCCCTGAATCCAATCCAACGACATATTTCGTAATATAACTATGTAAATATGGGAAAACAAAGCCACACCACTCCAGAGGAATTTTTGATCGCAAAATGGATACACCAAGTAATGGCAGCTTTAAACTGTGTAATGCAATGTCAAAAGCGAAATCAAATTTTAGGTATAGTAAGTGACAGGAATTTTTTTAGATTTGAGTCTTCAAGGGTACGTCCAACATTTGACACAAAATTATTAATCCCACACATATTTCACATAAAGAAGCATGCCCTGCGGAGTCCAGTTGTTATAAATAATTTAAATGTTTTTTATGAATGTGAATTCAATGCCAGAAACAATGAAAATATAATGAAGGAAGTGTGTTTTAATTGTTGATATTGCAAAAGCAAGGGAAGAAGAGACAATGCCCTCCACCACTTAGCCTGGTCGAAAACCAGCTCCCCAGAACCACTCTTGCCCAGCTCAGATCGGGATATTCCTACTGTTTCAATGGTTTCTTCCATCTCTTGCAAGCCATTTTGTGATTGTGCAGTGCGTTCTTGCGTTATTGTGGGATTTTGGTCATATTGCCTAATATCCGGATATTATTGACATTACTCAAATTGTTGCCGACCTCTGCGTGAATTTTCGACTTCGTTCCTGTGCACTTTGACTTGTACTCTTATTCTTGTTGCCATGGATATAAATGGATCCTATTTAACATTCCAAGGGAAGTCGATAAATTATTTGAAGATGTTCCCAATTTTTCGGCACTTCAAGCATTTAAATCGGAATTGGAGCATTGCCGAAATAATTGCAGAGTAAGTAATTATAACCAAAGATTTAGGAATAATAAAGATGAAGCGTGTGAAAAAGAAAGCCATTGTCCTTCGGAGCTGATATTAGATCCCAAAAAAAAATTTGTATGAGATGCGGTAAATAAAATAAAATAGAAAATGGAAGACACTTACGAATTAGTACGTGCGACTTTCTGATCTGGACCCAATTTTGAACTAATCAGAAGAGGAAACTAATTGGAACACCCAACAAATATTAAATAGGTGAGTAAAATTTTTATACCCTTATAGAAGGTATAATAGTGTCTTTATTATCTCTATATATGTATATAAAAAACGTGTCCTGACAGATTCATCACTGACAGAAAGCTGAAAATTGGACAAGAGTTTTCATAACAGGTGACGCACATACTTCACACATCCGGGCGTGTCACAGAAATCTCTATGGATTTTGCCGACGGTTGCTTTGAAATCTCGAGAAAAATTCACACAGAACTTCTAGAGATTTTATTTTCTAATTAGAAAATCTAGTTAGAACACCAGATAATCCAATTGATGTTTCATCTCTTAAAACAAGGCTGAATTTCTCGCCAAAAAATTTCCATTAGAGGTTTCTGTAGCACCCCCGATCAAAAGCTTTAAATGTATGTTGCTAAAATTTTAAAATAAAGAAATTGGACTTTTAAGCCCTTTTTGCACAAATAAATGCGCACGAAAATAAATTTTTATGTTGAGCTTCATATAAAAAAAAACAGCTTCGAACAGCTGATCAGCCATTTATTTTACTGATTTCCAGAACAAAAATAAATAATCTCGGCGTTGCCACTCGTTAGCGGCAGCGCAAACGTTCTCACTAATTCTAATTGCTCTCTGCTTCTAATTACATTTTTGATTTAAGTTATATTAACTTATTTAATAGCAATCTCGAATTCCTAAAATATGTTTGGATGCGAGGCTTTCCAAGTAAGATCTATGCTACTACGATGATGAACGAGCTTCCAAGGTGAAGTCAACCTTTTGGAGCGCACGGTCGTGCTCGCTCACATTCGAGCTCACGCAATGCCGAGCCAATGTCCTAACGAGTACTCTTACTCGCTAACAACATGCTCGATATTTATCGATATATGAAGTTAGGCGCCTGGATTTAAATAAATATCCGATACGTGTTTTAATTGAAACGGTTTATTTATTATGCTAATTGTTTTTGTGCGCAACATCACAAAAGTGAAAAGTGATTTTTTATCTATTTCATTTTGTAAGTCACAGTTTGGGTCGGTTTACCCCCCCAAAAAAAACGTGGTATTACTGTTGTTGCTTTTGGCCCGTAAATGCTTATTGTAAATCTTTCTTGACTGCTGCTGGAGGCGACATGGATAAACTACATCAAAATTATTTTTATTGGTGAGGTTCCAAATACTACTATCTTTGCCTTTACGGTAATTAATTAAAGCGCAATTTATTATACCCTTGGAGAGGGTATATTCAAAATTGTCCGGATGTTTAAGTATTACATAAAGTATTTATATTCTTGATCAGCATGACGAGCTGAGTTGATATAGCCATGTCCGTCTGTCCGTCTGTTTCTATGCTATCTCCTCCGTCAGTTTTAAAGCTATTTTAACCAAACTTTGCACGAAGTCTTTTGGTATAAATACGCTGCACATTTGTCGGAACCAGCCGGATCGGATGACTATAGCATATAGCTGTCATAGGAACGATCGGTCGAAAAACTAGTTTTAGTGAGAAAAACTTTTTTGTTTTTATTGCTATCGCTCCCAACGCTCGTATTTATAAGTTTTTAATGATTTCACATAATTTCACCAAGGCTTTTCGAAATCGGACAACTATATAGTATAGCTACCATACAAAAGTTAGGTCTGAAAAAAAGTCTTAGTGAGAAAATTTTGTTTGTTTTCAATGTTATCGCTTCCAACGCTCGTATTTATAAGTTTTCAATGATTTCACATAATTTCACCAAGGCCTTTCAAAATCGGACCACTATATAGTATAGCTGCCATACAAACTGTCAGGCATATATCAAGCTCCAAGGGTATATAAACTTCGGTCGAGCCGAAGTTAGCTGGCCTCTATTTTTCTTCCTGATGATTTTTACGCTCACCCTTATATCCTGACATTTTTTCATTCTGACCGTCAAAATAAGTAAATTGAATTACCTTGGGCGCCATCCACAAATTCAAAGTACGACGATCTAGTTCGTGTTGATCGACTTTTCGTTTGTCTGCCTACACACCGTAAAACATTGGACGTCAAATCGTTTGTTTTATATGGTGTTTGTCGTTTTCAAGCGCTTTTTTGAGCACTCCGTACCGTGCTTAGAAAAAGTATTCGATTTTCGGGCTCAGAGGACGTTTCTACATTTTACACTGAGTACATCTAACATCCTGAGTCATAAATATTTACCATGGCGAAATTTGCTATCTTTGTAGCATTTACCTATTAGACATAGACCCCCTTAACATTTTTACAAAACAAAAGTTTAAAAATATTGGCAAAGCTAAGCAGTTTGCTCTAAACAGTCGAAACTCAAAAATAGATCTAGAGGATAGAGTAGTTTGACTTTCCTATTAAAAAATCTGTTTAGCCTTTTTTCCAGCTACTAAGAGATGAGCAGCGCTGATTGCCGTTATGTAATTGGCAACTCTGGACCTTCTGTGGCTTTGGTCACACTAATTGTGTCATGCTTATGAAAACACTTTGTTTTCGAATTTGTAAACTAGTTGGCCTTTCAGATGCCTTCCCGGCATCAAATCCTACGGCTTTATAAGCACCTCATCAGATACGGCAATCATCTAAAGTTGACCGACAAAAATTACTTCCTTGGGCGTGTGCGGCACGAGTTTCGAGATAATCGAGGGCTTACCAATCCCGAAGAGATTGAGTTCAGTTTTAAGGTACTTAGCTTGAGCTATGACACACTCCAGCATTTAATCCCCAACACTTGCTTCTCCATAGCGTGGTGAGACTTTGTTAATAAAGGGACGCATACTGTAGGATATGCTGCTGCCCAGCTTGATGCGCCGCCTGGCTTGGCCTGTCCCTGCTTGTCAACTCGGTCAACGCTGCAAAACCACTGACCACCTAGACTATTCCTGCTATCCCACACTACAGGAGTCTGAGATTGAGGAAACTTTTATGCGTGGCAGTGGTCCAGGTGGTCAGGCAGTCAACAAAACCTCCAACTGTGTGTTCTTGCGTCACTTGCCCACGAATTTAACCATTAAGTGTCACACCCACCGGCTGGCGTCCAAAAATCGTGTGGAGGCACGAAAACTGCTCTTGGAGAAGCTGGATAATCATCTTAATGGAGAGAATTCTATAGCGGCACAGATCAAAGCTCAAGAGCAGCGAAAATCCACAGAAAGACGACGAAGGCAGAACAAATTGCAGGAGCTGAAGAAGAGCTGGCAGGAACGGGAGCAGCAAGACAAATAAATAAAAGTTTAAATCTTTATTCACCAGCTGGAAAAGTCTCCAAAGCCGTTTGTCACATTCTTCTTTTTCTTAGACAAGGGAGCTTGGGCATCGAGTTTCTTGGGCGGAGCGTTTAGTTTCAGATATTTGCCCACACCTTCCCGATAGACTTTCAATGGCTCTTTGAGGCGCTTTTGTTGTTCCGTCTTTTGCACCTCCTCCTGCTGGAGGGCTGCCTCCTTGGCACGCTCTTCGGCCAACTGTTCCACAGCTTCCGCAAATGGATTAACAAAGACCTGTGCATTTTCTATGACAATGTCCTCAATTGGTCTATCCTTGTTGTCCACCTCAATGTTTTCCATTTTCTGCAGGGTATCCAGACCGCCCACCAGTTTGCCAAATATGGTGTGCTTGCAATCGAGATGCTTGCAAGACCGATAGGTAATGAAACTAAAATAGAGCAAGAGAATCAATAAAAAAGGAAGGTCAGAAACTAAATCCAAAATGACTTACAACTGGGCGCCATTCGTATTCGGACCCGCATTGGCCATGGATAGAACGCCACGTCCAGTGTGCGTGAGATTGGGCTTGAACTCATCCTCGAATTTGGTGCCCCAAATAGATTCGCCGCCTGCACCGCTGCCAGTAGGATCACCGCCTTGCACCTGGCAAACAAATCAAGATTAGTAAGCGATTCATTTGAAACCTTTCAAACTTACAATAAAGTTCCTTATGGAGCGATGGAAGTGGACACCATTATAGTAGCCATCTGAGCAATGTTTAATGAAATTATCGCAAGCTCGCGGCGTCTGATCGCAGTACAGCTCTAGGTTAAGGGGACCCAAATTGGTGTTTAGCCGCACATATCCCTTCTTCTTGACCCTGTCGTACTTGACCAAATCATCGTCTATGATGGCTGCCTCACTCTGCGACACCGGCATCATGGCTGTCGAGGTGAAACTGGCGGCCACCGCTCCCGTGGAATAATGAGCAGCATTAAATTTATCCGCCGTACGCTTTGAGCTGCTGCTGCTGGCAGCCTCCTCCTCCGCAGGCTGGTAATCCTTTTGTAGCTGAGCCAACGTTTCTTTGGTTTCCAAATTCATGGTTTTAATTCGTGCCCCCGCAGGGTCTTTGCGCTCCAGTTGCTCTTCTTCGGTCAGAACCCTCAGATTCTTGCGGATATGATGAAATGTGGATATATCAAACTTTTCCAACTTCTGTGGATCTTGTATGGTTATAATGTCCTTGCGTGTAAAGGGAGTGTCATCAATCAAATCTTTCCAGTTCTTGGTCTTGATATTTAGTTGATCTATGGCCTCCCAGCAATATACATTTCCAGTTAAGGCCACGGCCACAATATGTGAGTTTTTGGTGAAGGGTTTAAACAGAGCCGGACAATGGTATTCATCGCTGGCATTCTTATGAAAGTGCAATTTGATTAGAGACTTGGTGTCCATTTTCTTGCCGGAAATTGGATTTATTTTAAAGTTCTTGAGAAAGTTGAGTATGGCCTCATACTCGAACACATTACCCTGAAGATCGCAGTAGGGAGTCTCATAGGGTGCCAAGGTAATTGAGCAATGCTCATAAGGCAATCGCTTAAACTTGACATGATCGTTCTCCAGGGATTCGACTTTCTTCCCGCCGTACAGCTCACTCCACTCTGTGTACGTGAGGTACCTGGAATATAATTGCATGTTGGGTTAGGTTACAATTGGAGATTTCCATTTCTTCATTTAGAATTTGAGCAGAGAAAAATCTGTTGCAAAGATGTATGAAAGTTAGTTTAGAAAAGGAACTGCCTAGTCAATGTTGCAGTGGGTAGCAGTGCTGCCAATTTGCTCTTTTTTCCGAATAGATCTATCTTGTTTTTAAGTGCTTCAGCCGGAAAAATGTCAAAAGTCCCCTATCCGGAATTCTAACCTTTTTTTAGATCCCTTATCCGAAAACCTGGACTTTTTTAGACTAAATTGTTTGAATGTGATGATTTTATATAATTTATACATACATACTTGGGACATGGGACATACTTGGGACATAGCTTAGTTGGATTGTAGTTGGATTGTAGTTAGATAATTTGAATTGTAGTAAGATAAGTAATTCAGTTTTAGTACATGGGACATATTTGGGTAGTTTAGTTGGACTTTTAGTTGTATTGTAGTTGGATTGTTGTTAGATTAGTTGGATTGTAGTTAAATAAATAGTTTAGATGGTTTAGATTTATATAATTCTGAGCATTTCAGTCTCAAATCCAAAATAATTCCATCCGACAAAAATACTTCCATTGTTGAAGATGAATTTACGCAGCACGTTAAACGGGGTTTGTATTTGGGATACGAATTCGGATCTAACGTGGCAATGTTAAATGGAAAGATCGATGATTCCACAGAAAAAACCATTCGACATTACTCTACTCTTTTTGATTAGGACAATCAATCAGCTAAAGCAGAGGTAAGCTATTTAATATTATATACTATTTTTGCACTACAAATAATATTGGATTTATTTAAGGTTGAAGGACAATTATGCTATTTTAAAAACGCTTGAAGCATTTTTAGTGGATCGTGTTCTACTATCAAAAAGATACAATGCTGCCGATTTAGAGTTACTTGAAAAAAAAGCAGAGACAAAAGAAACAAAATACAGTAAATATCGGTTATATGACGAACCGCTTGTATGCAAATGCCGGTTATATGCAAAAATTGAACATTTTAGAGTATTATACAAAATTTTGATATACGAATTTAATTGCTTGTGTGCAAATCGCTTATAAGCAAATATCGCTTATATGCAAACATTATACATCAAATTTACAATTTCTGCGTACTATTTTAATTGGTTGTAAGCAAATTTTTCAATACAGTTGCTGATAGCTGAACAGATGACTTTGTAATAAAATCTTTTTATCTTTCTAAATCTTTCTAACAGCTATAGAATAATGTCGATTTTACACGACTTAAAAGCCAACAATTATCAAGAGATTAACCAAATTCGCTATCAACACGGAATTGTTGGTAGACCAGTCTTACTCGCGCTAAGGCACAAGAGCTAAATGAAGACTATCAGTCCTGTTCTCAATTCCACTTCTGTTTTCGTATAAACGTTTGAATTGGCCAATCTACTCTTACAAATTTAAATTGAAGGTGTACAGGAAATCTGTCGTTACCAGATCAAGGCTTCATTTTTCTACGAATTTAATCCAATTGTCATTGAGCTGTCGGTTTCCATTGCTTGAGCAAATCCACTTTTACTGAAAGCGGATCTAGTAACCGTAGACATAAGTGTCACTTTCCATGCAATCTTATTAACATAGAGTTCAAAATACAAACGTTTATAAGAAAATCGAAGTGGAATTGGGAACAGGTCTTTATGCTTTAGATTGGAGCGGTCTTCAATGTTGGTGCAAAACTAAATTCTTTTAACTTCGCAAATATTCATAGAGAATCTAGTAAAATAATATTGCAAATGAGCTGCTTTTAACTCAAATCATTTGCCGCAAACTCACATATATAATGCGGATGCTACTAGATGGTACTTTAAGGTTCCACGGCACGAAATCTTAAAAGAATTCCTAACCCAGAAGCAATTCTGATGTTTTAGTGCAATGAATCCCAACTGTCGTAAAGGTTCGAAGTTGCAAAGTTCAATTTAAATAGGTGCCGAATACATTCTATGCGACAATGATCTTGCCTGATTTGGAATTATTTTGGACGGGAATATTGTATTATCGTATCGTATTGAATGAAATTTTAAATCCATTTGAGAATAATTGTTTTGTTCTATGTGAATTCAATACAAAACATCCCTTAACCAAAGAGAACCAACTAATAATTATTTTAATAACCGCTTTTTATAAGTGAAGCTAAGATCTTGGAAAATGCTGAAAGAAAGCAACTATAAAAATAGAGGCAAGCTAACTTCGGCTGGACCGAAGTTTATATACCCTTGGAGCTCGATATGTGCCTGACAGTTTGTATGACAGCTATACTATATAGTGGTCCGATTTCGACAAATCTTGTTGAAATTATGTTAAATCATTAAAAACTTATAAATACGAGCGTTGGAAGCGATAACATTGAAAACAAAAAAATTTTTCTCACTAAGACTTTTTTTTAGACCTAACTTTTGTATGGCAGCTATACTATATAGTTGTCCGATTTCGACAAGTTTTGGTGAAATTATGTGAAATCATTAAAAACTTATAAATACGAGCGTTGGGAGCGATAGCACTAAAAACAAAAAAGTTTTTCTCACTAAAACTAGTTTTTCAACCGATCGTTCCTATAGCAGCTATATTTTATAGTCATCCGATCCGGCCGGTTCCGACAAATGTGCAGCGTATTTATACCAAAAGACTTCGTGCAAACAGACGGAAGGACAGACGGACAACTCAGCTCGTCATGCTGATCAAGAATATATATACTTTATGTGGTCGGAGATGCTTCCTTCTATGCGTTACAAACATCCGGACAAAAAAAAAGAACAGATTTTTAAAAACAATTTGTGTAAGATAATCTCATATTGAAAAGACCGAAACAAAATCTTAGTAGTAAAATCCATTTGCGACATTTCCAACGAAAAGTGATTAAAGATATCCTATCTAATAGGTAGTTGACCCTTAAGTATTAACCAGGGCTGCAAACCTCCTAAAAATCGGGAGGGGTTCACTCCGGGGTTCGAACCCGCGAAACTTTTTGGTTTCGGGTTTAAGGAGCAGGTTCTCAAGGTCGCTGAACCTAGGTTTGGGTTCGAACCGGGGTTCAGAAATAACTTTGTTCTTCTTAGTGCCGATTTCTCTTTTTTCAGATAGCTGCTATGTGTCAGATAAGCTTACAATTTTCTCTGCTCTTTGCAGGGTTATGTGACATATGGCTCTATAAGAAACATAAGGGTGAGAAATCGGGGAGAGGCTTCATAATACCATATTCGAGGTTGGATCTGGTGTCGACTGCGCAATCGTTTAGTCAATATCAGGCCTATACCCGTTTTTTAAGTCCGATTGATCGGAATTGGTAAATGTTATAATTTCTAAAAAACTATTAAAGAACTCGACCGTATATTTTTGCTATCAAGAGGATCGAATGATGATAAGCGGGACTTTTAAGTATAACGCCCAATAGAACTGTCGGTTTTTGGAAGTGAAAACATTTAACAGTTCCGATTCTGCATGATTTGATTGCAATCGAAAACGGGAACAGGCCTAAATATTTATGCTTGATTATGCTTGATACTGTACAACTGATTCAAGAACCTCCCGGTTTTACTATAAGCAGCATTTCGCCCCTTCTGTATTAGTGGAGGAAATTCTATCGCCCCAGTTAACACAATTAGTATAGGTTAATTTTAATGTGTGTCCAGCAATCTTTCATTATTACTGAATCTATCGCTGGATAAAACAAATATAGAGTAGGAAAGTGCGCTAGACTGATACTTGTGATGCAGGAACAGCTGACACTAAAAATGTGGCATCTTTAAGTTCAAATATGATGATTTTCATCTTTATCAAATATAAACATGGTTAAGAATTATTAATTATTATTTTATTTATTATTCTTTAAGCTTTTGATTATTAGATTTTCGGAATATTCTGCAATATTTCAAGGCTTACAAATACTGGGAAATGGCATTCCTGACATTAGTAGAATCTAGAAAAATTTAATAGAACACGTGTTTTGAACCGAACCCTTTTCTGCTATTTTTTGCTCCGGTTCAGGTTCGAATTCGGGAAAAAAAAAATTGTTCTACTTCGGTTCAGGTTCGGTTCGGACTTCCCAAAAATCCCGGAGTCTCCGACTTCCGGAGCGGTTCAACTCCGAACCGGTTTGCAGACCTGGTATTAACTATAACTAACAAATAGCCATTTGTCGTTAAAACAAAATTAACATAATTTATTGAATTGCTTATATGCAAATTTTTGCTTACAACCGATATATTGTTTATATGCAAATTATTGCATATAACCGATTACCGCTGAAATGCAAATATCTCTTATATGCAACCACTTTTCTGCATTATAACTTTTGCATATAAGCGATATTCACTGTAGTTGCTTTAAGATTTTGGTCCGAAGTAAAAAAATATCGGACCTGGTAGCATTCGTCCTGACTTTGCTTTCGTTAACAGACAGGTAATTAATTATACATAGATATTTTATTCAAATCAGTTGTACCAAAGACATAGATATTATAGATGTCGCATGTGAAACAAAAACCTATTGTTTTTGGGAGCTGACTTTGGACTCAAATTTTTTGCTTCTCGCTGCCTTTACAAGGATAAATATATTGAAATTTAGCTTTACGTTTCATAAATTAGCTATACGACTGGGAACTAAGATTTGAAGAAATTAAAGATGTCGCATGCGACGCAAATAGCGATTGTTTTTGGGAGCTGACATTGGATCCCAAAAAATAAGTTTGTATGAGATGCGGTATCTATATATTTAGTGTCTTTGGTTGTACACATGTATATATAGATGTATATTTAATCTTTGTGCCAATCTTAGCCGTATAAATATTTATCATTAATTGGTTTCCTGGCGACGTTTGAGGACAGAGAAATGGACGATGTAGAACTCAATGCAAATGCCTTAAAAATCATTTTTTTATTTTAGATTTTCATTCTTTTTTCCTGATTTTTTTTTTGTTTGATTGTTTGATTGTTTTTCAGAAAAAAAAATGGACTCACTGGTGTGTAGGCACCCAAACAGGATTAGTTTTCAAGCGCTGAGCCATCTCATATAAGCACACTGTCTGCAGAACTGATAAATCGACCACAGACCAGAGATACACAAAACAACAAATCCTGGAGAAGTTCTATGAGAAAGATATCAAAACCTGCCATATTTCTGTCTATTATAAAGCCGACTTCGACATACTGATAAGGACAATATTCTTTGGAGCCCTGTCTAAATTTTTATAAAGGGTGATAATGCTACTCGCATATACCGATGAACGTGCGTTTTCAGAGATTGAGAGGCAGTTTAGACTAAGGGGCTTTGCGGTAAACGAGGACAAGACAAAGTACATATGTAGTATCCACACATAAAACGTCAGCGAGTCTTGGACAATCTGTGAAAATGGGAGAGTACAACTTTAGGGTTGTAGAGGACTTTGTCTACTTTGGAGCGATTACATCCAGCGACAACAAAATCAGTATGGAAATCCGAAGAATAATTTCTCTCGGAAAGCGAACATAGCGCTATACAAGAATCATATCATTCCAGTCCTGCAATACGGCGCAGAAGCATGGGCAACATAATTGCCGTTTCTAGCGAAAGATTCTTTCCGAGGTTTTTTGGACCTTTGAAAATTGGTATCAGACCCTATTCTAGTGCTGTAGTATAATAACAACAAACGGATAAAGAAGCTCAACTGAAAGAGGTCTACAAACGGAATGAAAAAGATTTTGGCACAAAAAGCCCGAGGGGAAGGCCAACACTAAGAAGGGAAGTCATTGTCAAGCTTGGTGTTAACAACTGGTGCATGGGGCAGGAATGACTGAGGTCATTAGTATCAGCCGACCGTTAAGCGGTTGAGATATAAATATCGATCCAAAAAAAAAGAAGAAGCATCTCATTAAGCGCGCAAGGGCCTTTTAAGGCAGCTTGACTATCTGAGATAATAAATACTTGCTTAGACAACGAGGGACTCCAAAAGGTTGTTAGCCTGCTGGATGGCTACAACCTTTGCTTGGTAAACATTACAACGATCAGGAAATAAAGTTTTGTTCACCAGCTCTGGACGGATTACTCTACCCAGAAGATCCAGAGGCTTTAGGTGTAAGGTGCACTAAGTTGAACTTTTGTTATGGTTCTGAGGACTAAAGACTTCTCAGAGCCGAAGCCTCCGTGTAATAGTTTTGGTACTGGACTTACAGGGGTTGAGTACAGCACGGGGCAGAAACCTTATTTACGGCCAATCGATGGCTTGCTAAAAGAACTTACATTTTATCTTTTTGATGCTGTCGCTTTCCCATTTTGATTGTTTATTGTTTGTATTTGGTTGTCTCTTGTGTATTTTTTACACGGCTATTCTATGTGGTCAAGGTAGTTAAAAGTAGCACTAACGCATAAGTGTTGTCATTTTAGCTCTTTATTGGCCAGATCTAGCAATTTTGAAATCGGAAATGCAATTAAATTTATGAAAATCTGGAAATGAAGATATGTTTAGCTATTTTTAAGCCGTAGGGCAAAATAATTAGGGTGTTCACTTTGTAGGGCACATAGGCACTTGGGGAAAAGTGTAAGCATTTCCAACCAAAAATTTACTCTGAACAAATACAAATACCAGTCGCCAAACCTGCCCAAGTGCCTATGTGCTCACCAAAGTGAATACCCTTAATGACTAATTATTCCTTTAAAGCCGTTTATGAGTGCTTTTTGTAATTATTTGCTTTATTATTAAACATTACTGTGAACGTATGTCCAAAGCTGATATTATATAGCAAATATTATCTCCTCTTTGATGGGTCTTCAAAATTTTTAACTAGCTAGTAATTTACTGAAGATGCTTAAGCTGCTTATTTGTTACATTTTAGTTCTATAATCAATAATTTGTTAAGTTTTGACTTTTAGCAACTTTTCTTAGCCACTTATTTTTATAGCTATTTCTAGCAAACTTTTTTTTTTGCAAATTTAGCATCTTGTTATATTCTGGCAGCACTGTAACGCATTAGTGCGGCCACGCTCCACTATTTTTGGTATTTTGTTTGTCAACAAACTTCCCACTGGAGAATTGGCAACAGTGCTTGGCAACTCTGCAAGTTAACACAACAGTTGGGCTAACGCAAACAGTTGCACAACAGCTGAAGACCAAATACAAAACAAAGGCGAAAATATAAAATATATACAGTATATAAGCACGCAGTATATAAACTCACGGTGATATAAATAAGTAGTTGGTCACTTGACCTTGGGGCTGGGTTGTTTATGATGTCAAGCCCAAATATTAACTATCGCTCCTTGGACGAGGAGCTCACAAATATAACAACAAACACCACAGCAAAAACAAAATCAGACGACGCAAAATCAGCAGCTGCTGCGCATTTAGACGAACGCGAACATGAGGACACTCCTCGGGACAGTGGCATTATGATTCACATAGTGCCCGAGACGGGCAAGGCGCGCTGGAATCATATTGAGGATCTGGACTCGTTCTTCTCCCGCATGTACAACTACCAGCAGAAGCATGGCTTTCAGGTGATTGTCCTGGATGAGGTGTTTCAGGTTTTGGAGTTCGGTTTCGTTGTTTGGCTGCTTACCTTTACCACGCACTGCCTCAAGCATGATGTGCTGTTTGGCAACGCACCGCCAAAGAGTGACAATCCCGACAAGACGACATTGGCGGATGTGATCATACCCACCGGGGAGTGTGTGGCCTCCTTTGGAACCTTCACTTACTTGGTCATCTTCATAGCGGCCATCTATTTGGGCATACGGCTGCTCAAGATGATCTATCACATCACACACTATGCCGACATCAAGAAGTTCTATAACTCAGCCCTCAAGATTGAGGATGCGGATCTGGACAACATCACCTGGCATGAGGTGCAGCAACGTATCCGCAAGGTGCAGGCGGAGCAACATATGTGCATCGACAAGGAATCCTTGACGGAGTTGGACATTTATCATCGTGTGCTGCGTTTCAAGAATTACCTAGTGGCCCTGATGAACAAACAGTTGCTTCCCGTGCGCTTCCATTTGCCTTTAATGGGCGAGATTTGCTCTCTTAGCCGGGGCATGCTGTTCAACATCGATTTCATACTCTTCCGTGGCCCGGGATCACCTTTCCAGAACAATTGGCAACTGCGAGACGAGTTTGCCGTAAGGAGCAATCAAACGGAGTTGGCCCAACGCCTTTCCAAGCTGATACTTGGCGTGGCCTTGGTGAATCTTCTGCTGGCTCCCGTTATATTCATCTGGCAATTAATCTATTTCAGTTTCTCCTATGCCAATATTTTACGCAAGGAACCAAATGCCCTGGGTCTGCGCACCTGGTCCAACTATGGACGTCTCTATTTGCGCCATTTCAATGAACTGGATCATGAGCTGGATGCCCGCCTAAATCGTGCCTATGAGTACTCGGATCGTTATCTGAGCTCCTTCTCCTCGCCGCTGGCTGCAGTGATTGCTCGCAATCTGCTATTCGTGAGCGGTGGCCTCTTGCTGCTCATCCTGGGCTATGGCATCTACGAGGAGCATGTCTTCCAGGTGGAGCATGTGCTGACCATTATTGCCGTACTCACAGTGGTGGGTGTCATCTGCCGCACATTGATACCGGATGAGAACCTTATTTGGTGCCCGGAACAGCTGATGACTGCAATTTTGGCCCATGTACACTACCTGCCCACCGAGTGGAAGTCACAGGCCCACACCGCCCTGGTGCGCAAGGAGTTTAGCAACTTTTTTCAATTCAAAGCCGGATATCTGCTCAGCGAGATCTTCAGCCCGTTCGTCACGCCGTTTGTGCTGATCTTTGTGTTTCGTCCCCAGGCCATGGAGATTGTCAAGTTCTTTCGCACTTTCACCGTCTCCGTTAGGGGCGTGGGCAATGTGTGCTCCTTTGCCCAGATGGATGTGCGCAAACACGGCAATCCCGACTGGCAGATTATGCAGAGCGGCGGTGTTGACCTGGAAGATTTGATCAAACCACCCCAGCCCGGCAATCAACCGCCGCTGCCACAAAGTTTGGTGGGTGGCAAGACGGAAATGTCCCTGGTGCGTTTCACCCTCAACAATCCGGAATGGCAGATGCCCAAGGAGTCTTCGCAGTTTATCAAGGGCATACGAGAGCATGCCATTGGTGAGCTGGTCAAGGCCAAGACTTCGACCGCTGCCCAAGACAATCCTTTGACGCACAGCCTGATCTCATTCGGCACCATTGGCGAGGAGTATTGCTCTATAGCCAACTCGGTGCTGGCCGCCCAGCTAAGTCCTGCCCAGCTGGAGCTCTCGCAAGCTTTTCAACCTGCTTCCGGAGGCTTTCCCGTGGCCGGCAGTGATTTCCGCCAAATGCTGCAACAGAATCTATCCGCCAGCGTGGGACCCGTGGATAGCATGCGGCGCCTGCGGCTCAGCAAGGCCGAGGGTCGTTTGGAGGGGCCAGCAGACACACTCCTTTACAGTCTCTATGGGGTCGAGCCGAGGCTGGCCACAAATCCCATGGGTGTGGGCGTGGCTGATATGTGCCTGAGCGCCCTCTATCTACACGAGCTGAGCCAGCAGAATCGCAAAGCTCGCCAGTCGCGCATCGAAGAGACGACAGAGGATGAGCAACCGGGACCCAGCAATAGACCTAAGCCAGGACCAGGTCCTACTCCATCTGCCGCCCCCAGCTCCCGCCATACCGTAATTACCTCAAAGGCTGCCGAGAGCACACCGCTGCTGGGTAGCGTCCGCTCATAGCAGCGGCCCGTCTGGATCTAATAAACGTAGAGCTCTAAGGAGAAACCCCAAATGCTGCTATTAGTGATTATTTCAATAAGTTTTAAAAGCGGAAAGTGTGAATCAAACGATGGCAAAGTGGATGTCGATGTCTAGTGCATAGCTAAACTAATACTTAAAATACGAAGTCCTAAACAAAAAAGCAATAAATTAACAAATTTAATCGGCGTGGAGTTCATTGAATTGCAAAAGGGTGTGCCCGGAAACATATTTTATTGAAATGTTTAATCTAACTAAGCGACATATTTGTTGAATTCGCTGAATGCTGCATTAGTGATAGTAGGAATTTTTCTCCATCGAGAGAGTAAACGGAGAAATTTTGTGCAGAAATCTATATTGTTTCTCCATGTGCGAGTTATACCGGTTTTTTTTTAATCCTTCACTCATTTAATAGTATTTTGTGGATTTGATGCACCATTTAACCCACATTTTGTACGCCTCCATTGAGTTATTGCTGAAAGTAGAGATGGGCATGCTCGAATCCAAGTCTATTCCGTCTATTTCAAATCCAAATTTTCCATTTAATCCACTACCGATTGAAATACATTTTAAGTTCAATTTGTTCCGTCCCCTTCTCTACCTCTATTCATTTACGCACATTCGACCTGGCTTAAAAGACTTACTGACGGCTGAGCTTGATATTTTAAAAGTCCGCAAAGCTGAGCTCCCAACTAATTTTTAAAGATTTGCGCAGACTTGCATGCACGTAGCATGGTTATTTGTCTAAAACAGCCTTAAGTTCTGCCGTCAGTTCATCTAAACTTGTACATTAAGATAGACACAAGCTGTAAATATAATCATAAATTAGTCACGTCCCAAGAATTTTAAAATATTTACAGTTTGCTTCTGATCTTTGAAACACAGGCAAAAGTCTGACCTCATGCCTCTCTAAATAACAGCATAGATGCTCTTAACTATTGCCAATTGTGCCCAATATTTCCATGCCTTAAACATTAAAGGGTATTATAATTTTGCACAAAAATTCGCCGAGCATATAGTTTGTAGGAAATGTGTGCGCGAGGGGATAATTATAGCAGGCGGCACTTCAAGCTCATCGTCGGGGCACTGCGGCGTGACACCCGCTGGCTGTCCGAGTCTGCTTATTTGGGGGGTAAGCTTATTTATTCGCAGCTTACCTCCAAAAGAAGTCCGTTCGCTATTCGCAATCTGCGATCCCTCCGATGGCCCAACAGCTAGGCCCTCTAAAGACCATCTCACAACTTCTTTGGGATTCGGAGTGGACACCAATACAAATGAAGAAAATATTTATGAAACAACAAGAAATTGAAAGAGAAAATCGAGAACAGTTTGTGTGTGTGCTTGTAGCTGTCGGATGTACACAAAATCATTCTCAGGCAACCAGGTTTTTTTTTTTTTTATTTCTTCTTTATTCTTTAATTCATGATTTGTTTAGTTTGAAGAGGCATAGCCGGATTTATAGGTGCTATGCTACAATTAAAAGTAATTTAGTGATTTCTTATACCTTTAGTTCCAACCTTGAATTTTTAACAGTGATTTTTACCATTTCAATCATAAGCCTTCTTTGGGCCATTAAATTCATTAAAAATTACTATTTGTTTTTGTCAAAAATGGCATGAATACACTCCCTCAAAATAATTTGTAAGTTTTCTTAATGCATAACCTTACCCATAGTCGGCTTTTACAGGCTAAGACGAACTTCATGAAGTTTTTGAAAAAGCTCTGGCTTGTAGAAAAGAGGTGAAGAGGGGCAAGCTTCATAAAAAAATTATTTTTCAAAAACTTCATGAAGTTTGCTTCACCGAGTAAATCCTGACTAAATCCATTTAATATCCGACAAAGACCGCCAATAAAAAGGCTTCATATTTTCAAGCTTAATTTTAAAAATTTATCAACTTTCTTTCATTTTCACAAACTCTATCGCGGTGACACAGAAATCTCTAGAGCAAATGGGTTTTAAATCTCTCTTTCTCAGAAATTGTATTTTCTTATAAGAAAATCTAGTTAAAAGGTTGGAGTTACAGTTAATGATCCATCTTTAGAAACTGGAATGTCTCTCGCAAAAAAATTTCCCATTTTCTAGTTTAGAGTTTCTTTGATGTTTAATTGAAATTCGTTGAAAACCATACAGGTTTGAGTTTAAGAAATTTAAAGAAATTTATGTTTATTTATAGTTTTAAGTTCACAGCTGGTAAAAATATATACACTGAGAAAAAAAAAGATCCCCGTAGAATGGATATTCGAAATATCCACTTAAGATCCATTTTTTTAAATATCCTTTTCACATTTTTCAGCTCCTTTGGATGGAGAAAAAAGATCAATAAAATATTTTTTCTCTGATATATCCTTTTTAAGCGAAAATAAATCGATTTCGAAAATATCCAATGGATCCCAAAAAAGGATAGTTAACTATCCAGTCCAAATGGATACCGAAAATATCCTGAGGATCATCAGAAACTATCCTTTTTTTCCTCTGTGTATAATATTTCGTGTTAAATGGAGTGACCGGGACAAACAATTTTTTTTTAAAACCCGTGTAGGAAGCCATCTGCACCCATTGCAATTTAAACGCTAAAGAAGACACATTTCACTTCATTGCAGTTTGCCCAATATTACAGGAAATTAGAAAGGTATATTGGAAGCAAGAAGAATTAGGTGAACAACGAGCCATTGAAATTCTAAACGGAGAAAATTTGAATATTCTTTTTAAATTTCTTGTAGAAGCATCAACATATAGAAATCGTATAATGTCTGAAGATTTTTAGTATAGTCCTAAACCGTATAGGTAAACAAATTGTATTATAGCAAATAGTTATGGCAACAGCTGACGGCTTTAAGCCAAAGCTGAGCTATGTTATTGTTACAACCTCAGAACGATTCGGTATCTTGCGACGAGCGGGGAATCCGAGTGTAGTACGAGTGTGTGGCTATTGGGATTGTAGGACAACAACTATGTACACTTTGAATCCATATTTTGTGAATAAAATAAAGCACTACTACTACTCATCTCGTGTGAAAGGACCCATCCAAATTTTATGTCCCTATTTTAATGCCTTCCTGTAAAGAGGATGCTGTAAGCATACCTCTCCCGCACAATCGCATAGTAAATTTTTGGTCTAGTCACAATATTGCCTGAGCGCCACAGCTCAGTTATGTGCCCCAACAACTTTTCTTTGGTGTTTTCTCCCACTTCGCTGTCACACAGTTCAACGAATATTGAGCTTTTGTGGGCCGGGGGACTGAAATATATGCCGTTCAACGGAGATTTTCAACCTGAATACTTTATATGTTCCGAACCAGTCTGTTCTTTTGGAAATCAGTGTTTGTTTTAAAGTTAATAAATATGCCTCGAGAGTGCTTAAAACCAGTCTCTAGTCCGTTGGCTATCACATAGATGGCGCCTAAGAATTGTAACTCGGTTGAAATTTGGTACGAAAAGGTTTTTGTGGCACTTCGATTGTATTCTTTTTAAACTTTCGTTCATGCTATAAAAATATTTTAAACCTCACTTTCTTACTTTTTCTTATAGCCAGTGAAAAGTTGCAAATGATTAAGTTTAATTAAAAATTTATCTAAAGAAATTTAGAACTGAAAGAATAATCTTTTCAGATCCGAACCAATAGGCAAATTTTTGGGTTATAAATCAGTAGTATCAGTATATCAGTGTCCTCGTTTTTGGTGATAAGATATTTTGAAATTTTAAATTTTGGCTAGCTCCAAAAAAACATTATGTAGTGCGATCCGGTGGAATAGTACCTCATTAAGGGCCGATTTCACATTCTCTTCATAGAGCTATTTGTCACAAAAAGTAACAAATAGCAGTGTAAAATCGATGACTATCTGACACATAGCAGCTATCTGAGAGAACAGAAATCGGTCCTAAGACATTTAGCCGAACCAGTCCTTAATTTTGTTCGATGTAGAACCCCAACCTTTTTTCTCTCTAGCAGGCTTCGATTCAAAGATCGTCATCCGCTCATTTAGGTTTAGAACCTTTTTGCAGCCTTGCTGCTAACTCTTATATGTACTGTACATGTTTGATCAGAAGGGCCATGATTCTGTGTTGGCACCACAAATTTCCCAGATTTATACCCAGACTATCGCATTGCCCCCAAGTCGTCGCATCCAGCTGTGCCGCAGCGCCTCGTGTGTCACTTGCCACACACGAACGCCATTTGGCGATTGGTGTTGATGGCATATGCAGAGAGGTGGAAGTGGAGAAGCCGCCGCCAGGTGCGTGCACATATACAGCGATCTATGAATCTCCTTCTAGCGTTCAGCTTCCAGCAGCATGCAATGGCTATGGGAATGTGGGGCTGCTTTTATGAATTATGTGCGTGTTGTGCCGGGGAACACGTTGTCTCATTTTTCCGCTGCACGCCAATTTTGGGCCGTTGCCTAACATTACACATAACTTGTGGCCATTTGTTAGAGTCGATTCCCGTTTTGGGGGCCTATCGCTGGGGCCATCTGAAGAATGGACGTCTGCATGGAGATGGAGTTGCATGTAGTACTAATTGTAGAGCTCATGTTATCCGATCCTACGTGCATACACACGTAGGTGAACGGACGGCAGCCTCAAATGGAAACATTTCACGAGCCTTGTCAAACAATCGAACTTAATTTATGATTTCCTGCGCGAGTAATGACACTCCATGTGGTAGGCCACCAAATCTCAATCCGAGGCAGGCGCACACAGCAGGGCCCGAAATCGCAAGAATTGGAAAGGCAACGGGAACCATTTGAGCGGGAGCATATGCGAATGGGTGATGGTGATGTGATTGGACCACCGTGCGGCCTACAGAACCAGTTCAAGATCAGGCGTCACTTTACATTGGCGCGCCGCTGACAGTTGCAGTCGCTGGCACTTGGATAAGGTAGCTGGAGCTGCCTGGGCCTGCCATTTCCAGATCGCAGCTGCCAATTCTGCAATTAGAGCCCAGCCAAGTCGGCACGTCGGCTTCGTATCAAACGTGCCTGTATGTCTCTGGCAGCGACTAATGATGATAGTCTCCATCCATCCATCGATCCATCCAGCCAGCCAGCCCAGCGATCTTAGAAGATGTCGAGTGTGAAGCATCAGCGTCGCCTTTGATTGACAACTGATCAGCCAACATTTGGATCATGCAGCTGCATCGCTTGGCCACTTTTGGACACGCACGTTCCACCTCCTTCTCATCCTCCTGCTCTCCGGCTGATTAGATATCCATTTTTTTCATAATTAAAAAACCAGTTTGTTCTGGTTCAGGTTCAGATAGTTTAGTCAAATTACAGCCGCATCCTAGCTTAAAGCCAGATTTGCATTGCAAATTAGAAACGGCAGGCAATCTCCTCGTCGTCCGCCTCCTCCTCCTCCTGCTGGTAATCAAGCTCTGCGATTCAATAAAACATTTCAACATTAAACTGCTTTTATGCAAATTGCCGGCGTGCGCTTAATTTTCGATCAGAATTCGAATCCAGACTTGAGTTATCTTTGCATCGCTTGCAGGTAACACCTACCCGAACCCTCCAACCCTCCCGTCCGCCCGCCGCTCTGGAGATTACATCTAGAGTGGATCGTCTACAATTTTGTTTTCGCTTCTCCATCTAATGGCGGTGGCTAAAATGCTAATCAATAGCCTTATCGCTATTAATCTCGGCTTCGATTTACCTTTTACCAAGTAGTTACTGGCCACTGGCCACTGGCCAGAGAGCGCTACTCGTTTTGCCTGGCCCGAGACCTGGGATCTGGGCAACCGCCATGACCAATTCATTTAACATCCAATTGCTGTTGGCTGTTTGTAAATGTTTGTTGGCCAAAATCGCTTTGCAATGTGGAATGTAAAGAGATCATTACGTTAATGGGCATTAAGCATACGCAGTGTGGGTCAACCCAAGCTTGGGCTTAGGAGAGGGTAGAAGGTAGAATCAAGATGAATGCGCCACAAGCATGAGGAAGCAAAGTGGAATGGCTTTGGTTAAACATGAGAACAAGATAGCCTTCTTACATATCATCTGTGTGCTTGTTTCTTGAGTAAACGAAGTCGTACTTGATTTCGTATCGCTTATTCTTGTGCGAATCAAGCATTTTCGTTTGTAGCCTTTTGTACTCTATCTTATACAGTGACCCCAAACTGTTTTAGATTCAAAAAACGTTTTTGATTAAGTTAATAACGACAAATTAAAATTAAAAACCAACATTAACATTTTTAACTCCTGTAACAACTTTTACTCCTGTTACTCCTTTTATCTACTTAATTTTGGAATTTTAGTATGCCCGGTATGAGCTTGAAAATTCAATCTCGAATTTCAGGATATTCTGCACAATTCAAGTTTTTAAGGATTGGCACAGGCGCATTACTTTCGAACTGGCACCATTCCAAATATGCATACTTCAATCCCTTTGGAGATCACATGTCCATAAATTGGAGAGCAGAGCGAAGAAAAATATAAGTAATATTTTAGACATGCTGCAACAACCGATGGGGATGGTGGTTTGGTATGAGATGATGTTCCACTCGTGTTCAGTGCGCATGGTCGTGGGCTCAAATCCCAGTTGAGAACATAAAAACCCTTGACGGCTTTGTTAACAACACCAAAACTCTTACAGAGTGCCGCAGATCTCTTAATGAGATGGCTCAGCACTTTGAAATTAATCTCGTTTTGACATTCCAACAAAGAAGGCAACGAAATGACCGACCATTTCGCTAGACTTGGCACCATCACTCAGATCCTACCGGATAAAAGCAACATAGGCGTGCCTCTTGCGACCTTTAAGCTACAAGCTCTAGACTACAGTAAAGCATTCGACACCGTGAATCATCAAATTTTATGTACAAAGCTCAAAGCATTATTTAATTTCTCGTCCACTGCAACTCAGTTAATTAACTCTTACCCAAGCAATAGACAACAGGCTGTAGTCGCAGGCTCGAGCACCTCTGATCTTCTTCAGATTACGCGAGGTGTACCTCAAGGATCTGTCCTTGGACCATTATTGTTCTCTATGTATGTTAATGATCTTCCTAATTTGCTGTCCATCTGTAAGATACATATGTACGCTGATGATGTCCAAATGTATGTAAGTCGTCCGCTAAGTCAGTTAAATGAGTGTGTTTCTATATGTAATGAAGAACTTACAAAAGTAAACAATTGGGCTATAAAAAATGGTTTGGGACTTAATCCGCTTAAATCCAAATGCTTGGTTGTTTACAAAAAATCCCTTGATGAGCTGCAGCTGCCTAAGTTATGTGTCGATGGCATGCAAATAAATTATGTTGATGATGCTACCAATTTGGGTATTCACTTCAATAATATGTTGTCGTGGAATGTCCACATCAATAGAGCAACTGGAAGGTTATACGGATTACTTAGGCAGCTCTCCCTATCCCAATACAAATCCGAATGACAATAGCTAGAATGTATCTGATTCCTACACTATTTTATGGCATAGAGGTTTTTGGGCATTGTGATGCAGCTAGTATGCATAAACTTAAAGTCGCTTTTAACTCTATAGCTCGGTTTATATTTAATAAAAATAGGACTGAACACATAACGTTTTTTGCAATAAAATTTTTGATCTTTGCCCTAGTTAATGGATAAAGTTTAGGGCCCTTATCTTTTTACACAACATAATAACCCGCAGAGAACCAATCTCTCTATATATAAAAGAAAGTGTCCTGACTGATTCACTGATTCACTGATTCACTGATTCACTGATTGGCAATCATCGCACAGCCCAAACGGTAAGAGATAGAGGGCTGAAATTTTCACAGGAGCTTCTGTTGGTGGTGAAAGTGCGTACTAAGACGGGGTTTTGGAAAATTCCATCCGGAAAAGTCGGAAAAGCGTCGGAAAAATTTGTATGGGAAAAATGTTATTTTTCATCCGATTGACTTGAAACTTGATTTGTAAGCTTAGTAAGCGAAATAATTCGACACGTGTTTTCCCGATTTTGGAAAATCCGCCCACGAGGAAAATTCCCGGAAAATTCTGCATGAAAACAACTATTTTTCATCCTATTGGCTTGAAATTCGGTTTGAAAGGAAAGTAGGTGAAATGAATTGAAATGTGATTTTCCGAAGTTGGAAAATTTGACCCAACGGTCGGAAAATTCTGCATGAAAAAACTATTTTTCATCCGATTGGCTTGAAACTCGGTTTGTAAGGACAAAATACGAAATAATTTGAAATGTGATTTTTCAATGTCGGAAAATTCGCCCACGAGGAAAATGGTCGGAAAATTCTGCATGCAAAAAACTATTTTTCGTCCGATTGGCGTGAAATTCGGTTTGAAAGGACAGAATACGAAATAGTTTGAAATGTAATATTTCGAAGTAGGAAAATTTGACCCAACGGTCGGAAAATTCCCGGAAAATTTTGCATGAAAAAACTATTTTTCATCCGATTGGCTTGAAACTCGGTTTGTAAGGACAAAATACGAAATAATTTGAAATGTGATTTTTCAATGTCGGAAAATTCGCCCACGAGGAAAATGGTCGGAAAATTCTGCATGCAAAAATCTATTTTTCATCCGATTGGCTTGAAATTTGGTTTGTAAAGTCAAAATCGGAATTAATTTTTGTTTTTATTTTCCGATGTTGGAAATACCGCCGGGATGCCCACTGGGAAGTGGTTGGGGAGTGAATGGGTTGTGGGTGGTAAGTTGTTTTGGAAGTGGGTGGTAAGTGAATGTAAAGTGTGTGGAATGTGGCGGGAAGTTGGAGGGATGTGGGTGGGATGTAGATGGGAAGTGGGTGGGATGTGGGCGGGAAGTGGGTGGTATGTGGGTGGGATGTTGGACGGATGTGGGTGGAAAATTGGTGGGATTACGCTGTGCATTGGTTCTATACTGTTGAAGGCGCAGCGAAGCGCGACGGGATATTTGCTAGTTTACTTATATGAGAAGCTTAGTTTTGCAATATCCTCCAGAACAAATAATCTTATATGCCCTAAATTAAACTGGCTAGTTCTGAGAAACAGTTCTTTATATATGCTGCTCGCTACTGGAACTCACTACCAAATTCTGTTAAATCAGTAAAAGCGCTACGCAATTTAAAGTTAAACTTAAAGAACATTTACAGAGACAAAACATAAAAACATATAATATAAAACTAAACTTGAAGAACCTATACAAAGATAAATCATATAATATCAATTTAACTCTACTTTACTTCTTTATATATTATTCTCTAGATTATCAATTTAAAATGTTTTTATAACCACTTTTCTTGTGTGATTTAGGTTTATAGATTTATTTCAGACATCTCTGAAATAGATATAGCCTCCTCTTCAAATTTCTACTATTTTCTAAATGGTTTAACGGGGAAGACCCTCCCTCTACGATGACAGCGTAGAAAGTGTTATATGGTAACACAACGGGCCTTCATTGGCCTAAGTGAAGAAATAGGATTCTTCTATTCTAACCATTGCAACCTAACCTAACCTAGATGAACTCGAAACTAAACGAACCAATATTTTAGGGTTAAATCCATTGAGAACTTTAAACCCGTTTTCCTCAAAATGGACTATTTTGAGTTTAGCCAGTCGTGAAGTAAGTGAGCGATATGTATCTCAGAAATTATTTCAATTATGGAATTATAAATTTGTTTTACGGATTGTAAGAGAACAAGACAGGCGGTTGTGAAACAATTTGGGACGTACCACATTCTAGGAGAACTATGTAGATATAAAATCCCGAACATATTTGAATAATTCAAGCACAAGTTAGAAAATGCTTTGACTTCGTCCACTTAA
This sequence comes from Lordiphosa clarofinis, assembly GCA_018904275.1. Taxonomy (NCBI): domain Eukaryota; kingdom Metazoa; phylum Arthropoda; class Insecta; order Diptera; family Drosophilidae; genus Lordiphosa; species Lordiphosa clarofinis. Next base: position 87,828 of record JAEIGQ010000278.1, read on the forward strand.
AGCCTTTAATGGTTCTTCGAATAGACCGCTCAATCATATGTTAATCAGCCTCAGAACTGATTTTGTTAAAATTTTATTCCTTTTTTCGGGCACACTGAACAGCAGCTGTGAACAGCTGTTGTAGGAAGTCTTGTAAGTAAAATCTATGGCTACATAAAGAAAGAAAACCCACTTCTTGATTGGACGATCTCTCCAATCTTTTACTCTTCCCAAGTTTTCACGTTCTACCCGTAAACGCCTTTACCACTCGTAAATCGTGCTCAATCCAAGACCCAAATTCCGAATTGTATCGCAACCACTCCAGCTTCCATTCCATGCACTTCCACCAAACAGACCTCTTTGCACACTCTGGTAATTCAAAGCCGCAGACTTAGCACTCATTAATCTGAAGTAAGCCCTGCAGTTACAGGTCAATTGAGACCCAGTTCTCTTCTGCGGCTGTCTTTGGCATATTTATGAGGCCTAGGTTTTTGGACCTTGCCTGCCGCTCCCCAGGCCAGACGCACTGCACAGGCTAACATGAGCCTGCCGGGCGGCAGCCGCATCGTCGCGTTGCCAATCCTCTTGGCGCGTGGGTTGCGCTGTCGCCCGAAGTGGATTTTCTGTTCAACAAGTAGTTTATGATGTTTTTGTCAATTCATGGCAAAATTAATGACGCTGCAGAAAAGCACACGCACATCGAGAGGATCTCGAGGCAATCTCTGCCCGGTTGGTTGGCTGCTTGGCGAGGCGTTAAAAATTGTTGCCTATAAACTTAAAGAACTGCAAAGAAGTCGACTGAGTCGACTCTCTCCCCATCTGCATCTGCATTAAAAAATGCCATTAGTCACATTTGTGGGCCACAGTCGCGGAGCTTGTAGTCATGACTTGCAGCTCCCCTGGACCCGGTTTTCAGCCCGCATCGGAGGGAGGAGTTGCTGGAGGAAGTTTGGCTAGCCAACACAAATATTTCTATTGCCGTTAATGGCGTTAATAATTTTTGCAGACTCGCAGTCGGTTGTACTGCTGGTAGGTGTGGATTAGCCGCGTCTGTCATGTTGAAGATGACGTTACATGGCTGCAACTGACAGGCGGCAGAAGCAAATTCAACAAAATATGAAATTCCTAAAGCCCTGGGCGGTGGCTAATACGAACGTTAATTGGAAAACTCTCCCCATGGCAAGTGGGAAGTGGTTTGGGATCAGTTTTATAGCCAAAGCTGGAGCAGCTGCGGCAGCAGCAAATGGCATATCGAATTACCTAAGATCCGGCTGGTAGCCGAGCGTCTGCCATTTGATTTTGATGGTAAGGTAATGCCACAGCAGCGGGCTGCCAAAAGCACATGTTCAACATGGAGCCAGAAGCTCCAGTGTAGCAAAAAATGCAGCAACAGCAGCACCAGAAGCAGCCGGTAACAAGAGATTTTCGGGCAGTGTCGCCAGAGCTGTCGACAGGCCAAGCTAACAATTTCCATGAAAAGCGGAGGGGGGAATTAGTCAGAGGAATTATGCAGTGCACTCTTTGAATCAAACCAATCTTAGGGTTTGCGTAGAGTCCACCTTGAAGTGAGATGAAAACCCACAAAAAGGTTGTCCTTGATTAAACAGAAAAAACTCAAGTAATGGAGCGCCTTGTCAGAACTGAGCTGCATTGAAGCGGTAATTCTTTGCAAATTTCAAACCCTTTTGACCAGAGACGAACATTCTTTTAATAGTGTACGTAAGGCTGCAAATGATAATGGGTAAACGCGTAAACTTAACGAAAACTCTACTAATTTCGTTTACTCAAGCTCGCGTATGACCAAATGTTTTAATAGACAACAAATTGCCAGTCGTCAGCGAGGCAGAATGCTTGTAATAAAATACTTGCAAAAAAAAAGAAACATTTCTGCTTTAGACCAAGCTAAAGGCTTAATGATAATCACATGACAATTTTTTGAGAGGAAGGCTTAAACGATAAATGCCTAACATAATTGTTGCATCGGATTTAACAACAAATTAAGAGCAATCGATCACTTTTGACAACTGTAGAAAGTAAATTGCGCCAAAAGAAGCCTATCAGGCCTGTTCCCGTTTCCGATTTCGATCAAATCATGCGGAATCGGAATGGTTAAATGTGTTCGCTTCTAAAAACCGAACTTAAAAATCCCAATTACATTCCTGGAATCCTCTGGATGGCAAAAAGATTCGACCAAATGCTTTAATCGTTTCATAGAAATCACAACTCTTACCAATTCCAATTAATCGGATTCGGAAATGGGAACAGGCCTGTATATCTTTTATTTATGAAGACCCATTTCAGTTTTCGATTTGCAGAATTTTACGCATTTTCGAAATAGAATTCCTAGAAAATATTTGAAAAGCCTGCCCCTTACAAAGTTGTGATTTCGTACAGGATATTGAAGATATCATAAGTATAGTTAGATGAATCGGAATACTCACACAAATCAATAAGCAACTTCCGAGAAAGAAATGTGTTCTGAAGAGTGGTATAATAAGAGGGCTGTGAATAGTGGTTGAGAAATAATATTTAAAGGCTAAGGTATCGCTAGGGATTAATTCGGTCTAAAGTGCCGAAATTTACAAATATGATCGTCTGAAGGTAAGTGCTTTATCTCTTAAAACCAGGGCTCATACCGAACCAGAACCGGAACCGTTAACCGAAATAAACCGTTTCAAATCGCGTACCGGAACCGGAACCTGAACCGATAAAAAATTTTTTTTAAGAACCGAATACCGTTTACCGCTATTATTGGAACCGATAAAACCGGAACGAAACCGAAACTTTGGTACCGGTACGGTTTCGGTTTTTTTTTACGCTGTACCTATTTATGTTAGAGTGGCAAAATTATGTAACTGAGAGGAATCATTTCCGATTTTATAAAGTTCTTGATCTTATGTATGTAGACAAAAAACAAAAGATTGAACAGTCCAAAATAGCAAAGTATGGAAATGGCAAGAACATTTGAAAAATTTTCTCATTCCCAAAATTTTTATGAAGATTTGATAGACTGCAATAGTAGAGGGTAAAAATATGTGGTGTAGACCTAACGTCTTAAAAATCGGAGATTTACAAAATTACATGAGTTCAGAAAAGTATAAATTTGCAAAATTTTAATGAGTTAATGAGACGTGTTGATCATACGGACCAAAAATCGAAAAATTTGAAATTTTATAACGTTTTTTCTAAATGTTGTATGAAGCACGGTACTATTTATTAGAATTTTGTTTTTTTTTTCAGTATTAAAAAGTAGTACTTATACGTACCGGACAACATTAATTGAAACCGATCAAGACTTTTCATTTTGGGGGGGGGTGCAAACATGCAAACTAAACCGAAACGTGAACCGTTTTTTACTTTTTGTGTTTTTGGTTCGGCTTAGCATATTCAAAATGACACCGGTTTGGTCCGGTAAGGTTCAGAACCGGTTTGCATCCCTGGATCTAAATACCGAATCATCTAAAGATTTTTTTTATAAAAGTACACTCTGACACTCAGTGATACCTGACTTCGGCAAACATTCGGAGTAAATTATCGTGTGCTTAAGGCTGAAGAACTCCCATTCGGTGGCTCATATGATATTTGTCAAAACGAAGTCTTAGCAAGAACAGAGATGTTTTTGACTTCGCTGAATCAGGGCGGATACCATTGAAGACATCTTCTGAAAAAGTCATTGTAGACATTGTTAAGCACTGCTAAGCAGTAAGGTCTTCTGAGTTTGAAAGGACTATTGAGCGTTCTGCACGCCCTGTTTACCATGCTTGCTTTGAGATCCTGCGGGTTGATAACGCTGGCCATTTCTGAATTGCTTTAAGAACCAAGATCAAGTTTGTTTTACTTTGTAAATGGTTTGAAGGGAAACAGTAAACAAGTAGAGTTTATATATCAACCTAACCTATGTTCGAAGTAACCATGCCTCACCTTGCAATTTACTTTTGCTTTGCAGTTGCCCTCGATGCCCAGGTGGTCTCTTGTAGATGGATATCGAGCCAAGTGATCTGAGAAAATCAAATTATATTAATTATATTTGTATACGAGTTCTTGCCTGATTGCAAGTATCTCTAAACGGAATACACTACATGAATCAGGGATCAGGATCAGGTAAAAATTCCTGAAGCCGCGGTACTCGGGGTACACAGCTCCTCTCTATGAGATTTTGTGCCATGAATCAGCAGAGCAAGTTATCCTCTTTTATAGTGGAGGGCAGAATTTGGTTACTGCGGCGATAAGGGAAATCGAAATGAAGCCAATTTTACATATATTTACAAACGAAATAGAAAAGCAATAAAACAGGGTTTCCCAATATGAGAGTACAGAAAATTTGGTAAATCTTTTTAGCAGTGTTGCTCAACAATAACTGCCTCGGAACAGATTTTTTTGTTACGCTGACTGAGTCTAACTTTCAGACGATCAATGAGAAATGAATTGGAAAGCATTCGGTTCTTATACGTGTAAATTGCTGGGGAACCGTGCAAAACCAGTATGTTTAAACAAAATTGGTTTGATCTGGACCATCGGATTGGGATTTTAAGTACGAGTACAAAATGATTAGAACAATCCTAAAACGCTTGTATAATTCCCCAAATGCCCATTTCAACTATAGATCCTACTTGAATATCAAATGATTCCGACTCGAGTTAAAAGTAAGTACGGAATTCCACTGTCAAAGCGAAAGAGTGGAAAGCAACCGAGAGCAAGTTGGAAACTAAGTAAAAAAAAAAGCTCTCTGTCTAAATGGGTACACACATACACAAATTTTTCTGACAGCTTAGGAGTTATTGGAGTTGTGGGTTTTTTGCACTAACCATTACCTTGGAATTCCCTACCAAGTATAGAACTTTAAGCATGAGAAGCCAGCTGCTAAATTGCAGTCGATGGGTCAACTCTATTGAAGAGACTTCAATAGCAACCAAAAGTATGCAAACAAATGACCTCGAGCCGGCTGAAACTTGCTGGTTTAATGATCAAAAAGGTTGTTAAAAACGTTGCATAGAGTCCTTGTGAGATAATTTTTTTTTGTGGTCAAAGTGAGTTGAAAGATCGAGCTAAAGTAAATCACATTGCAATCCTTTTTCGGATTCAAAGTAGTTTGAGTATTTAGCTCAATTGAATTTCGGGTATTCTTTGCACCAAGCCGACTTTAAGATATTATCATTTATCGGACATTTTTGATTGGATCCGTCTGAGGATCGATCAAATCAAACTCAAATACAAAGATAGAATCAACTCCGTGTGAGCTAAAGTCTGGATCAAGATAAGCACTCCGGGATTTTAAAATCCATACTCAAATCAATCCTTCTCGTAATTGGTTTTAGAAAGTTGGTTTTAGAAAGTCCGGTCTTGACCGAACTTTTTCTGACATTGTTTGGATTGATTGTAGCCCGGAAATTTTCAATTTTTTTTTTTGTAGAAAAACACTTTTCACTCAAAAAATGTTGCTGGCCATTGGCGTCCAGATCGTAATTCTGATTCACATTCTCATTTATTAAATGCGCTAGACGCAAAAGAAGGTTGAAAGTGGAAAGAAGACTTTTGAACATTGAACTTAATAAAACCGTTTTCAATTAAATCACTTGGTTTGGTGGCTCATATCCGCTACGCATATATAGTACTGTACCCTAGGCCTAAGCTTTACAATCTTTCTGTCATTCGCCGAACTTGCACACTTTAAAGCTTTCAATTTGATTTTCACTTGATTGCCATAAACAACTCCCATTTTTTTTGTCACTGTTTAATTTTGTTTCAATCCGCCATTTTGGTGGTTTTTAAGGCCGTCTAATAAACACGCCTACTGCAGCGGAGTTGTTGTTGCAGTTGTCTCTCAGCCTCCAGTTCACCTGTGCGTGTCTGTGCGTGTTGACATGTGTGTTTGTCTCTGTATGTGTCGCATTTAGTTTTGTGTTTGTAATGTGCAATTATAGTTAAGAAACTAAAAAAAAAACACGCATACGCAAAGTTGGCCCCCGAAGCGAGTGAGTGAGCCAGCATTACGCTGACAGAGTGTGCGTGCGCGTGTGTGTGGTGTGTGTGTGTGTGTGCGCGCATAGTGAATGGAGCGCACTTGTTGCTGCCATTTGATTTTCATTTTGATTTTGACTCTCTGACAAATTCGGCAAAATGGCAAACCCCGGACAGCTTAAAGAGCTTAGCTCGACTTGGCTGGGTTGCCCCACCAACAATTTATTTGCGCATAAAAAATGCAGCGTGTAAACTCCAATTAGAGGCTAATTTCCAGTCCATACATTTGAATAAAATGCAAATGTGCGTGCAGGAACTCAGCTCTGTCCGTCCGTCTGTGTGTGTGTGCGCCACATTCACTTCACGATCGCCCAAAAAGTGAATGGAAAAGCAATTAATAAATGGCTTCAATTATTTGACTAAACCTGACCATGCCCACCGCACAAACAATTAAATGACATAAATCCTCCCGGCTACGGGGACAACCCGCAGGGTTTGCGTGCTGAGCTGGTTGCATCGCCCACGACTCACATCGATAATTGCCAATTATGCGACGAATCAAAGCAGCCAAATTTGGCCGAAAACACAACAAAAACAAAGTCAAAATAAAGCCAACTTTTTATTACAATTTTCCACCCAGCGGCTGGAGGCTGGAGCTCCGCTCATGAAGTCATTATAAAATATTGCGTCCCAGGCACGCACTCCGTCCATTGGCCATAAATTCTCATTCGTTTCGAACTCGAACTCAACCTGTCACGACAGCTGCGCCGTCTAATCTAATCCAATTGCGTTTTTGTGCCTGCCTGCTCCTTCGCCTTCTCCTTCGCCTTTTGGAGTGCTTTATTAATGCAGCCAACTCATTAAGTTGACGCTGGGCAGGCCATAAATCCGTCCAGCCGCCCACCCATTCCCATTCAATTCCCCATTTCCCTCTTGGCCCGAGTGACTGATCGCAGTAGCTGTTGATCTCGTCGAGCTTTATGACTGCACTTGACTGCCACTGACACACACTTTGTTCAGCTGTCGCCCGGGCGGGTCTCAGGCTCCCCAAACACATGACCAGGCCACTCCCAAGGGCTTAATTTGGGTTTGAGTAGCGGGACATGTATTCAATTTTAATCAGCCAAACGGAAAGTGCATTAAAATGATTAATGAATATGAAATAATGGGTTGGTTTTACAAATTGTTAGGAATTCTTTGGAAAATAGATTATTAATTTTAAAAAAATATTGCTGGTGCTGTAACAAAACTCACAAAAAGGAGTTACTCTTGCTAAAATTATTCAAAAAGAAAGTTTTTGAATGCGATTCTTTCATCAAAATATAGAAATTTTTTGAAATGTTTCTTCTGATTGTTGTAGGCCGTATTTATTTTCCTATATGATGATTTTATTCCTGATTGCATATATGTATTTAAATATCCCTAAGCAAGCAAACCTAGACAAGAACGCACAAAAACCAGGCTGCAAACCGATCCGGGACCGAATCTCTCAGGTTTGGTGCGGGGGTTCTGGATTCATCGAACCGGACAATGTATAAACCCCATAAACCCCAAACTTACCTTCTCAGTTTGGTAAGTTGGTTTGCACTAGATCGGTTGCTGTATTATCTACTACAGATCCGTTTTGTAAGTAGTATCCAAAGTAGGTATTCCCTTGAAAAGTTAAACCAAGCAAAAGTGAACTTGTAACATGGCAAGACAAACTAATAATATAATATGTACGAGTACATAGCGAAAGGACCAGAGATTTTTTGAATCTGTTTTCAGATTTTAATTTGATCTTTTTATACCCTTGGAGAGGTATATTGAAATTGTACGGATGTTTGTAGCGCATAGAAAATAGCATCTCCGACCACATAAAGTATATATATTCTTGATCAGCATGACGAGCTGAGTTGATATAGCCATGTCCGTCTGTCCGTCCGTCCGTCTGTTTCTATGCCATCTCCTTCGTCAGTTTTAAAGCTATCTTAACCAATTTTTGCACTAAGTCTTTTGGTCAGAACCGGCCGGATCGGATTACTATAGCATATAGCTGTCATAGGAACGATTGGTTGAAAAACTAGTTTTAGTGAGAAAAACTTTTTTGTTTTCAAAGCTATCGCTCCCAACGCTAGTATTTATAAGTTTTCAATGATTTAACATAATTTCAACAAGATTTGTCGAAATCGGACCACTATATAGTATAGCTGCCATACAAACTGTCAGGTATATATCAAGCTCCAAGGGTATATAAACTTCGGTCGAGCCGAAGTTAGCTTTCCTCTATTTTTTTTCCTTTTTTCTTTGACACTCTTTGATATTATCGAATACTCCTTAACATTAAAAAAACTATGCCAAACATTTTGAATGCATCTGTTAAAAATTGCCTACTCCCCAAAAGTTGGTAACTCAAAAACACACTAGCAGGCTATTTTGTATTGGCTTGAACACACATTGTATTCTTATGACATTCTTATATATTATGAGTACAAAATACATTCTCCTCCAGCACATGTATTCAAAACTGTATATCTTTGCTAAAGAAATTCGTTGAACTGTACGGAAAAATGAATTTTAAAGTTAAGAAACTGTACCATACGATATTAATCAAGAGATTCAAAACAAAAGTGTAATTCTATTACAAAACGCCCTTGAAAAGGGTAAAAATAGTCATTTTAAACAACTTTAGTTAGTAGAGGTTGTAGAGGTTCGCAGCCATGCAAAGAACCAAAATATTCAACCACTGTAGAACACAGAAACACACATAGACAATGTAGTCAACATTTTTAGCTTTTACCTACGATTTTAGGCAACGTCATACAGCAATCTTTACAAATAAAAGCATCTAACTCTCATTTACTGGTGTTATTGTGTGGTAAAGGAATTTTGGGTTTTCACAGTTCAGTGGTCCAGAGTTCAAGGCAGCATTACGCTTAAGCGAGAGCCCTTTCGGAGCCTATTCTTAAGCCAAAGTAAAAATCTTCTATTTCACAATTCGACAAAACCCAACTTTTTTAAAAAACCCGCATAAGACCCTTAAATTATGATAAAAGAGACCTCAGTCAAAATCATCTCATTCCTAGTTTTTCACTTGCAACACACAACGACAAGCGCTTTTAAAAATATTTAAGTATTCAAGAAAAAATTATTATTGCACGATTAAAGTGAATTTTTTACACTTGAAAAGTGTATTTTTAATTTGACCAGAAGTTTGGAACGCTCGCATTGACCGTCCGTCTGTCCTACGCGAACTAGTTCTTCAGTTTTGAAGCTATCGATCTGAAACATTGCACAGAGTCTTCTTATAACTGCACGCTGTTAATATGTCGGATCCGACCGGATGACTACTTCTTGTAGCTGCCTTAGAAATAATTGAAAAACAAAAATGTTTTTCTCTTAAGAACTACTAAATCGATGACAAAAAATCGACTACTTTTGTTAGATTGTGCTGGTGAACGGGCATGATGCGCAATGATGTTTGCTATATTTCGTGATTGTGTTAAATCTGAATCTAACAAAGAAATAGTTTGTTAGAATTGCTTGATTATGATTTGTTATCGATAGCACGCAGTTGACAGAAGTAAACAAGAAGTAAAAGGTTTTACAAGTAGCTCACCGAAATTCGTGCAAGACTCTAAAGGCTCTACTGGTTGTTACGAAGGAGGAGAAAGCTTGAAAAGCCGCCACTCCAAAAAGAAGCCCTACGTACGCGAAGGAATCACCACGTCTGGGTACATGGACACCTCAACATAGTTTGTCAAGGCACCACCATTCAGCTCCTCCCAGATAAGTGATTGATAGAGACGCCCGCATCCTCTTACAAGATAATCACAAGAAATGAAGCCCGGCGCCTGGTTACGGAACGATGGAATAACCTTCCGGCTTGCACTGTAGCTAGGGTCATGTGGTCCACGCTTAACCTAAAACGGAAAACATCTTACTTCTGGTCTGGGTCCGAACAGTTCACTGCCTTATTGGCAGGCATGCAGCATTGAATTGAAATTTTTTGGTCGAGATCGGGACGGGACGGGACAGCCGTGGTCGGGATCGTGACGGCCATCTCTACTCTTAGCCCATTGCCACTTTGTCAAAATGAACAATTTCAGACCCATCTTTGCGTGGACTGGAGTCCTTCTTAATGGTAAATGTATGTTTCGACAAAGAAAAAAGATTTGGTCATCGGATATTCGAGTTTTATGTGCACATTCTCGCCGGGGCCGGGCTTATAACAAACATTAAATGGCTAACAAAGTCTTAAGGAAACTTCAAGGGGAATTCTCGGAGCAGATGGTGCTAGTGACGATGGTCATAAATATTTAGTAGTCAGTTCTTTAATATATTAAGCTGTTTGTTGTCACAAAATCAAACCTTTCGCCAAAAAAAGTATATCGATAACTTTGTTGCCTAAAAGTTCTATCAAGTTCGTTCACCAGCAGGCTAACACTTTTTATACTCTGTACCAAAGGTACACAGAGTATATTAAGTTTGTGCAAAAGTATGTAACAGGAAGAAGGAATCATTTCCGACCCTATAAAGTATATATATTCTTGATCAGCAACAACAGCCGAGTCGATATAGCCATGTCCGTCTGTCTGTCCGTCTGTCCGTCTGTCCGTCTGTCCGTCCGTCCGTCCGTCCGTATGAACAAACAGATCTCGGAGATGGTAAGAGATAGAGGTTTGACATGTATTGGACAAATGCTTCTTATAGGCAGGCAGATCAAGTTTATTTTCAATTTTGGCCACGGCCCCTCCCGCCCCCGCAATTTGGAAAAAACGTTATATCTCCTACAGTTTTGAAGATAGACGATTCGTACCTTTAAGAGATAGTTAGTATTTAGCAAAATGATAAAGATCGGATGAGCGGTTCTCAAGTTATGACCAAAAATAAATTCCCGCCTCCCCCACCCCTCCCACGCGCTCACAACCAACACCGCATTTTTATTCAACAACGTTGAGTAAAGAGAAAGAAGAAACTTAGAGATGAGCGCAGCAGAAACGTTGCATTCAGCTCCTGCTCTTGGTACAGAGTATGACATAGTCGGGCTTGACCGACTTTCTCACTTGTTTTATTGATGATTTTTGTTAGATGATTTGTGTATGCTGGTGAACACGCCCATTGAAAACAAAAAAGTTTTTCTTACTAAAACTTCTTTCAAACCTATATTTTGTATACTACTAGTAGTCCGATTTTCATAAATCTTGATGGAGTTATGTGAAACCATGGACAAGTCATAAATACGAGGTTTGGGAGCTATAGCATTGAAAACAAAAAAGTTTTTCTCACTTAAACTTCTTTTCCAAATGATCGTTCCTATGGCAGCTATATGCTATAGTCATCCGACTTGGCCGTTTTTGCACCAAAAGACTTCGTGCAACGTTTGGTGAATAAAGCTTTAAGACTGACGGAGGAGATAGCATAAAAAACAGACAGACATACATGGCTATATTAACTCAGTTCGTCATGCTGATCGAGAATATATATGATTTATGTGGGTAATATTAAATGTTTTTAAGATGATCTGCGAAGTTTGGTTGAAGTCGCTAACCGTTAAGATAAGCTTTTTTATGTGTATTGAATCCTCGGCACAGACGAAGTTAGCTTTGCCTTTCTTATTTATATTGACTTCCCAATGACCCTGTCCACACTTGCTGCACATTTGTTTAATGTTGAAGAATCTAAAATCTAAGTTCAATTTGTTGTAGTGTCTTGCAAGTTCAAAAGTGCCCATGAAACGCGAACCGAGGTTTTAGTTGGAAAACTTGGTATGAGGTGATGCTTACAGAGGTCCCTTTTATCACAATTTAAGGGGGTTGTCGGGGGTTTTTTAAAACGATGCCAACAAACTATTAAAATCCTCACAGAGATGAAATTTTTCATTAAAATTTAAGAAACATTTCCCTTAACTTAGTTTTGAAACTTTAAATTTCACCAAAAAACTCAAACTCCTATTCAAAACTTTAACAGTCCACCCTCGTTTGACATGCTACATAAAGTCTAAATTTGCGGCCCACTTCATCAAAATGTTAGCAACCATTGCCTGGAAGAGTAATGCGCCTCCTGCGCAGCTTAAGCCAGCCGCCTCTGTGCACAGCAGTGAAACGGATGTTCCAGCCGTTTTGGCCAAATTGGATGCCATCATGTCGGTGAGCACTTCCACACTCTAAGTTAATCCATTTTACCGATTTTATGCTGACAGCTGCAAGTCCAGTTCATAGCGCTGGGCGAGCAAGTGGCTCACAGTCGACGGTTGCAGTTGCTCTGGATATTTCTGAAGGCTGGCACGATAATTGTCTTCAATGCTTATCATTTGTTAATACTGACCATGCGTCTGCTTATGCAACAAGAACCAGACAATTTGAATGTCTCAGCTGCTTTGGCATTCTATGGCTATCACATTGTCTCGGAGAGTGTCAAATTGGTGTTGACCATTGCGGCCTTTAGCCTGGTATGGCAATCGGTGGGTTAATTTGTGAGAAAGTTTGGAGTATGGGCTGAATTTTAAGTGTATTTTCCTTCAGTTCCATAAAATGTTGCGCCTTTTGTGCAAGTTTAATATCTATGCTGAGGATGTGTCGCTCAGGCAAAGAGTGAGTGGTCATCTGCTGGAGGGCATTAGCTATGAGGATGACTCTATTTCATTTTCCCCAGATTTGTCAACTTTCTAGCAATCTGAATTCTAATCTACAGAACTATACGGTGTTTGGTTTGTATCCACTGAATGGAACTTTACTGGCCTCGGTGCGTATGAGTGATAACAAAAAACCAAACAATAACTAGATGCGACATTTCAATTTACAATATTTTATTACTTGTATCAGGAGTGTTTGAAGTCAGAAATTCAATTTAATTTGTTTACTTTCTCCTTCAATATGGAGGATGAAATGAAAATTCTTAAGAATTCTAAATTGAGAACCTTTTTCTAAGAACAGTCGCATCTAGGTATGACATGTTCTTTGGTGATATTAATGTAATAATCACAACTAAGATGGACCTTTTTTTATATTTAGATGCTGGCCAGTACCATCACATACATTGTTATACTTCTGCAGTATAGCATGGGCGATATATGTGCACCACCGCCACCGCCACCTGGTCCCCAGCAATCTTCTGTTGGCGATCAGTAAAAAAACTCACGTAACTCATGAGCAACTTGTGTCTGGCAGGAGTGGGGGAACTGGAGCTGGTTTGCCAGTCTATGGGCGGTACTTGGACACACACACATACACACGCACACACACTTGCGCACTTGCGTATAGAATGCACTTTTTGCGCGTCTCAAAAAATGGTTATGCCACATTTAAAGGCGTCATTATTAGCACTAACAATTGTCCATGAATTCCAAATGATTCTAAAGATTCTGCACTAATTGGAGTGCGGCCGGAACGGGAGTACTTGTGGAGCAGTTCGGAGCCTTGGTGTTTCCATCACATAAATTGTGCGCACCAATCTTGATCTGCAAATCATTTTCGACAACTTTACGGCCGAGTCGAAGGCACGATCGTTACTTTGGCCCGCTATCTTTGGCTGAGATCTCGATCTGGCTGTGGCTTTTGCATTTCCTGTGCGTTTAAATAGCCAAATCCTAGCTGGCCAACTAGGCTGACATTTAATTTAGGTGACCAAACACACACGAACACCAAAACTGTCGGCAACTAATGAAATTTATGTATTTATGCGGAGATGGCAATGGGAACGCGAATGGGAATGGAATTCTACTCCCGATGATCCATGTTAATGTCCATCAAATGTGCCAGCTGTCAATATGCGATTGTTGGACATTGTCCGCATTGTCCATGTAGCTGCAATTTGCAATTAGCCGCACTTGCAACGGATATGGTCTGCAGGAGGTGGAGGTGGAGATGGATCTGCCCTGCAAGTGTGGCGATGGCGCGTTTCCCGTGAGAAATTTCAATTATTTTAATTAGCGCGCAACGACAACGACGATGACGACGACTAAGACGACGATGTTTTCGCGTCTGCGGCTACGCAGAGTCTGAGCCCGAGAAGTTGGAGGCCAATTTCCGCTGCTGGCCAGGCGCACGCAACTCGCAACTGGAATGCCAGTTGATAGCGGCAGCGGCTTAGACGGAGCTGGAGAGAGTCTCGAGAACAGGATTCTGCCGCCTAATGACATGTTTTGGATAATGATGACGGAGCAGGAGCACCAGCGGGAGGGCGGGGGGTACGCTGACTGGCGATAAAGCCTGGAACTTAATTTAAATTGATGACACTGCTCTCGTCGCTGGCCATTTGGAAAATTGCCTACAACTGGCCAAGCAAATCAATCTGCATGCCAACAGTCATGGATGCGTATCTTTAGAGGACCACCCATTGGAGCAGTGGAGAGTTAATTGGACGCTGCGGTGTCAATTGCAGCGCCACAATGAAACTCCCCTGGGTGAGTGAGGCTCGTTTTGTCTCCAACTGTGATGGCGAATGCCAATTCCAGCAATTAACAATTGGACGGCAAAAACGGTTAGACAGGTGAGCTGGGGTGGGAGGTGGAGGCGGAAGGCACACGAACACAAAGGCCATTGACGCACATTAATCATGATCCACAAATCTTGCCCTTTAGCGTTCAAGGCGGCATACTGCAAGCGCACTCGACGGATGGATGGACGGGTCACTGACTCGATAACAACACAATTGTTGAAAGTGTCTTAAGCCAGGGCAAGTGTTAGCCTGACCTTGATGGATTTATTGACCGCTTAGCCGTCGATTGATTGGCTTGGCTCGCTTAGTCACTCTCGGCTCATTTCCTGGCCCAATCCACAAGTATGTGCTCTGCAGTCAGGGCCCAGAATTCGGTAACAGACACGTTCAACGCCTCGCGACACATAAACAAGTTTGATTATTACACAACACGGGCATTGAAATTAAAAAATAACTGAACAACTGACACAACTGAAGACGTCGACTGAATTATTTGCGTTTGCGCGCCCTCCCTCACCGCCCTCCCACCCCTTATCGAATGAAAGTGTACACAATCTCACGACGACCAAGACCAACAAATTAGAATAGCAGCCAAATGACGTAGACTATCGCACCAGCAGCATCGATAGTCGGGCGGCCATTTTATGGCAAATCTCCCCCTAACCATGCACACATACACACACTGCAGTTCATTAGGATAGAGCCAGCCGTAAGGTCATAGGTTTTTATTTGGTTACCAGACAGATGTGAGTAGGAAACCACTTAGGATTCTCTAAATTTTCACAGTTTTGAGTGCGTAAAACATGGAAAGGCAATTTGTATTGCTAGATTAAAAAGTACAAACGGTTTTAATCAGGGATCGCAAATAAGAGTTATGGACTTTAAAAAAATCAAAGCCAAATAAGTGTCCTAGACCCTTTTGGAGACACCCCATATACGAATTTTGAGTGAGCAATCCAAAATCAGGATAAACTTTTATTTTCAATTTTTAAATAAAAATCGAAAAATAACTCTTATTTTTATTATAAAAATTTAAAATAGGACTTATTTTTGATTTTTATTTATAAAAATTGAAAATAAGACTGAAAATAAGAAGAAAAATTGATTTTGAATATCTTTTAAACTAAAAGGCGCATTTCAAAAGTGAACATATATCTATGATCTATGATTCAATACCTTTCCAATGATACATCACATGTCCTTGAAGGATCAAGGATAAGGATTAAGGATACCAATTTTTTTTATTGATTCAATGCCGCTGCTTATACATTTCGCTCACTTATTTAAAGTCTGCCATAACTCAAACACGTTAGAAAGTCGGTCAAGCCCTGCAAAGTGAAATGGCACATCAGTGTTTTAGTCCCAGTTTATATAAGCACTAGAACTACTTTTTGTTCCTATGGCAGCTATATGCCATAGTCATCCGACCCGGCCGGTTCCGACATATGTGCAGCGCGTTTGTACCAAAAGACTTCGTGCAAAGTTTGGTTGTGATAGTTTTAAAACTGACGGAGGAGATAGCTATATCAATTCAGCTTGTCATGCTTCCTCCTGTGCGTTACAAATATCCTGACAATTTTAATATACCCTCTCCAAGGGTATAGAAATATCTCTTTGTCTTAAACTCGGAAATCATATCACCTTTTAAACCGCATATCGATTTGTTTTTTACACCCGTTACTCGTAGAGTAAAAAAGGGTATACTAAAGTCGTGCAAATGTATGTAACAGGCAGACTATATAAAGTATATATATTCTTGATCAGCATCAACAGCCGAGTCGATATAGACATGTCCGTCTGTCCGTCCGTCTGTCTGCATGAACACCTAGATCTCAGAGATGGTAAGAGATAGAGGCTTGACATGTATGGGACAAATGCATCTTTTTTCTGCACGCAGATCAAGTTTGTTTCAAATTTTGGCCACGCCCCCTCCTGCCCCCGCAATTTGGAAAAAACGTTATATCTCCTACATTTTTAGGGATAGACGATTTGTTCCTTCTAGATATAGTTAGTAATCGATTTGCCGAAGAAATGATAAAGATCGGATGAACGGTTCTCAAGTTATGAGCAAAGAAGTGAACCAAGACCACCCGCTACCCACCCTAAAAAAATGTTGCATACTTTTTTGATGGTTACCCTAAGGAATGCAGGAGCACTGTTAAACATGATTTTTTCATGAGTAACGGGTATATCGAAGTCGGTTAGAGCCGACTTTAACTTATGCTCTTGTTTTTTTAGATGATCCAATGACGAGCTATGATCAACACGTTTCACTTTTGACTTAGCCGGCTGGTTCGGCTTGCTTCATAGTACCAGCCTACACATCAAGTTTTCAGTTCAAAGCTTAAGTCATTTCTAAGAAATGACTCTATACCAAGGCTGAAAACCTCTGAAATTCTATAAAAGGTTCGGCTTTTAAACTTAAATTCTATAGAAACAGCCCTTTCAATAATATCAATGCCGGACTCTCTTCTTATTTACAAGCAAAAATTGTGAAACTGATACGTTTCTTATGCTCTATCTATGTTCTTCATTGTTGGTCATCCATGGTTCGGGGTTCACTATTGTCAAAACCATGGCAATTTAGTTATTTTCCTTATGATCTTGACAATGTTCTTTACCTTTGGTCATCCGTGGTATTAATCGCGGTTTGGTATTATCATAAACAGGGCAATGAAGTTATGTGTGATAGTTTGTGGTCCTGAAAAACAGTTTCTTAAGCATTTCGCGGTTTTGTTACCATTGAGATCCCTTACCTGCGAATTGCGCCTATGCATTGATGCTGACATGATTTTTCACTTGGTTGACAATTTCGTCTTTCATAATTACTATTTTTATCCTCATTGGTTTTTTTCGCGATTTAATAAATCTTCAGTCAGTGTAAATGGTTTAAATGCCTCAACTATCACAAAGTACACTCCGTGTACTCAACTAATAACCATTTTGTACTTAACTAAAATTGTTTAGTACGCACGAGTGCTGAACACAAAAAAGTTCGGTACTTGCTTTTTTCGGTCGGTGCGTTACAAATTATTTACCGTTCTTGTGATTTCGTACAGTAAAATGTAAATTGGCTATATAGCTCCTCCAACGGGGCCAAGCCATATTCTCATCTCACATGGACAGTATAACATATAAATATCAGTTTGAAACTTTTACACAAATCAGTGTACACAACACAGCAAATATTTCTGCATCATTAAGTCAAAATTAGTCATTTTTGAGTTATGACAGACTTGAAGTAATTGAGCGAAATGTATAAGCAGCGGCATTGAATCAATAAAAAAATTGGTATCCTTAATCCTTATCCTTGATCCTTCAAGGACATGTGAGGTATCATTGGAAAGGTATTGAATCATAGATCATAGATATATGTCCACTTTTGTAATGCGCCTTTTAGTTTAAAAGATATTCAAAATCAATTTTTATTTTCAATTTTTAAAATAAAAATTGAAAAATAAGTCTTATTTTCAATTTTTATAAATAAAAATCAAAAATAAGTCTTATTTTCAATTTTTATAAATAAAAATCAAAAAAAAAGTCTTATTTTCAATTTTTATAATAAAAATAATTCTTAAAAATGATTTTTATTTTAAAAATTATAATCGTTACGATCCCTGGTTTTAATGGTAAGAAAATACTAGACTCGAGAAACAAATTCTTGGTCAAGTTTGATTTGTTCAACCCCAATGTAGTTCTTTAATGACCGTTTCGGCATAAATGTATTTAATACATTTCGAACTATTTTAAACAAGACTGCTAGCCTTTGAAATTCTGAAGAAAGCTTTAGTCGAAGTTTGATTCCCGAACTGGTTGGGTTACTAATCGAACCTAAGGACTCTACGGACTAACGAAGTAACGTAGGAAGAAAGAACAGCTGTAAGTATTTCACCATACTAGAGTCTATGCTAATAAGCTGTGGGTCTCGTTTTACTTTGAACAGTTGAAATAACATTGATGTCACTCAATGTTACGTCGCCCTTCTTGTACTTTCAAACCAGCGAACTACTGCAGTTAAATTATAAACGAGATGGGGAAATTAACTTCTTTTCAATGACAATTAGGGCCGCCCTTCAGTACGGCTCAGTAGTTAATTAGCCCTGATTTGGAAGGGCAGGTACTAAAATCATGGCTGCCTTTACATGCATTTCAGGCCCGAATTTAACGCAGACAGGGCCTACTTCGTCATGACCTTCTCATCATTCAGGCTTGATTTCAGGCATGATTTCAGTACTGAAGAATCGTGGGTAGTACTGAATACAGTACTGAAGTCAGTCATGAGTTGGAGCAATTCCTACTTCTCAGGTGTGATTCAGCACTGACAAATTCAGCACTGAGACGTTGAACTGCAGGGCGATAAATATAGGCATATAAGATGATAAGAAAAAGATGATAATTAGCCTAAAACAACTTCACCTGTGCTCTATTTTCTTCTCGAAGTCGTCATATGCCCAGTTTTGACATGATTTGGAAAAATACAATGCTCCGATTTCGATGTTGATTCAATTTTATGAATTGTAAAAAAATTACTAAACTTATTCTGTGAACAAAACCTTTTTTCACCCAGATCACCCGGGTCGTTAAGTTAACAACTTGGAAGTTTCGGTTTGGTGTTCGCTTCTGATTTATTTTAGGAACTTTGTTGTATTAGTCTGACGTTAAGGTCGATGTTAATGTTTTTGAATCGAGAAGTCTAGATCTGTAGAGACTAAGTATATCTAAGAAATTTTATTCTTTAATAAAGAACCTGTTTTCTTGTGTAATTTTATATCGTATACTGCTATAATAGTAAGCTTTCAATTAAATTTAAGTAGTACAGAATTAGCTGCTTAGGTTAGAAAATATAAATCAAAATATGCAAATGAATATAATATTTTGACAATATTTCAAAATTAGTTTATTCTCAGCACAGAACCTAAAGTGGTAAGAGAATGATTGTTTCAAGACAAGTTTTTCACGCTGAGCCCGAATCTGGCTTTAGAAATTCCATATCTGTAATGGATTAATTGTAAATTGGACATAAAAAAGCCCAGGAACCTCTTTCCTAGAAACCGGCTATTTTACTTTTTTCATTGTTTGCTTAATTCTTAAAGGCACCACTGACAATTATAAAAAAAAAAACAAACAAATTTCATAATTTCAAGACCACCTTCGAATTAATCAGCTGTTTTCAAATGAAAACTATATTAAGAGTCTTGAGAATCATTTGAAAGTACCTTAGATCTGCGATTTTTTGATGCTATTCAGATATACAGAAAATCCACGATACAAGCCCTTGAAAGTATGATATAAGATCGTGATCAATCTGCAAGGTATGACCGATTTGAATGCCAATTTTCTATTATTGATTATTATACCCGTTACTCGTAGAGTAAAAAGGGTATACTAAAGTCGTGCAAATGTATTTAACAGGCAGAAGGAATCATTTCCGACCATATAAAGTATATATATTCTTGATCAGCATCAACAGCCGAGTCGATATAGACATGTCCGTCCGTCCGTCTGTCTGTATGAACACCTAGATCTCAGAGATGGTAAGAGATAGAGGTTTGACATGTATGGGACAAATGCTTCTTTTATCTGCACGCAGATCAAGTTTGTTTCCAATTTTGGCCACGCCCCTCCCGCCCCCGCAATTTGGAAAAAACGGTATATCTCCTACAGACGATTTGTACCTTCTAGAGATTTGTGTTAGAAATTAGCCAAATGAATCGATTTGCCGAAGAAATTATAAAGATCGGATGAACAGTTCTCAAGTTATGAGCAAAATAAAAAATGTTGCATACTTTTCGTATGGTCACCCTAAGGAACGCAGGAACACAGTTAAACATGTTTTTTCATGAGTAACGGGTATATCGAAGTCGGTTAGAGCCGACTTTAACTTACGCTCTCGTTTTTATTATACTTGAGCGTCAGTGTAGTTTTTAAATGCATATTTGGGTGCATTTTACCTTAAAAACTAACTGGCGCTCATGAAAAACACAAAAAATTTAAATTTCCATGCATATCGGCCATTGTTCTCAGATCAATTACGAACTTATATCTTGTTTAAATAAACAAAGTATGAACTCCAATTTACTATTAAAACTAAGTACTATAGCTTGACATTTACAAAAAATTTAAATAGCGAAATGTCTTCAGTCTCTGGTGGCTGCTCTAGAGCGAGTCCAAAAGGTGAGAGTGTATTCAATAGTGTAGCCAGAGGGGAGGAGCTTAATCATACATTTTGCCCCGAAAACCGCTCATTTTCATTTATAACATAGGTTTTCCCCATTGTTTTAAAGATTGTATCAAATGCATCTTGATCTGGCCCCCCTCCCCTTCGGAAAGCTGTCTACGCCCTTGAGTGTATTGGTGAAATGTGTTCGACTCCTGCAGCCCAGGCAGTAAATAAAGTAAGACATTTCCAAGAAGAGAATTGATTAATTGATCGATGCTATGGAAGCTTTGTGTTATAGTCATCCGATTTCATTCAAACTTATAAGCATAGTGTGGAATCATATAAAATTAAAAAATGGCATTCGATATATTCGACCGAGTTTGATTACATCTGATTTTTTGGAAGGACTTAAAATAACTAAAGGCCAACTCACAAGGGAGTATAATTCCTTGATTGCTTAGAAGCTTGTGCCAGAACATTTATCTTAACATAATGCTATTAGACAAATTTGATGCAGTTGTGTAAATGCGGACTTTGGTAATCAACGAAACAAACATATAATACATTAAATGAAATACAAAATTTAAACTGCATACGCTGGTGCCTAAACCCAACAAGCTCACGTAGGCTCTATCGAAATGACGCGCACTGTGTGTATCCATATCCATTCTAAACGCCGAAAAACTCGCTCAAAAAAAATTTGAAATATTAAACCGATATTTGGCACGTTGGAAACTGAAACGCGTTTTAAAAAAACATTCGCCCAGCAAAAGCCGAGTCAATCCGATACCAAATACCGAGGCTCTCACCTCGCTGTGGATCGTTCGTGTGGCTGCCGCTGCCGTTGCCTTTGGGGGGCTTTGGGGCTTTCGCTTTCAGTTGCTGCTCGTTGCTGCGTCCGATTGGTGTTGTTTTTTTGTAGTATTCCAAAGCTGGTCTGTCGTTCGCTGAAGCGTTCTGATTCGCGAGAACTTTGAGTGCGAGTTCGGAGTGAGGATAATTTGTTAATAATTTGTAGAATGTGTTGACGCGTGTGTGAGCCAAAATGGATAACGATTTGAAAGCACAGGGCGACAATCATCGGGGTTCGGTCTCGTCCAGTAAATCCCTAGAGATACCAGTTACTCCGTCGCGTTCACCCAAAAAGGTATCCTTCTCGGATGAGCTACCCACCACTAACACTACGTCCACAACTGCAGCTACTCCAGCTGCCACCGATGCTACCCCAGCAGAGGCACCCGAGCCACCACAGGTGACTGGTGTGAGTCAGGTGCTGCAACAGGCTGCCCAATATCTGGAAAGATTACACGGGGCACGTGATGTCGAAACGGATGCACCTGTACTCAATCTGGATACAATGGACTTAGCGGCACCAGCAGGAGTAGATTTAGCGACGGGCTTAGTCAGCGCCAGCTCACCCAGCATTCTGTTTGCCAGCAGCGATGGCGTCGGCAAACAGGAAGCACCAGCAGCAAAGGCAACGCTGCAATCGAACTTATACATGGAGCGATACAACCTCAATTTAGATAAAAACTGCAGCTCCATGGAGCTGGAGGCGCGACGGGAGAAGCAGCGCTGGCTCTTGATATCAGAGTGCAGTGCGCTCTTCGATGAGGGGAAACATACACGTGAGGCTTTCCGCAAACTGTTTCTAGATGAGGTAAGCTCGGACACGACACCATCCATGTAGCAGCATTAATTATATCAACTGGGTAAGGGAGCACTGGGAACGGCTTGACCTTGTGCCACATATTCTGTGGTCCTTTACCTGGCTGCCGAAAATTGAAAACTCGTTTTTTGATTTGTGTACTCGCGATGGGTTTTTGATTTTGTTTTGTTTGGTGTTTCGCATTTTTATGGGGCTCCAAGAAAGCTGTCCAACCAGTTGTCGGACCCACCAAGTGCTCATCCGTTAAATATGCATATTTTTCATCAAACTGTGTCCCATGTTAATCTCTCCGATATGCAGACGATGGCCATAATCGTGAGATGGCATGTCATTGAGATGTTAAGAAGCAGTGTTTTTTTTTAGTGTGGACCAGGGAATCTGTCAGAATCACTTTGATAATGTTTTCTCTCTACCTGCTCTCTCGGCTCCCATAAATCTTCGATTGAATGCTATAAACAAATGCTTGTTTAAACAATACGCTTATAAATTAATTAACACTTTGGGCAGAGGCTGTTTAACTGGACACATAAATTGCATGTTTTACAACTTCTTGTACCCATTAAAAATGGTGAAAAAGGGTGTCATAATTAGGGCAAATGAATGTAACAGGCAGAAGAGAACATTTCCGATCCGATATGTCAACAGCTGTCTCCTTCGCTCTAGAGTTCTAGTAACATAGTAAAATCCAAACGCGACTCTTAATTAGTTTGATAAGAAAAAAGTTTCTTCAAATTTCTCACAGTAGATAACATATTCTTATTCAGTGCGAATCGAGTCATGCTCTGTGATTTCTGATTTGTACCTTCTTATTTTTTGTTCAAGATATGGCCTTGACTTTGTTTTCAAAACAATTTCCTATTACTTAAACATTTTTCAATATATATTTTAATACCCTGTACCAAAGGTACACAGAGTATATTAAGCAAAAGTATAATAGGGGGAAGAGTTCAGCATCAACAGCCGAGTTGATATGCCCATGCCCGTTTGTCCGTCTATCTGTCTGTCTGTCTGTCCGTATTTATAAATAGATCCCAGAGATGGTAAGATTTAAAAGGGTCTAAAGCAAGTCGGCCCAGAACCGAACCCCAGCAGTTTTTTGGTTCCTCAAACCGGACTAACCGTAAAGGTATACTATATAAAAGGTGACGCAATTAGAGTGCACGATTCATTTTTTTTTGTTTGCAGGTTGCACGCTGCAATAATTACAAATTTTACGTTACACAAAGGAAATCTAATTCAAGTATGGAAGAAAATACACTGAGTCCGCTGGGAATCATTTTCCCAATATGTTGTTCTAGTACTATATATAATTATAATTATCAATTAAAATTGATAAATGTAATTTGATCAGCTTATAAGTAAAACTCAACTTTTAATAAGACAATGCAAGGTAGAGGATAGTTCACAATTTAAGGATTTAGACGTTTTCAAAAGATGGGAGGTTTTGCAAATACCTCAACAAAAATAATGCCGAGCTAATCTCAAGGTTTCCAGTGATTTAATATTTTTGATTCAGCGATCTAAGAAGCAATCTAGGTTCTAACCAATTTCTCTGGCTCTGTAGGCTATCTCAAGAAGAGAGAAAGGAAAATGTGTAAGTGTGTTGACTGTTTTTATACCCTGTACCCATTGAAAATGGGTAAAAGGGGATCATGAAGTTGTGCAAATGTATGTAACAGGGAGAAGGAAGCATTTCCGACCCTATAACGTATATATATTCTTGATCAGCATCAACAGCCGAGTCGATTTAGCCATGTCCGTCTGTCCGTCTGTCCGTCCGTCCGTCCGTCCGTCTGTCTGTATGAACGCGTCGATCTCGGAGACTATAAGAGATAGAGATACAAATTTTTGCATGTACATAGGTATAGGCCGTACGCAAGTATCAAGTTTGTTTCAGATCTCGAAAATTTCCCCCCCTCCCCCCTTAAACCGCAAAAAACTGTCAGAGCCACAATACAATATCGTCGCTTAATATATATTATCTTAGCCCCTTAATGTATCTATTCTGAAAAGCACAATCAGATCTGAGCAAAAACACCGAAGTTATTCACGAAACAAATTTTGCCCCCACCCCTCACCACACGCTTTACTTATTGCGCTCTGTTTGAGGCTTGCGTGTGAGTGTGCGTGTGTGTGTGAGCGCGATATTATTTACATTTGTGTGTATGTGTGCTTGTGTGTTTGTTAATTGTACAGGGTATTTTGAAGTCGAGATAACTCGACTGCAACGGTCTCACTTGTTTCAAACAGAGTTCCTGGGGGCCGTACACATTTGTTATAGCATTGGAAATGGAACTGTCAAACAGCAATTCATTATACAAAATAAATTTATACTAGAGCAGAGATGGGCGCGTCGCGACGTTCCAATGCACACACCAAGCAGCGTGTGCTATAGGACGCTGCCGCGGCCGACTGCAAAAATCACACGTACGCTATAAGCATTGACAGCTACTTATATTTGCTTGTGCTTGTATGTGTGTGAAAAGTGTGACAGTATGTGTGCATGCCCATCTCTGTACTAGAGTAATCATTCAGAGAGAACTGTTCAACAAAAATATATAAAAACGAGAGCTTATGTTAAAGTCGGCTCTTACCGGCTTCGATATACCCGTTACTCATGAGAAAACATGCTCAACAGTGTTCCTGCGTTCCCTAGGGTGACCATCCAAAAAGTATGCAACATTTTTTAGGGTGGGAGGGGGGTGGTTCACTTTTTTGCTCATAACTTGAGAACCGTTCATCCGATCTTTATCATTTCTTCGGCCAATTGATTCATCTTGTTAATTACTTACTATCTGTAGAAGGTACGAAACGTCTATCTTCAAAACTGTAGGAGATATAACGTTTTTTCCAAATTTCGGGGGCGGGAGGGGGCGTGGCCTAAATTTGAAATAAACTTGATCTGCGTGCAGATAAAAGAAGCATTTGTCCCATACATGTCAAACATCTATCTCTTACCATCTCTGAGATCTAGGTGTTCATACAGACGGACGGACGGACGGACAGACGGACATGTCTATATCGACTCGGCTGTTGATGCTGATCAAGAATATATATACTTTATATGGTCGGAAATGATTCCTTCTGCCTGTTACATACATTTGCACGACTTTAGTATACCCTTTTTACTCTACGAGTAACGGGTATAAAAAAACGAGAGCGTAAGTTAAAGTCGGCTCTTCGATATATCCGTTACTTATGAAAATAAATATTTAACAGCCTTCCTGCTTTCCTGAGGGTGAACATCCGAAAAGTATGCAACATTTCTTAACTGGGCTATTTATTATCCGATTTTGAGATAAATTCCAGGGATTATAAATACTGCTAATATAAATTTAAGTTTTAAATTTGATCTCTATATCTTAAACGAAAAGGTCAAGCTAACTTCGACTTTGCCGAAGTTTTTATACCCTTGCAAATGTTTTAATACATCAGATTTAACGAACTTCAGCATTAAAACAAACAAATTTTTCTAAATGAAACCCACATTTCGATCGATAGTTCCTATGGCAGCTATAAGTTATAGTCATCCGATCCGGTCGGTTCCGACATATTAGCAGTGTGCAGTAAAAAGAAAACTCTTTGCAAAGTTTTAGCTCCATAGCTTTAAAACTGAGAGACTAGTTTGCGTAGAAACATAAAGACGGACAAAGCTAAATCGACTCAGCTCGTCGCCCTGATCAAGAATATATATAGTTTATAGGGTCGAAAATGAATATTTTTATGCGTTGCATACTTCTGGGCAAAATTATAATACCCTTTGCAAGGCTATAAAAATATATATAAATTAATCTTAACTATAGGGAAACAGGAAGCATCTGCTACAACATAAAGCATACATTTTTATTATCAGCATCAATAGCCATGTCCGTCCTTCCCCTAATTTCTACATTTTTTAAGATATTGATTTAAAATTTAAAACTCACATTTATATGTTAAATATCTATAACCTCTCAAATATCATTTAGATCGTATAATTAATAGCGGGGTCTTAAGAATATAAAAAAAATTGCATAATATTCAGCTCTTCATAAAGGAACATTACATTTATTCTAAACTTGGGGTTAGCCAAACCGGTTCGAACATAAAATAATGACTTTTAATTAATGTCGAATCGAACCTTGAACTGAGCCGAGCAAGAAAAATAGATGAACTAGTGATTTGCATTGTGCAAAATTTTATTATTTAACCTAAAAAAATTGATTTAATTTTAGCGTCGCAGGCGGAAATTAGATACAAAAAATCGCGTGATTTTTATACCCTTGGAGAGGGTATATTAAAATTGTCCGCAGGGAAGGAGGCATCTCCGACCACATAAAGTATATATATTCTTGATCAGCATGACGAGCTGAGTTGATATAGCCATGTCCGTCTGTCCGTCCGTCTGTTTCTATGCTATCTCCTCCGTCAGTCTTAAAGCTATCTTAACCAAACTTTGCACGAAGTCTTTTGGTACAAATACGCTGCACATTTGTCGGAACCGGCCGGATCGGATGACTATAGCATAAAGCTGCCATAGGAACGATCGGTTGAAAAACTAGTTTTAGTGGGAAAAACTTTTTGGTTTTTAGTGCTATCGCTCCCAACGCTCGTATTTATAAGATTATAATGATTTCACATAATTTCACCAAGACTTGTCGAAATCGGACATCTATATAGTATAGCTGCCATACAAAAGTAAGGTCTGAAAAAAAGTCTTAGTGAGAAAAACTTTTTTGTTTTTAGTGCTATCGCTCCCAACACTCGTATTTATAAGTTTTTAATCATTTCACATAATTTCACCAAGACTTGTCGAAATCGGACCACTATATAGTATAGCTGTCATACAAACTGTCAGGCATATATCAAGCTCCAAGGGTATATAAACTTCGGTCGAGACGAAGTTAGCTGGCCTATATTTTCGTGTATCAAATTTCCATTATATTTTAATATAGATAGTTTCTTTTACTAAAAATCCAAAAACACATTTCATTTGAAATGGCGGCCTAATTTCAATTTGTGATGGCGGTCTAAATTCATTTTGCAGAACAAAACTAGACCGCGCGGCCTAATTTCATTTTTGTGAGCACAGATAAGACTACTATTAAAATATTTTGCCTTAAGTCTGAGCGCGGCTAGTCGCTCATCAACTAGTGTAAAGCTGATGAAAGAGTGGCGCAGTCTATCACTTACTGCAAAGCCGCACCTAAACTCGTGCTTGGAAGCATGCCCGCTGTAGTAGATCTCCCAGGGGGGTGGTGTTGTCTGTTCCGTTTTCTCTTTTGGTGGCGTTATAATATTGCTCCCATATCCAATCCATCGCATTTCCTGAAGTGCGGTAGCGTCCGATGAATATGTCTTGAGGATATTCACCAGATCGATATCAACACCATCTCTATTGATATCCTCAAATCGTGGACCTTAAAGTTTTTATTGGTGGCGATTTTTTACGGTGGTGGGTACCAAACCCGACCCACTAACCCTATATATTATGCCCTGTAGGGAAGGGCGAATCGTGTGTGTGATCTTTACCTGACCACATACGCCCCCATTAGGTTCAGAAGATCTATGACTAGAAGTTCTGAACCATCACCAAAATAGCTTGGTCTTTGAAATTAGAAGGTAATCACTTTCTTTGGGTGTTTTTTTTCCTTTTTGCCCAAAAAGTTGGGGGGGTTTTTTTTTTTTTTCGGTGTGTGATAGACCCCCCACAAAAAAAAAAAATGTTAAAAGGATTGGTTCTAGACAGTATTGCAACCTTAGTCAAAAGAACCTAATTTTGATTGAAATTTAAATAACTTTGAATTTTTTTGGACGCGTCAGTCTTAGAGACTAACAATTTTTAGAGAAAGGAAAGATGAATGAATGAAAGCACGCATAAAAACGAGTACAGGCTATTTTGGAGCACGCTAACTCTTTATATTTTTTTTATAATTATTTTTACAGGAATTTCAGCAGAAACTGTTTCAACTGTTCGATGTCGAACAGATGGGCTATCTATTGCAAGATCGCTGGATCGAGCATCTCAAGGGCCGTTTAACGTAAGTTCCTCCCCCCTCCGCCCACATTTACCTTTTTTCCCCTCACAGTGGTGCCAAAACAATTAGCTTAGATGGCTGTCCAACTCCACACGCACCTTCCAGCTCCAGGCATTCCAGAAGCCAGAAGCCAGGGAAAATGCCGCTTGCCACGAATTGAAATGCCAACGCCACTGGCGATGCTATCTGTGTTGTATGTTAACATATACAACAGCTAACATAGTCCGCATGCCTGGCCTGGAGACAGCGACTGGTGCAACTGAGACTGTCACTGCCGCCTGCCTGTCGTCGTAATGAAGTCATTCAAATACAAATATAGCCCGAGCAGCGGGGGGAACTGGAATGGGTTCCTTAATGGTAATGCTGAGACTGATCTGCTCTCGCCTTCCTTCCCACTTGCAGCGACGATCGTCAAATGGACTTTGCCGAGCAAATCGAGTCGGTGGCCTATGTGATCTGCGGGGAGAACAGCAAAGTGAGCTTCAAGAACTTCCGCGACATTTGGCATACGCGAGGCGTAAGTGTTTTGGGCCTAGTCCTAGATGTTTCAGCTGCCTTAATCTGGTTGCCTGTTGTAGATTTTGGATAAGCTGTACCGCCTCATTGAAATCGATGGGGCTAATCTCATTTCCACCAATCAGGTGATGGAATTTATCTCCCATCTGACCAACTCCAGGCCGCGCACCGGCTTCGACAAGAGTTCGCTGGCCAGGCTGGAGCAGCTCTTTCGCAATACCGTGGGCAATGAGCAGGAGATACGACGTGAGGAATTTCAAAAGATTGTCACCTCTAAGAATGTATGTGTGTGCCTGCTTTCTACAAGACTTCCTCGTGCTCACACGGATTTTTCCACAGCCCTTCTTCACGGAACGTGTGTTTCAAATTTTCGACAAGGACAATTCGGGATCCATTTCACTGCAGGAGTTTATCGATGCCATACATCAGTTCTCAGGGCAATCGGCTGATGACAAGATACGTTTTCTGTTCAAGGTGTATGATATAGATGGTGAGTTTTCGATTTCGATTGAAGAACGAATCACTTAACATAAGCATTTTACCCCCAGGTGATGGCCTGATACAGCACAAGGAGCTGCACGATGTGATAAGACATTGCATCAAAGAAAATGGCATGGAATTCTCCGAAGACCAAATTGAGGACCTAACTAGTGCCATGTTCGAAGATGCCGATCCGCACAATAGTGGGGAAATAACATACGAAGCGCTTAAGAATCAATTAAACAAGCATGGAGGTCTACTCGAGAACCTAAGCATAACGTAAGTTTTGTAACCTACAGAATCTTGTCCGGTTGTAACTCATGGTATGGTTCTGCATAGTATCGATCGCTGGCTAGTGCCCATAGCGGAGGAACGTAGCGGGAGCGGTTCAAGTAAATCTGGGCTGTGGAACACCATACCTCACCAGCTGACGCTGGCCTACATGAAGAACAATCAGGTGTTTGTCTCATACCTCATCTTTTATATAGCCGTCAATCTGTGTCTATTCATCTCACGTGCCATACAATACCGGGCCAGTAATGGTTTTGTCATCATAGCTCGGGCCTGCGGTGAGTATTCTAAAAAGGCAAATCAATAATTATTCGCTGAACTTTGGTTAAGGTTTAAAACAAGGTTCAAAAATAATTTTGATTTTCAATAATTTAGAAGGCAAGTTTGAAAATTGGACCAATCTCAAATATTTTATACATATTTAGAAGCTTAGATCATACAAATGCAATGAACTTATTAATAAAGAAATTTAGTCCATTTAATTTATTACAAAAATTCCAGAAGGAAAGAAATACTACAATTTCTTTGTCCGCTATATCTTGGAAAGATGATAAGATTAGATGATAAACCAATGATGCAGTGTTGTTCGGTGCAATCCGTATTAACGTAATCAGATCGAAATACTATACTTGTGTTGCAGGAACAGCTAATACAACACAAGCCAAATGTTTGTGTTCTTTTTTACAATATTTCTTTTCCCAAAACTTTCAAACATTAAAATTTCGAACAAATCTTTCAATTCTGTAAAATGGAGCACTGAAGTGGGTAACGCCGATTTAATATTTGTCCCTTTTTTAATGTTATGACCCCTCAGCTAAATTCTCCATTCCATATTCATGAGAAGATTAACGTGGAAAGGAATCATTAATGCTTTCAATTATTTGTTCTTTTTGACGATTATATAATTCAGCAATGGAAACAGCTGCATATTAGCAGCGTGCAGAGAAAAGAAGACTCTGTGCAAAATTTCAGCTCAATAGCTTCAAAACTGAGGGACTAGTTCGCGTAGAAACAGACAGACGGACGGACAAAGCTTAATCGACTCAGCTCGTCACGCTGATCAAGAATATATATACATTATGTGGTCGGAGATGATTCCTTCTTTGCGTTACAAACATCCGGACAATTTTAATATACCCTCTCCAAGGGTATAAAAATAGAGATGAAAGAATTGGGATTGAGTTGAAAATGTATGAAGTGAGAGAAGTGCAAACGCAGTTAGGTTTATTGGGAAAGGCAAAAAATAAATGTAAATAAAAATTGTTATAAAATAACAATTACTTAAGATGTCCTTCGTGCGGAACATTGTAGCAGAAATGTGTGAACGTACCTTTAATCTGTGGGTCCATATGTTTATTTTCCAGTGGTTGAAGGGCTAATAAGAAGTTCCGCACGATGGATATGTATATTAAAGTAATTGTTATTTTAATTCTTAAAATAAAATTTTTTTTCTTAATTTTTCGAAATTTGTGTTATAAAATAACAATTTATTTTGGTACCTGAAAAATTCACAATTATAACAACTAGGAAACAAAATGCCATTAAAAAGTTATTTTTGAGCCGAACCCTTTTTAACTTTTTTTTACTCCGGTTCAGTTTCGGGCAGTTTCATTAAATATCCCAGAGTATCCAACCTCTGTAGCGGTTCAGCTCCGAACCGGTTTGCAACCAGTTTGGATAAACAGTTTAAGTCATTTCAACTTTTCAATAAGATATAGCCCACGGTTGAAGGAAAATTTTGGAGTTTGATGCTCTAAAAATCTAGTCTGCTAGTCGAACCTTAATTTTACTAACGAGTTTTCTTCTTCAGAGGTTTTCATTAAAATCGATCACAGTGCTGCAAACCCAACAAATTTATTTTTGGAACCCTGATTAGTGGGTTCTAACTAAAATGTACCAATGGTTAATGTTTGAAAAGAACCAGCTGAATGCAGAGCTCCTGCTGCGATGCGAAAACGAGCATTCTATTGCAACTAACTTGACTATCGTTTCTTCGGCACAGCCAAAGATTGCTGTGATAATGACGCTACGATCACGATAAGAACCGCCCTTACAAATGCAAGTAAAGCAACCCAATCAGCTGTTCTCTGCTTACGTTAGCGTGACCATAAACAAAAATTGTCAATGGAACCAGGAAAGATCCACTTTTCGAAAATGAAATGCAAATCGTCCGACAGCGGAATTGACAGCTTATTCCGAAGAGGTCATCGGTGATAAAAGAAGCGGTATATTGAACCTTAAAATGCAAAGAATGGCTGATTTGTATGCAATTTTTTAAATGGATTAAGGATTAAAAATAAATAGGTGATTCTAAAAACAAAACAAAAATTAAAATTTAAGGGCGTTTCCCGAGAAAAGGATCTTATATTGAGGCCGATGAAATAGATTTCGTTGGTCCCTTTTGTACTCTAGGTTTGAAAAAAAAAGATTCTGATTTCTACAGAATTCGAATGTACCATTAAAATTAGCAATTTTCTACATTTAAATTTAAAATTTACAGTAAATCCATTAAAGATATGGAATTTAGTAAAACTAGAATATCTTCAGGGACAGTAATTTTACATGTCTGTTCCGTTCGGCCTAAAGTTGGATAGATTAGATTATGGAATTTTACGAAAGCATTTCGACCCCCTTTCATTTATATTGAGATTACACCCATCGGTATCGATTTAGTTTGTATGGGTACTAAGCTTGCCAGTGAAACAAGGACAAATACGGAATTGGATATAAAAAAGCATGTTGGGGGTATAATATAATTGCATATCAATCTAAGCTTCGATGCCTTTATATGTAAAGTGGCAAGTTACTTGATCTAAGAAAAAGAAACCAACCCGTATAAAATAAATAAAGTCTGCTCTGAATAGTCTGCTTCATTTCGCTCTTCTTTCGTCATTTGATTTAGGGCATATTTGTGTCACTTCACATATTAAGGCAAGGGAGTTTAATTTCTAAAGATTTCTAGGACACCCCCGAATATTCAGAATTTCAAAACTTTTGATCAAACATAACTCGCTTTAAGGCTCTAACAAATAAGACGTAAGTCGAGTTGATCTTGATGTTAAGTTGTTAAAATCTTTAAAATGTTTAATTTAATCGGTTAATCGGAACACTTTGGTAAGCGTCAAAATAGCGGAGCATTTGTCATCTTCTCTGAAAGTGAAGTTTTCATTTCTTATATCAAAAGTGTTAGAATAATTTTTTTAAAAAGATTTATTATACGTTTGTGCCGATTTGGACTCTTTGTCGCTCAATATTGAAAAACAAAGCTAGATTTCAGAATGTTTGAAAACTTCCATAATTTTCTGACCTTTAGTTTGGTTTAAGGTTCGGTTTACAGTTTTAAAACAGTCAAAATTCCGGGTTCAAACCAGCTCGGTTCATTTTCTAAATATGCATTTATCATGATCACATATCGTTCCTTTCTCTAGGACAATGTCTAAACTTCAACTGTGCCTGGGTATTGGTTCTAATGCTGCGACATTCACTTACCTATTTGAGGGGAAGAGGATTGTCGTCGTATCTGCCATTGGATCATCATGTTTATCTGCACAAGCTGACGGGCATCACAATATCCATTCTCAGTTTGGTCCACACCATCATGCACTTGTTTAACTTTTCAATTATCGTCATCAATGATCCGAAAATAAACGCCGGACACTATACAATTGGCGAGTGGTTGCTCACGGACCGACCGGGTCTATTTGGTCTCATTCCGGGCTGTGCTAATCCCACAGGTGTGGCTCTGCTGGTCATACTTACGGTGATGTTTGTGTGCTCACAACCATTTGTGCGGCGCAAGGGCAGTTTTGAGGTGTTTTATTGGACGCACTTGCTCTACGTGCCGTTCTGGATTTTAACGCTTTTCCATGGGCCCAATTTCTGGAAGTGGTTCATGCTACCGGGCTTGGTGTACATTGTGGAAAGAGTGTTGCGTTTTGTGTGGATGCGAGGCGAACATGGCAAGACCTACATAAGCTCTGGACTACTTCTACCCTCCAAGGTGATCCATTTGGTCATCAAGCGGCCGTACAACTTTAATTTCCGTCCCGGGGACTACGTGTTTGTTAATATTCCGGCTATAGCCAACTATGAGTGGCATCCGTTCACCATCAGCTCGGCGCCAGAGCAGGAGGATTACATGTGGCTGCACATACGTACGGTGGGCGAGTGGACGAATCGGCTGTATCGCTATTTCGAGCGGGAGCAGCACAAGCTGCACACTGAGGTGGCCCAGCATATGCATGCCATTCCCACGCCCAGTTTTATGCTGCTCAATGAGACCCGCAATCCGGCCATGGCCGAGAGGGTGGTCACCACAACACCCCAAACAGATTTCTTGGCCCGCAATTTGGCGGGGCCACAGACACCACCAGTGCGTCCGCCGCGTCAGCAACGCAAGCTGGTGGCTTCCACGCCAGATGCTGCAGCCAGCAGTACTACGGGAGTGAACCGTATCAGAAGCATTAAAAAGACTCTGCAGAGAACTTTCTCGCGCAAGGAGGCAACCGAGCCGAAAGCGGGCATTACCAATGGAGCCTATCAGAGCGAGGGCGAATTTAAGCAACGGCCTCTGGAGAAGAGCATTTCCCTGCCGGACATCAGTGTGAAGAACAAGAAACGCAGTCGACTCAAGGCGTAAGTAGAGCTTTTCCATCTTGCGAGTCCTCCTCATTCATTTCTCATCCGTTTCCCAGATTGCGTGCCTTGGGCCGTTCCGAGTCGGAGCGGGCCTTCGATGACAAGCGAGTGAGGCGAGCCCGTCACAATAGCGTGGGCTTGGCTTATCTCAGTCCGCAAAACAAATCGCTGGCCCAAAGCTTCCGCTATATGCGTAATAAGCCCACAATTATAGCCTTCAAAACGCCCAGCCTGGACCAGAGCGAACCACAAATGATAGAGTCCAGTTCGGTCAATGTGGCGGAGCAAGGACGCCTGTCCCAGGCAGAGTCCAACGATAAGCTACAAGTGACCCGGCTTAGCCTTACCCCCGAGATCACATCCAAGCCGCTGGAGGTGAGTTGTAAACCAACCGTAGAACTAACCATAGTAACCCGTAATTGTAATCCCCCACCAAGGATCACACACAAATGACAATGGGCAGCAGAAAGTCGCGTCTAAGACGTCCCACGTTTCTGCGCACGTTGTCCACTTCCCTTACAAATAGAGGTGGAGGTGGAGCAGGCAGCACCACGACTAACACTGGTGGCAAGGTCACACTCGATGCGGGAGTCATGGAGGTTTGGGTCACACATTCACACACACTCCGACCTCGGGGACTAATCCTCATACTAATTACCTTGTTGCTTACACTCTTAGATCTTTATCGATGGTCCATATGGGGCGCCGTCAAGTCACATTTTCTTGGCCCAGCATGCGGTTCTGATTGGAACCGGGATTGGGGTGACACCATTTGCCTCCATACTTCAGTCCATTATGCATCGCTACTGGAAGGCTAGGCACAGTTGTCCACGCTGCCAATTCGAGTGGGCCAGCGAAATACCCAAGGCTGTGATGAATTTGCGCAAAGTCGACTTCTTCTGGATCAATCGGGATCAACGTTCATTTGAGTGGTTCGTTAATTTGCTGTCCCAGCTGGAAATAGAACAGGCCGAGCTGGGCGGGGCCATGGAACGGTAAGGCATTAGTGAACTAAAACATGTCTTAGAGTTATTTGAGTTATTCCTGCTTAGCTTTCTGGACATGCACATGTATATCACCAGCGCTTTGCAGAGAACCGACATGAAGGCGGTGGGTCTACAACTGGCACTGGATTTGCTGCATGAGAAGGTATAAAAAAGGATATGTGTTGATGATCCATTGGATGATTTTGATATACATTTGGACTGGGTAGTTTTAATCAGTGTTTGAAAACTTACTTGACTCTTAGTAGTCAGTGTCGAATCAAAATCAAAAACACGAAAGGGCATAGCAGAATAAGCATACAAAAACTGCCCCCCCCTCCGATCAGCACCAAAATTAAATATGCTGTTACCATCAATGAGACACTCACTCTCCTAAATTTGTAGTCTTCTAATCGCTATTGAACCCAGGTTCGAAAACGGGTTCAGAATTAACTTTGTTTTCGCTGACTCAAAAAAAATGTATGTTAATTGGAAAAACCTTAAACAATTCATAGATATTTGGAAGATCAGAGTCTAGATGTTTTTAAAATAATATTTAGATTTTTACTTTAAAATCAAAGGTAAATTTTGAACTAATTTTAAGAAAGAGACTAGAAAAGTTCGACCTAATTAAACAGGTTTACAAGCTTTTGCAACAAAAAATATAGCAAACTTTCCATATAAATATTCGGTCGCTAAACTCAAATCAAAGAACTTTGAAAAAAAAAAACGAGAAAGGCAAAGCTAACTTCGCCTAAGCCGAAGTTTTGATACACTTGAAAACGCTTGTCTCAATGGTTAGCGACTTCGACCAAACTTCGCAGATCAGCTTAAAAACATGTAATATTACCCATGACCGTGATTGAGAGCGGTAATATTGAGAAAAAAAAAAACAGTTTTTCTCATTAAAATCCATTTTTCGACCGATCATTTGTATGGCAGCTACAAGAAGTAGTCATCCGATCCGGCCGGTTCCGTTAGCAGCGTGCAGAGAAAAGAAGACTCTGTGCAAAATTTCAGCTCGCTAGCTTCAAAACTAAGGAACTAGTTCGCGTAGAAACAGACAGACGGACGGACAAAGCTTAATCGACTCACCTGGTCACGCTGATCAAATATATATAGACTTTATTTGGCCGGAGATGATTCCTTCTATGCGGTGCAAACTTCTGGGCAAAATTATAATCACGGTTGCCACACTTGGTGTTTTTGCACC
Source organism: Lordiphosa clarofinis (assembly GCA_018904275.1). Classification (NCBI taxonomy): domain Eukaryota; kingdom Metazoa; phylum Arthropoda; class Insecta; order Diptera; family Drosophilidae; genus Lordiphosa; species Lordiphosa clarofinis. Next base: position 124,150 of record JAEIGQ010000278.1, read on the forward strand.
AAAACTGGTGTTTTTTTTCCCTGTTGGTGCAATGGCACTTTTTTATTAGATTTGGCGTTTTTTGGCTCTTTTTACTTATAATTGGCTTAAACGAAAAAAGATCAAACATTATTCAGCACCTAATATAGATCTGGATATTTTTCCCTGTCAACTCTAAAAGCTATTGAAAGCACGGCACGCAACTCTGTTATAATTGGATTATATCGCTCACTTATGTACTTCAATACTGGCATAACTCAAAAAATACGATTGATGCAGAAATATACGCTGTGTTGTGTACTATTTTGTGTATTTCGTATTGATGTCTCTTCTACTTTTCACGTGAGATCAAAATAAGTCGATATATAATTTTAAAGGTTCATTTTTTTGTTATTGCAAGAGCGTCATATCTCAGTTGTCCTGCAGTCGTTATTGCGCAAACAGACTTTGGCTTTCAGTTAAAGCATCATATTTTCAATATTGATTAAGGAGCATTTTTAAATTTCAAATATTGTACTAAATTAACTCAACACTCAAAGAATCCTTTTTTCTAAGTTAAACCCATGGAGAACTTTGAACGCGTTTTCCTCAAAATAGATTATTTTGAGTTATGTTCATCGCTAATAAAAAAAAGAATACTGTATTTCACTCATGGTTTTGAGCCGGTGGCGGCTGCGAAAATTTTAGTAGTGAGACTAGGCGTTAAGATAATTTGTGAAAAATGGAAAAGTAAGTAAAAAAGAGTTTAAGCACCAGCACAACCTATGCCTTAAAAATACCTAAATTATACAGTTAGGTTTCTTACAAAAAAAGAGCAACTTGCACTGGGTCTTCTTACACAGACGCTGAGACTACAAACACTAATTCTAAGGTAAAAACAAAATGTAAGTTTGAGAATAAAGCATTCTATTTTGGCCGAGAGGGTATGAAATCTCTCATTATAATCACACCAGCCAACGTAAATTCTAGCGAAGAAACTGATATAATGCCACTAATTAAAAACTTTGGTTATTTATGTGAATGTGATCTGGATTAAAATGTTTCTGAATTGGCCGTTATAAAGTTAACTGAATCCAAGTTAAAAAATTTGAGGCCTGCTATCTTCGGCTCGACCGAAGTTTATATACCCTTGGAGCTTGATATATGCCTGACAGTTTGTATGGCAGAACTATATAGTTGTCCGATTTCGACAAATCTTGTTGAAATTATGTAAAACCATTGAAAACTTATAAATACGAGCGTTGAAAGCGATAACATTGAAAACAAAAAAGTTTTTCTCACTAAGACTTTTTTTCAGACCCAACTTTTGTATGTCAGCTATACTATATAGTTGTCCGATTTCGACAAGGCTTGGTGAAATTATGTGAAATCATTAAAAACTTATAAATACGAGCGTTGGGAGCGATAGCATTAAAAACAAAAAAGTTTTTCTCACTAAGACTTTTTTTCAGACCCAACTTTTGTATGGCAGCTATACTATATAGTTGTCCGATTTCGACAAGTTTTGGTGAAATTAAGTGAAATCATTAAAAACTTATTAATACGAGCGTTGGGAGCGATAGCACTAAAAACAAAAAAGTTTTTCTCACTAAAACTAGTTTTTCAACAGATCGTTTCTATGGCAGCACTGACTATAGCAAGTCATCCGATCCGGCCGGTTCCGACAAATGTGCAGCGTATTTGTACCAAAGACTTCGTGTTTGGTTAAGATAGCTTTAAAACTGACGGAGGAGATAGCATAGAAACAGACGGACGGACATGGCTATATCAACTCAGCTCGTCATGCTGATCAAGAATATATATACTTTATGTGGTCGGAGGTGCCTCCATACCTGCGTTACAAACATCCGGCCAATTTCAATATAATCTCTCCAAGGGTATAAAAAGAGAGGAGATATCTTTATTTTGGGAAGAAGGGGCAAAAGTAGAAAACGGGTTTAATTTTGAAAGTGTATAGAATCAGTGGGATTTTAAAGAAATATATGTCCCTTTCACACAGCTCTGCATCGGCAGAGAGTACATTTTTGCCATCAGTGTGATAACAAAATTGAGAAACAAACTCAAACTCAAACTGATTCATATAATATTATGTAAACAATCAGTATATCGAATATTGACTGTTTTGTTTTCATGAGTTAAGAAATTAATTAATACAAAATATTTTTTGATTTTATTTGTTTAAAAACACTTAAGAAATTGAATGGATATACGATTTTACGTTTTGCCTAACATGAATAGAAAGAAAAAAATTTTGGGCTCTTTTTCTATAAAAATGGTTCTTTTTTGAACGCCTTTTTGGTGCATTTATTTTTCTCAAGTGGCAACCGTGATTATAATACACTTTTCAATTGTATAATAACCACATTCTATATTAAAATCCAACGATTTGCATCTTATGAGCAAAATAAAAACTTTGTGTTTAGGTTTTCTGTAACGTCAGTCAATGCAGCTAACATGAAAACAAATATCGTTATAAAAGGTTACCTAATGTGGTCACACGATCCATAAATGTAAACAAACCTCTCGTAACATACGTTTATGCAAATTCATCGTAACACTGACGTGCAGGGCGAAAACGGACAATTGATTCAGCGACCAAAAGTTTGCTATCTTTCCTGTTGAAAAGATGGCCTTTTTAAGAAAAATTTTTAAGAAGGGCCGATACACGGGATACACACACACACACAAAGGCCTTTGTGTATTTGGCGTTTGTTGCTGATGCCGGATTTTGCTACAAGCCTGCCTTTGGGATTCCCAAGCGGTTATAGCAGTTCTGTCATGACGTAACTTCTGCTAACACAGCAAGGGATTGAATTGGTATTCGTGAAATAGCGCTGTACTGTCAACCAGCCTCCTTTGTGGTGTTGTCGCGATTAGACAAGTTTTGGACAATATCCTAAACTTAAATGATCAAGAGCCTGCTTAAAAAAGTTCTATGAAAATTTGTTTCTTAAACATTTTGTATGTCAAATTTTTCGAAGTTCTAGAAAACTATTTTAGTTTAATAGAAAATTATTCTAAATACCAGGGCAAATTTTTAAGATGAGTTCTTTAAATTCATGCCACATTTTATTCTTAGTCTGCATTTAAATTTATATTGAAATATGGTAAAGTTAACAATTTAGCATTCAGATAAAATGTTATGTTGTTTTGAACCGAATCCATTTTGGACTATTTTTCGCTCCGGTTTAGGTGCAACTTCGCAAAAATCCCAGAGTCTCCGACTACGGAGTGGTTCAACGCCGAACAGGAGAACCATTAGGCAAACTGACGGCTGACCATGATCAACCTTCAGTTTTACCGTCAGTTCATCATTCAGCCACATGTGTGCGCGCGCCCTTAATGATGAAATTGAAGTAATTTCTAATTTAATCTTGTCGGAACAACAAAATTATTTCTGAACCTTAGTACAGTGACCTTCTAAACCCGCTCCGTGAACCCGAACCCAAAGTATTTCGCGGGTTCAAGCCCCGGAGTGAGTCCCCTTCCGATTTTAAGGAGGTTTGCAGCCCCGATTAGATATTCCTTGACCATTGGCAACCTTTAACGTAGAATTGGGCTCATGCCCAATTTTCCGATTTAAACATTTTTCAGTAGCGGTGTCTTTAAAAATATCTTTGCTAATTGCGGCCCCACACAAACTTTTGCTAGATTTACGGCAGATTTCTCATCTGCTAGATAATCCCACATTGTCATTTATTATATCACTTTGATACAATATTACAATATTAGAATTGTCCGTCCGTCTGTCTGTTTCTACGCAAACTAGTCTCTCAGTTTTAAAGCAATCGAGCTGAAACTTTGCACAGAGTCTTCTTTTTACTGCATACTAATATGTCGGAACCGACCGGATCGGATGACTATATCTTATAGCTGCCATAGGAACTATTGGGCGAAAAGTGGGCCTTTGTGAGAAAAACTATTTTGTTTTTAATGTTAATGTGCCCCACTTCAGCGATTATTCAAATTAATTTACGCAGATTCGGAAGTTTTGGTCAAAATCGGATGACTATATCTTATAGCTGCCAAAAGAAACTATCGGTCGGAAAGTGGGTTTTATTTAGGAAAATTGTTTGTTTTAATGCTGACGTTCGTAAACTCTGGTGTATTAAGACATTTGCAAGGGTATACAAAACTTCGACAAAGACGAAGTTAGCTTGACACAACATTAACGTTTTTCAAATCTGAGAAAAGCTTGCTGCTCAGGTAAACAGAATTTTCAAATTTTTGCTACTATGAGTGAAGCAATTTAAGCACTGGTTTTAACACCGCGAAAAGAATATGTATAAATAATATCCATTTAATGTTAAATTGATATTAAATTTTCATCCAATGGAGCTGAAAATCGTTCACATTGTACTAACCTAATTTCTCATCTATTGCCGTCTCTTTCCCTTAGGGTAAGCGTGATCTAATAACTGGCCTAAAGACCCGCACGAATGCCGGACGTCCCAACTGGGATAAGGTGTTCAAACAGCTGCAGGCGCAGCAGAAGGGCAAAGTCACTGTCTTCTACTGTGGCCCACCGCAGCTGGCCAAGACGCTGCGCTACAAGTGCGACCAGTATGGATTTGCTTTTCGTAAGGAGTGCTTCTGAACCATTTCCATCTCCCTCTCTCTCCCTCTTAATGCCATCCTTCGTTATCTCATTTGGTTTTTTGGTTTTCGGGTTTTAGTCTTTAGTCTCGATGTATGTTTTGTTGCCTCATTTTGTTGTGTATGTGTCCACCAGGGAACACCAGCTTGTAAATATCTAATAAACTTGTTATCCAATTAATGTGTCGTCCCCGGATTCTGATCACTGGCTTAGCTTAGTTTCTACATTTTACAGGCGGCTCCGAGTTCTACATTTAAGATGGAGGAGGAAGAGAAGCCGTAACGAAAATTGGTGTCTTGGAGAAGTTGATCTCTCCCCGTCTATTACATTGCACAATTGGACAACACAAACAAATAAAATAATCAATGCCTCAGCCAGGTGCTAAAATTAATGTCGCTGGGCCTGGACTTGCGTTCAATGGTAATGGTCTCATCGTCCACGTTGTCCACATTGTAAAATTCCCGCAGTTCTGATATGGCAGTCTCCTCGATTTGGGTGTGGACCAGGGATTTGTTGCGCATGCGTTCATAGGATTCTCGCTGCCGTCGCTCGTCGGCCAAAATGCGGGAAAAGCTGTGTGGCTGTTCCGGGGGAGTGGTAGAGGCTGTGGCCTGACCACGTATCATATTGGCAAAAGAGGTAGGATCCGAAATGCTGCCGGTGTTGGGAGGGCTAAAGGAATCATTTAAAGAGCTAATGGGAGTGTTGGGCACTCCCCAAGCATTGGGCAAGGCAACAGGCGGAGAGGTGGGTGTCATGGGGGCACGCCAGCTTTTGGACTCGGAAGATAGACGCTTGCGCTGCTTTTGGGATAGTTTTTGACTTGATTGCGGTGTCAGAGAACTGAGATCCAGATTATAGCTCTTGCTTAGGGGTGAACTGATTTCTACTTCGGGTGAAATGGGTACAGGAGGAGGAGGTGGCGTGGCCTCCTTAAGGGGTGTTTTTTCTATGGCAGGGGGTAGCTCTTCTTGGATCTGCTTGCGTTTCTCTACTTTTTTGTCCACCACCTTGGACCAGTTTTTGGCCTCACTGGACACAGCTCCTTTTGTGGTGGTAACCACATCTGGGGCAGCTTCACTGGTACTCAAAGACCTCATCATGCTGGTTATGGCCTGCTGTTCGTATTGATGACGTGCATCATGTTTGCGCAACTCCTTCTGCTTATGCTTGGCTGCTTCCAATTTTAATTTAGCCTCCAAATCTACACGATAGTCTAGGTCCACTTCAAAGCCATCGATACAGCTCATTAGCAACTCATCCTCTATGGCCTCCGAGAAGGGTGTGATCTGGCGATAGTCAAACACTTTGCTAAACATCTTGCGGTAATGCTCATTGAGACTTCTCAGAGTCTCTCCATCGCACTGCTCAATGCTGCGATAGCACAACACCCGGGCCAGATTCTGGCAGATAAAGTCCAGGCATCCTGTTTGCAAAAGCTTGCAATTGTACATGGCCGCAAAGTCCAACATATCGCCGCATTTGCGCAAGCTTATCTTGTCCAGAATCAACGACTCGCACACATTCTGCAGCGATTCAATGAAATACTGATCACAGAAAGTAATCATATTGTAGAGAAAGGATTCAGTGTAGTTCTGCTTGCAGAATGACTCCGTATCCAGGCTATAGAGGTAATCCAGAACAGGTTCCATATACTCCAAGGGCACGCCCTCTAGGTTTACAGTAGTCCTTTCGGCCCAAGAATGCATAAACATCATTTCAAAGTATTCCAAACGTGCGACCAGCATACACTTGTGAGCCTCCAACACTTGGGAGTCCTCACAGATGATACGCACATCGTATAGTTCGGCATAATCCTGACGGCGAAGTCGTGGAAAGCGTTGTCTGGCATTGGGTAAGGGGAAATGCTCGTCACGCAAATAACTTTGCAGGTATTTGGCCAATTCATGGAGTTGGAATTTCTCCACATAGTTGAGAAAAACTTGACCGCATTTGGTTTTAAGATGGAGACAGTCGGGACCCAAACTTTGTTGAATGCATTCGATATCTAAATGAAAGGAAACATTTATTAACTCAGTAAAAGTAACGTACTTATATGTTCGGTACACAGAAAGTACTGAACGATGCCAGGTACCGTACTCAGTACGACTCGAACTGTACCAAACCAAGGTAAGGTAAATAAATTGTGACGTACCGACCGATAAAAATAAGTGCGGTACTAAACAATTTTAGTTAAGTAAAATTAAGTAGGAAATGATTTTAAGTTAAGTACGCGGTGTGTAAAACGATTTTAGTTTCAGACTTTGTGATAGGCGAGTTATTTAAACCATTTACCGTAACTGAAGACTTATTAAATCGCGAAAAAAACGAAAGAGGATAAATAATAGAAATTTTTAAAAAAGTGAATCCCAACCAAGTGAAAAATCATGTCAAGATCGAAACACAAGCGCAATTCGCAGCTGAGTCACCTGAGATACTTACGAAACTGCTTTTTTAAGGGCACAAATGACCACACAAAACTACATTACCCTGATTATGCCTATCCTGAACCGCAATAAATACCATGGATAAACAATGGTAAGGAACATAGTCAAGATCATAAGGAATATTTTAAGCCGCTTTCCGTTACCGACAAATAATTAAGTAGCGGAAAAATACCATAGAGGATCAAAAAATGTAATAATGCCAAACAAACTATAGTTCCAGTCAAGTGGAAAATCATGTCAGGATCAATGCCTGCCCAGTATTAGTGCGCAGTTTACAGCTAAGGGACCTCCATGGTAATAAAACCGCTAAATGCTTAAGAAACTGATTTGCAAGACCACAAATGCCTACAAATAACTACATTGCCATGGTTTTAGACAATACTGAACCCCGAACCATGGATGACCAACAATGAACAAAAGAATAAAGAACATATCAGTTCCACAACTTTCGCTTATAAATTAGAACCAAAGAGTCCCGCAAATTCTGCGATCAAGAAAATCGTGGCTATTGACCAAATTATAAGTAAAAATCGAAATCAATACGGAAAACACATTTTTACGTGGATATTCGATTTGTGCGACCTCTAAACTTCTTTCGAAAAATCTGAAAAAAATCACGAAAATACTTTACTCTATAAGTCTTTAGAAAATGCCCGGTGCACCCGAGAAAATGAAAAAAATTTAATTTTTTGGGACACTCTAATCTGCACTAAGCCTATTTCGCAATTCTGTACAAATATTTCGTAAAGCACTGAACGCGCGTGCCCCAGACACCTCCAATGTTCGGTTGGTATATATTTTCAAAATCATGGCAATGTAATGTGTGGTCATTTGAGGACTTGAAAATCTGTTTTTTCAGCACTTAGCGGTTTAGTTACCATGGAAATCGCTTAGCTGTGAACTGCGCTTGTGCATTGATCGTGGCATGGGAGAAAAGTTTGTTTGACATATGATCATTAGACCGGACATTTCTCCATACGATTTTCAACATGTGACGATCTTTGCACAACATGGCGCAGAAAACTCTGTATATTTTATAGAAAATTTATCAAAAATCCAAAATCAGATATATTGAGGTTTGATGGTCTCGAAAGGGCTTTAAAAGTTCCAATTTCTCCTTAATTTATCTTTGAATTGTCAATGTAGACAGAGACCTTTTACAAAAAAGTCGAACAAATAAATTAATATTTCATGATAAATTATATGTTCAATGGTGTTGTGATAAGCACTCTGGACTTTGAATCCGGCGAACCGAGTTCAATTCTCGGTAGAACCTAAACTTTTTTTTTTATAAAAAACTAAATTTTTAGTGAACACAATGTTTATATAATCTACAAGTGCATAGTTGAATATGCCATGAATATTTTCTTTTACAATACATATTTTGTAGTTAATAGGATATATCAGAAACATACGAAACCCCCCCAATCATCCACACATTAGAGCGAATTGTGCTCTGTTTTAGCCTATCCCACCCCACCCCCCACACACACCGAAAAAGATAAAACCACCCGCCAACCACCCCACAAAACACAGCATAGTACGACATGTTGATTTTTTTTATTTTCACAAAATTTTTGTCTGCCTACTATGACGTTTCTAGCAGCTCAAAAACAAAATTAAGGGAAATTTGAACCTTTAAAGCCTTCTCGAGACCAATATACCTGATTTTGGATTTTTGACATATTTTCTATAAAACATACAGATTTTTTTGAGTCATGTTGTGCTAAGAACTAGACAAAAAATTACTTTTCATATAAGGCATTTACGGTCTAATGATCATCTTTAATTAATTGTCAGTAACGGAAAGTGGTTTGAAACATTCCTTATGATCTTGACTATGTTCTCTGCCATTGGTCATCCATGGTATTTATAGTGGTTCAGGACAGTCATACTCAGGGTAATGAAGTTTTGTGTGGTTTGTTATGGTTTAAATAACCCAGCCAGCATTCTATGAATTTCTGATTCTGATTGATGATTCTTTTGTCGGGAGAAAATGGTACCCTAGCCTCGACTCTTCATTAGAAGTGTCATTTTTATCTCGTTTTTCTGATCAGTTTCGACTGCCTTTTGTGTCATTTGCGAGTCTTTTTCGGTTTCGTTTGAATCACATTTTGAGCAAAGGCATAGGATATTTTAAAGTCTTCCTTACGACATAAACATTTCTCTACGAATTTTCTCTATTTAATCATCAAAAGGGCTCGAAAAAGACTCATCAAATTGATTCTTGTTAAAATGATCTTCCAAATGCTAGGTGGTAAAATCTGAAACTAAAATCGTTTTACACGCCACGTACTTAACTAAAAATCATTTCATACACACGAGTGCTGAACACAAAAAAAGTTCGGTACTTATTTTTATCGGTCGGTATCAATTTATTTACCGTAATTTTGTTTTCGTACAGTACAAAAGGAAAAATGTACCGGACTTTTCTGAGTACGGTACTTGTTCTGTTCGGTACTTTTGTTGTGTATACGAACCCTGTTAAACAGTATCAACTCTTACCATTCTCGTTGGGCCAATAACTAGTATAGATGTACTTCAGGATTAGTTCAAACATTTTTCCGGTCAAGTGCTCAAAGTTTAAATAGATATCCTTGTCCGGGTAACTGCGTATGAGTTCTCTTAGGCCAGACGAACGACTGTAAATGATAAATTTGTGTGCGGCAAAAATATCCCCATCCACATGGAACACCACATCATGCACAGCATCCGAATCGCAGGTATCATGATAAAGCTTCTTGAAGTTATGCTCTCTGCGAGGAAGCGTGGGCTTTCGAAAGTATTTCAACGCCGATTCTTGTAGAACTGCAAACGAAGAGAAACTCTCATCGCAATATATACCCACGGCACGATCCACATTAGGCACACGTTCTAGCTCTATGCGAACCACATGTTCTCGGGAGATTTCAGTGCGATTTTGATCATTGTTTTGCCATATATCCAAATTGGGCTTGGACTGGTCCTGCAGCTCCGAGTGGGGCAGAGCCACTTGATTGCATTTGCCACGATATACACAACCATCCAGGGAGAGTATCAACACCTGATTACATTTATACAGGATTGCCTTGATCTCTGGCAGGCGTATGGGTGAAAAGTTGCATCTGTGGAAAGCATGTTTAGAAACCTAGTAAAGAGTTTGGAAGACTGAGACTTGCCTGTAGAACTGCTGTGTATTCTCATACCAGAGGAACACCACATTTGTCTCTGTCAGCATTAGAAGTTTTAAAGCAGCTGCCGATCCTTTAGCTGAATTCTTCACATGGCCACCCATTGCGGCTATGCTTTTGAGATCCTCGTAGCTGGTGGGTATATAAGTCTTAATAAGTATATAAGTTATCTTATTCAATCTTACTTGGGTGTCTTGATATGCCTGATCTTGTCTGCATAGTAAAGCGAGATTATCTTCTCTTCGGTGTACAACACCGTGGCTGCATTATTGGCCTCTACAAAGCGTATGGAGCTGCGTCCTGGCAATTTCATTTGAATGGGTGTCTGGATGGTGTCGAGATTGGGGCCTAAGCCAAATTGCCCCTGATTTCTGCCCCAGACATAAACACATTTTGGGCTATAGGCAATGGAATGCTGATCACAGGCTATTACCCTGATCAACCCACTGGCTCCGTTGTCCCTTAACGACACCACTTCCTTGAACTGGGCCAAATGTTCGGGGGCATCTCTCACGCCCAACTGTTGGTCACTGTTTACGCCGCAGGCGAAAACCAGTGAACTTTCAGTCAGCACCAATGAGTGCTGTCGCGACACACTGATGCATATGATAGGATCACTCTGCACCTTGGAAGAAACCTTGACTCGTTTGGGAGCGGGCAAACTGGTCTCCACTCCCATGCCCAAGCCTAGGCGTCCGCCTTTGCCATGACCAACCGCATAGAGATGACCTCGCCTGTCACAGAACAGACTGTGGTAGGCTCCCAGAGCCACCTGTTCAATCCAAATGTTGGACTTGCGAAAGAAATCCACCGCCTGCGGCGCATTCGTGTTTTGTTCGTTGCCGATGCCTAGATTGTAGTTCTTGTTGGAGCCCCACACCAGCAGATCGTTCCTGCAAATTATCAAATGATATTAAAACCAAGACAACAACTATATACCATCTCTGACTCACTGTGAAACCGCCTCAGATTCACATTTGCTAATGGCCTGCAGCGGGCAGCGTGCGTCTTCGTCCAGCAAACCCAAGCTGGCTCCATACCTAAGCAGCAGTACAGCGCAGTCTATGTTGCCATAGTACAAAGATCTGTGCAAGGGACTGCTGCCCGACTCATAGTCTCGCTCATTGACACTGCCGCCTTGGTTCAACAGCCATTCCAGAATCTCATAGCGAGCCACCGACGCTGCCATGTGCACTGCCGATCGACCCTGTTTTGGAAGGAGGAGAATTAAAGAAGATCGTAAGACCCAATCTTGCTGCACTCACCAAATCATCCAGAATATTTGCATAATTGCAGCAGGAAAAATTAATAAAGGCTGCAAGGTTGTGATTGCTAATCGACCTCTTGGTAAGGGCGGCAGTGATGATGTTTCCATGCTGACGAAGCCTGCACTTGGTGGTGCAGTCGTATTCTTGAGTTTTTTGTGCTGACATCCGAAGGATCACCAATTACAAAATGTTTGTAAATCTTTTAATAATTAAACCACAACAACAATGCCGGAAAGCTCAAGAGATAGAGATGATAAAACGGTCGATATGACTATCACCTATCGATAGCTCGCTATCGAATTAGAGATGAAAGTTTAAGCAAATACTGGGAATTGTGGTCCATCTCTAGAACCCACGCCTTGACAACCCTAGAAAAACAAGAGCCCTATTTATTTATCCAAACGCTGCATTACTTTAATCCTTAAACTTATATTAATTATAATAATATCTCAACATGTCGGCCGACGTACGTGATATATTGGACATGGAGCGTGCCAATACGCCCGAAGTAACAAGAGATTCATTTCTGGCCACCAAGAAACGCAATTTCGAGCGGTAATTCCTATTCTTTGCCAGCGTTTCCCTTCCCCCTGGCTTAATTTAAATTGTTTATTTTACTTTTGCAGCACCAAGCATGCTTCGCGACGTCCCGAGGGCATGCATCGCGAGGTCTTTGCTCTGCTCTACACAGACACAAAAGATGCTCCTCCTTTGCTGCCCACAGACACGGCCTTGGGCATTGGAGCCGGCTACAAACAGGTCAAGGCTCGTCTGGGCATGAAAAAGGTGCGAAAATGGGAGTGGGCTCCATTTTCAAATCCAGCGCGCAACGATGCCGCCGTTTTTCATCATTGGAAAAGGGTCAGCGATGATTCCACCGACTACCCCTTTGCCAAGTTTAACAAACAGTTGGAAATTCCCAGCTATACCATGACCGAGTACAATGCTCATCTAAGGAACAACATACAAAACTGGAGCAAAGTACAAACAGATCATCTGTTCGATCTGGCTAGACGGTGAGAAATTCATTTCCCGGCACAAGATTATTTCGATTTCAAGTAATCCCTTGTTCTTCACAGCTTTGATTTACGCTTTATTGTAATGGCCGATCGTTGGAACCGACAACAACATGGCGCCAAAACGGTGGAGGAGCTCAAGGAGCGCTACTACGAGGTGGTGGCCTTGTTGGCCAAGGCCAAGAGTCAAACAAATGAGAAAAAAACATTTGTTTACGATGCGGAACACGAACGAAGGCGCAAAGAGCAGCTGGAGAAGCTATTCAAACGCACCACCCAACAGGTGGAGGAGGAACAAATGCTCATCAATGAGATGAAGAAAATCGAGGCGCGCAAAAAGGAACGCGAGCGCAAGACTCAAGATTTGCAAAAGCTCATCTCTCAGGCAGATCAACAGAATGAACACGCCTCGAATACGCCTAGTACACGCAAATATGAAAAGAAACTGCATAAGAAAAAGGTCCATCATCAGCCGCGGCCCTCTAAAGTGGACTCGGTGGTGAATGCCATCGAAATTGGCAGCAGTGGCATTAAATTTGCCGATCTGCGTGGTTCGGGTGTATCCTTGCGTTCACAGAAAATGAAACTACCGGCGAATATTGGACAACGCAAGGTAAAAGCTCTGGAGCAGGCCATACAAGAGTTTAAAGTTGGTGAGTATTTGATAGGATCAGTCTTATAATCAGTTTGTTAAATGTCCCATATCGTTTGCAGATCCGGCTCCTCCGCCCACAGAGGAAATATGCATTGCTTTTAATGAGCTACGTTCGGATATGGTTCTGCTCTGTGAGCTGCGCACAGCTTTGTCCACTTGCATTTATGAGATGGAGAGCCTTAAACATCAATACGAGGCTGCCTGTCCAGGCAAGGTAAGTGAATTGACGTTTTCTCTTCATTCCCTGAGCTGTCCTAAGAATTATGGTTTTGGACTCAGGATATTTATTAGGGGAGGCGAGGGGCGGGGGGGCTCTGAGTTTCAGGGGCGGGAAGTTTTTGGGGGCGGCAATTTTCAGGGCCGGTAAATAATTACAAAATGTATATTGATTATTCTCTTAAATTAAAAAATAGTGGTATTTCTGAAAGTGACTTAGACTTTGCTGTCATTGCAATATGGAGAACGTTGCAAGATTCTGCACTTCAAGATCTAGTAATATAAGAAATATTCATTGAATGCATTTTTGAAAGCTTACGAATCAGTATAAAGGGATTAAAGAGCAAAGGTCTACCATGTAAGAGTCAAACATGCTGCTATATTGATTATGTTCTCAAGGGAGTATGCAGGAGGGTGCAGATTTGTAGTATGCCTTGAAAAGTTCTTATGAAACAAAAGTTGTGTCAACTGAACAATAATTAAAAACAAATTGTTTTTATCAAAAAAAAATAACCACAATTTCCATATTAAAGTCCAAAAATTTCATTCCAATGAGCAAAATCAGAAAGTTGTTTTCAAATATACTTTGTAATCGATACAGAATGAGTTCTTTAATAGTTTGTTACATGGACTAAAAAAAACAATGTATAGTGTTAATTTTAAAAGAATAATTATCAAACAAGAATAAATATTTTCACATTAATTCATCATAGTTCGCGTCCATCTATTTCGCGATATTTTCCGAATTTTTGGAGCTTACAATTCTATACTGCCATTGAGTTATGTTTCCAAAAAACGTAGTCCAACTCGTCCAATTAAATCAGCCTCCAGTAAAAACCTCTACAGGCACCCTACACGGAACGTTTTTTTGGAGTAAAAAACTAATTTCGAAACGCATTTGCCATCAAACTAGAAAACCATGATCGACCTCAAAACAATTTTTTTTCGGCCCATCGAAGTCAATTTGTATTTAAATATTGGTTAAGAAGATATGTAAAATACGTTTCCGCGGATTTTGCGATTTTATTATACATCCCCAAGAATTTTGTCCAATAATGATAGCAACTTTTTCAAAATAATACTCCCCTCACAATTAAAGCCTTCGTCATTCCTAATCAAAATCCAGCGTACGTCCCTTTATGTTACAGAGAAGTTTTTGATGGAAAGAATTGGAAAAACTTAATTGTAATTATAAACGAGAGCGTAAGTTAAAGTCGGCTTTAACCGACTTCGATATACCCGTTACTCATGAAACAACTTGTTTAACAGTGTTCCTGCGTTCCTTGACCATCCAAAAAGTATGCAACATTTTTTTTTGGTGGGAGGGGGGGTAGCGGGGGGGCTTGTATCACTTTTTTGCTCATAACTTGAGAACCGTTCATCTGATCTTGATAATTTCTTCGGCAAATCGATTCATTTTGCTAATTACTAACTTTAGAAGGTACGAATCGTCTATCTTCAAAACTGTAGGAGATATAACGTTTTATTTAAATTGCGGGGGCGGGAGGGGGCGTGGCCAAAATTTGAAATAAACTTGATCTGCGTGCAGATAAAAGAAGCATTTGTCCCATACATGTCAAAGCTCTATCTCTTACCATCTCTGAGATCTAGGTGTTCATACAGACAGACGGACAGACGGACATGGCTATATCGACTCGGCTGTTGATGCTGATCAAGAATATATATACTTTATATGGTCGGAGATGATTCCTTCTGCCTGTTACATACATTTGCACGACTTTAGTATACCCTTTTTACTCTACGAGTAACGGGTATAAAAAAAGGTTAAAATTTAGGACTATTCATGGGGGAAGGGGGGCGGCAAAGTCGACTTCCGCCCCGGGCGGCATAACTACACGGTACGCCACTGCCTTTAGGTGTCATTTTTTAAAGGTTTACAAAAAATTATATTACTCAAAAACTATAAGTGGTATTAAGAAGCGGATTTTCATTGGATAGGTAATCGGTTAAACTAAATTTAGTAATTTTTGTTGTTGTTGTTGTACCTACGGTTGTTGTTGTATTTTTGTTCAAAGTTAACCAAAAATTTGAAACATTGGCCCATGGTTGCAAAAATTTTTTGAGAACGGATGATCTGAATTTAAAACTGAAGACAGGGTTTTGTTAAGAATTAATGTAATTCTGGTGTGAACTAGGATATTTTGGATCGGTCAATAAATGACGTAGTTATGGGGTTTCAAAGTCAAAATTTCGAAAATCGACTATTTTTTCCAACTGTATTGGTCCTAGCTCCGTTATTTGTTGACCGATCAAAAATATCCTAGTTCACACCAGAATGGTGGGTATTAGGAGTAATTTAAGGGAAAGAATTTGAAAATCGGTCAACAGGTACTCTTTAAATCTTTGCAACCATTTTGGCAAAAGTGGTTCCGAGATAATCGCATTTAAAGATTCGACATCTGTTTTCGATGAAATAAAAATCGTTTTTAATAAATGTATAAATCGGATTTGGTGCATTTGGGTGTTAACTTTCACCGAAAAAAAAGATTATCAAAATCGGTTAAGCAGTTCTCCAGAAATTTGAGTCAAAGTGCGTCAAGACATGGTAAAAAATAAAATCTCCAAAAATTTCCAAGTAAAATTTTTTTTTCAAAAATTTTTTTCCATAATATCGAACATTTTATAAATATTTATAAAGTTTTTGACCAAAATAGGGAAAAAATACGAATTTCTAAAAATACGAGGATCGATAAAAACAATTTTCATATAAAAGGGTCGGAAAAAATAATTGTTTTTGCTTATATCTTTAAAACTGAGTTTCGGATCAGCTTGAAAGTTTTGCAGGATGATTATAAGATCCTAATAGAACGTTTAAGCAAATAAAAAAAAAATCAAAAATAAATTTTTCTGAAGTTATACAGTACCCTTAAATCACATGTAATCTAGAATGTTCTATAGAAAAGTTATCTCTTAGTCTAGTAGAATTTTTAAGGAAAGATATGCGTAGACCAGAACTGCTATTCCTAAATTAAACCGTGAGCTTTCTTGTGGTCCCAACAGATTCTTACAGAAACTTCCTGATCCGCGAAACCTAATGGACATTTTTATAAATTTCTGGTAGGGGCGGATACAAAACTTTTTCGAATAGAATGTTTTGTCCTGAGCCCAACTCTGGCGACTCAATAACTAAAGCCCACACAAATTTTGATAGTTAAATCGAATTAGACCAGGTCTGCTCGAAATAATGTAGTACAACCTTGAAATACAGCACTAAGTCCGACCAAGGCATACTAAACAAGGTAGGCTCACTCGCTCTCTCAGAGCTCCGTATATTTGTTTCAAAGTGAGCGAGAGCGAGGGAGTAATATATTTCAATACAAAGCCTACTAAGCTTCTAAGTAAAACACAAAAAATTCGTCCGCGGAGATGCTTTGCTTTCAACAGTTGCTTACTAACTAAAATTTAACAAGTTGTCAAGAGAGAGTGAGAGTGAGTGAGCCCACCCTGTTTAGTATGCCTTGAGTCCGACTGAGATTAGCAAAGCTTCTTCTGTTAGAACTCTACATATGATTGTGTTATATGTAACTAGCTAAACAAAAACCAGCCTCGCTAACTTTCCAAGGATGGTGATATGTTTCTCATAAGAGCGTTTATGACCAAAGCTTAGGCCGGCCGAATATATTTGAACTATTTCAAACTAGTTTGGTGCTAGTTTTGAATAGGAAAATCTTTCTCCAAATGTCCAATTGCTAATTTCTAAAAATCGCTACGTGATGCGAACCAGAGAACGGCTTCATTCGATTGCAAATCGCTCACACATTAATCAACACCCGAATAAGCGATCAATGCTCCGAACTTGCATGCGCAACATGCTCGCCCTTTAGTTTCATTCAATTCAATTGTTGGCACTGTGATTAATAATCAGGTTCGCTTCATTCCATTCAGTTCGGGTGATTTGATCGCTTGCTCGACGACGATTATTTTGAGCGAACGAAAATCATCTCGTATGAATAAACGCAATCAAGAAAAAAAGTGATTTTTGCAGTTCTCTGATGCGAACATGAAAATTATCTGGAAACAACTTAAACTTGTTGCTAAAATATCTATATTGATATTTTGGACGATATTGAAAAATTATCGTTTCGGTATAAATGTTTTGGTGTTAAAAATATCGATATCTTCGTTATTATCGGGTGTGTCACAGAATTCTCTAGAGGTTTTCGTATAAACGTCAGCATTTTATATCAAAGCTGTTTAAATTTATATGTTATGGGGCTAAAATATGCCCGGCTACTAGATTAGATGTCAAAAGTTGAGAGATTTGAAACCGCCTGCTCAAAGTCAAGTAGATTTGAAGCGTACGGTTTTCCATCCACGTAATCTAGTAGGCTGTCTGATTCTTGGCACTTCGCAAATAAAGTAGTCCCTGATTTGTTCGAAGTGCAAACGTTTACACGAAAATCTCTAGAGATTTCTGTGACACCCCTGTATATAATAAAACCCAGGATCTTAACAATGAAAGGATCTATTAAGGTAATTGATAAGTCATTTAACGCCTAATTAGAAGTACGTTCTGACTGCGCTTTAAAATATAAATTTAACGTATATTTATGAAATAAAATGATATTTTTTATTGCATTTTTAACATAAGAAGTTCTGCTAACTTATTTGTTAATTTTTTATGGAACGAAAGAAGTGTTTACTTTTTCAACTTATCATCTTTCAATATAGAGCATTTTAATTACAAAGCATAAATATACTAGAAAGACGCTTTTAGTTATGTGCTCATCGGTCATACAGCTTCTGGGGTCAGAAACCACACTTTTTGTAGCCGAAGCAAAACGTCCCGTTGGCGCGGAGCAGGATAAACAACAATAAATTAAAATTCAGCTCCAATAATGTACTCCCCTGTCCTGGGGATTGTTGAGATTGAGCTCAAATGTTCTTCATCGCATCATCTTAAAAGAAATCGAAGATTTTAAACATAATTGAACATATTTTTTTATTGACTTACAAACACTTGAACATGCAAGCAAGCACATATTTTTGTATAATACCACGATGTAAATGTTTACAAAATAAAGAAATGAATAAATAGCCGCCATATACACACTAAGAACACTAGTTCCCAGAATGCGAAATAGTTTATACTTACATTAACCGTTTTTATACCCAGGGTATATTAAGTCCGGTGTTTGTAACGCTGAAGGAAGCATCCCGACCACATAAAGATATATCTGATCAGACGACTGAGTTGTTAGCCTTCCGTCTGTCCGTTCGTCTGCGTCGCTGTCGTCCGCTGTTTCTATGCTATCTCCTCCGCAGTTTTAAAGCTATCTTAACCAAACTTTGCCGAGTCTTTTGGTACAATACGCTGACATTTGTCGGACCGGCCGTCGGATACTTGATATAGTCTAAACGATCGGTTGAAAAACTAGTTTTATGAGAAAACTTTTTTGTTTTCTGTTATCGCTCCCAACGCTCGTATTTATAAGTTTTTAATGATTTCCATAATTCCTAAGCCGTCAAAATCGAACAAAGTTAGGTCTGAAAAAAGTCTTAGTGGAAAACTTTTGTTTTTAATGTTATCGCTCCCAACGCTCATTATAGTTTTTAATAATTTTACATAATTTCATTAAGCCTTGTCAAAATCGGACAACTATAGTTAGCTGCCATACAAAATTAGGTCTGAAAAAATCTTAGTGGGAAAACTTTTTGTTTTTAATGTTATCGCTCCCAACGCTCGTATTTAAGTTTTTAATAATTTTACTAATTTCTTAAGCCTTCGAAATCGGACCACTTATAGTATAACTGCCATACAAACTTCAGGCTATATCAAGCTCCATATAAACTTCGTCGAGCCGAGTAGCTCCTCTATTTTTAAAAATGAGTTGTGACTCATCCAAGCATCTCCATGACTTGCTTTTAAGTGCGCTTTTTGAATCGTTGAGATGCCACTGGTCCTTACAACTTTATAGTACAGTTTGCCCTGTTATTTCTGTGCATCAACTTTATTCAAATAACTTTTAAACATCTTGATTTACATGTATAGAGCACAAAAACAGTTACCCAACAGTGTGACCGAAACAACGAAAGCTTAAGTTAAAGTCGGCTCTAACCGACTTCGATATACCCATACTCATGAGAAGAAATGTTTAATAGCGTTGTTCCTGAGGGGGCACATCCGAAAAGTAAGTGTCAAATTTGGTTGCTCTAGCTCTTCTAGTCTCTGAGATCTAGGTGTGCATACAGACAGACGGTCAGACCTCCATTTTAGGTATGTATGTACCGGTAAAATTTAAAGAAATTTTGATCCTAAGACCAGACAAAGTTGATAAGCAATCTAGACACACAAATACGGATGTTTTCAATTTTAATCATGTAGTATCTGGCACTAACAAGGTGGCCATGGAATGGAGCTGTCATTCCCTGAATACGATCTGTGGGAACATATACAATTGTTTAGTTCAATCTGGGCAAACTTTGCTCAGTCGACACAGACTCTGTCAAAAATTAGTCAGCTGTTCGCTCTCACTTTAGCTAAGGTCCAACAGGCAAATAATTTGCTCAAATTTTCATAAAAAGTTCGCAAAATAGCCTTGATTACATATTTTTCATAACCTAAAATTAAAACTATGGTTCCATACGCAAGCCGAAAAGTTTCCTAAGTTGGTCTATTTAGTCAAAGTTTCATAAAAATTGGAGCAAATTATTTGCCTGTGGGACCTAAGCTTTACGCTCTTTATATACATTTGGGAATATGGTCGTTTCGCTCTAACCACAGTAATTTCCTACTGGCACTGTAAAGCATCATTTTGGGGCACTATCGTTTAGCACCACCAAAGTTGAGAGACAGCGCAAAGTTTATCTCTAATAGCTCAATAAATATAAGTAAATTATAAAATATATTCGAGTCGATTGCCTGGAAATACGGTTTAATACACATCAGTTTTGTATTCAAAATACACGATTTTCGAGTTAATGGTGCAGAAATATTCGCTACATCGTGTTCTTCTATATGGAGTACAATATTCATATTGTATTATATATTTTTTACTCTGAGAAAGGGTCCAACAAGAGCGCCATATATTAGTTGCCCTGCAGAAGCTATCGTTTAAATATCGTTCGGCTTTCTTGGAATTGGATTGGTTACAAACTAAAAGATGTGTTTTCCGTAGAGAATTATAAAAGAGTTTACATGCTGATCATGCTGATCAAGAATATATACACTTTATGTGATCGGAGATGCTTGCTTCTTACAATCATCCGGACGAATTTAATATACCCTCTCCCGTATAATTACCCTTATGTCTTAAGCTACTTCAAAATTAAAATAAAAATAAGTTCCAATTAAATAGTAGCAAAAACAAAGGAAAAGAAGAAATAAATTAAAAAAATATTACATTGAAATCTAGTTTTTTGACTAATTTTCTCAAATTTCAGTCAATTACTCTTAAAATCAATTTCTATATCATTTCTTTTCTTTGTATATAAAATACTTGTTCTAAATCATTATTAACAATTTGTTTGCCTTGTGGTTTGTGTACTTTGCAGACTCTAAACATCCCGCCCTCGTTGGTGCCCATTAAGACCGAAACTCTGGATGCTGGCACAAATTAATTAAGTTAACGCTGCCGCCGTTGGTTTTCCAGGTAGATCTGCAGTCACACCGCTGAAATGTGTGCGCCGTGCGTGTGTGTGAGCGGCGTGCTAATCATTGTAACCCGTTTTCCACTATCCATATTTGTACATATGCGCTACTCCCAGTCCGCGCGGCAGCTGTCTTGAAGAATAAACACGGATCAAACAAGAAGAAAATTGTTTTTGCGGCACATTGAAATGTGAAAATCAAATGGTCAATGCCATGACGAGTGTGAGAACTTTTTAGCCAGGCTGTGATTTATTCTCCATCCTAGTTGGTAGTTGAATTTGGGTTAAGCTTCAGCAGACTTGTATGGCTCCGGCATGGATGCAATCTTTGGCCAAAAAATGTTGAACTGCGTTGATATGTACAATTCCAATGCGCTCTGCCCACACACAAAAGCAAAAAAAAAAAAAACAGAACACAAGGCGCAGGCAGAGGCGGAGGCGTCCCACCGTCCCCTCTTCTCTCTCACCCGTTCCATTCACAGACTGACTCAGAGCCAGAGGCCGGACCAGTATTTGTGAATGAACGCAACACAAACACAAACAGAGAAACGCATATGAAATCATTCTGCTGGCTCGAACTGCTTGGCTTACCTGTGAGCGTAGGCTGGCGCTGATCAGTCGAGTTTTTGACGTTGTCGGTTTCAGTTCGTGCCAGTTCGTGGATGGTTGCTTGCCGCTAGCAACAATTGTGTGCAAACCAATAAAAGAAAACCAAAAACCAACTCGAGTTGGTCGTGAAAATGCAAATTTGACCGTCGGCCCTTTTTACCTACTGGACGGCTCCTGCAGGGCCTGGCCTGTGCATCCGTTTCCGGCTTTTTGTACTTGTAATTTTTCATGAATGAAATTTTAATGTGTGTGCGTCCCATGTCCATGTCCAGCTCCAGCGGTGTCAACTGACAGCACATTTTTATTGTTGTTGTTCCATGGGCGGCGACGGCAGTGCACCGTAAAGATCTTTATCGCATTTAAGGAAAGAGAAAAGGAAAACGTCTGCCGGTTGTGTCAGGTAGACATCGGGCCAAGTTAATGCGGTTTATTGTTCTATGCGCGGGCAGGCATCGAAACAGTTTTCAGTGTTTTTCTGTTTAAGTTTCGCACGCTGATAAAGAGCTGAACAATTTTGGTTGCTGTTGAGGAGTAAATACACAAAGCAACACTCACACAACTTTGGACTTTGTCAACAAAACGCAACACAAAATGTGGCTCAAACTAAGGTGAGTCTTTCCACTTTATTTCATAGAACTTAAATTGTGCTAACGAAATTAGCCATTCTAATTGGCTAAACGCCTAGCTGCTAATCATCATTATCTAACCTACCCTCAGGGGTCTGAGATTAGAGGGGAAAGGTGGCAAAGAAATCTTTTGATAATAAATTGTGATTTTCATAATGAATTCAGAGCGCTAATTGTTATTAACAGGGCTGCGGTTTGAGGTACGGAGGTCGGGGATCATTAATACAAAACAAAAAAAAAGGGAAATTAAAAACTGAAAATTTGATATTTATAAGAAATATTTTTCATCCATGAAAGAGCACTATTTGGTTCGGCGTGGAAGGTACTTGTAGATTTGACAAATCAAAATCATGTAGCCGAAATAGCTCCCACATTGGATGCTATGGATAGTTGTTAAAATCTCGCTGAGAGAATCCTACAAATTTTAAAACTAAATTTCTACTTCACAAAGTATTATGTTCTGGCTGTAAGGTCTTAAGGTCTGCAACGCTTTTAAGAAAACATTGTCCAACCTGATCAACAGAAAAAAGTAAAAAAGTCGATCAAGCCCGACTGTAAAATACTCCATATCTGCAGTAGCAGCGCTGCTGCAGCAAATCAATAAATGTTTAGTTTTAGAACGATGTGAATGGAATTTAACTGTTGTGTACTTTAAATTTGAAGTATGTTTCGTTCTTGGATGTACTTAGATTAAGTACAAAGCATTTTTATGTCTTATGACTACCGCAAATATTATAGAAATAAGAACAAATACATTGTATCAAGAATGATTCATACTTACAGTGAATCGAAAAATTTAGAAAACTCACTCTTAATACAAGTACCTAACTTGTTGGTTTTAGTATGGAATACATTTCAAATGCAAACCCAAAATAGTATGCCAGTAGACGACGCATTTTAACTCAAATCTGTCCCTAAAGTTCTCAACTGGTTTTAACAATTTTTCTTAAGCTGCCATTCCACTTGTCTGAGTTGCTCTGATAACATAGTGCAGCAGTCAAAAAAACTACCAAGCTACACCATGCGAAATCTATAGTGCTACCAGAACTGAGTAAATCCCCATCAACGTTTTGCTAGATTGGTAGCACTTTTCTTTTTTTTTACCATCAAAGTTTTTGAAATTGGGTGTGACAACTAAAAAAAGTGGTCATCAGATTTGAGCATACATCGGTACAGTTGCCCTGAGATGGGTTAACCTAGTTGTAGCAGGTCATAGTACATGAAGATGTGCAAAAATTGCTAATGGGATTTATAAAGCGACTGTTTAGACTTCCAATGAATACGCCAAACCATGCCATCATTATCGAAACTGGTTATCTCCAGTTTATGCCGACACGCTACACTTACATTTAAGCTATATAAGAAAGACCATGAACATGGAACCGCACCGACTGCCAAAAATGATCGCTACGTACTTGATGCAAACGAAGAAGCAGTTTTTTCAAAAGTGGGAATCTCTTGCAACAGATCGAGGGTGTGAAAAGATCTTCTCGAGACAATGCGGAGCGCAGGGCGAGACAAAGCGAGACACGCGATACCTACAAAGCGTTAGAATACAACCTTGGAGCCAAAAACTACTTCAACGATGATATAGGCATAAGCGGAATTGGTTCATGGTCTTCAAAGCAAGAGTAGAGCTCTTGAGTTTAGAATACTCCCCCCACAGAATCGATCGCTCGGAAGAGTGTTCATTATGCAATATGATAAAAAGAGAAGATACGCTGCACTTCATAGCCAGATGCCCAATCTTAAGGGAGATACGTCAAATTTATTGGAAAAGGGACAGTCTTAGCAGAGAGGAATGCCTGCAAGTTTTAAATGGCGAGAGCTGGCAAAAGCTCATTGGCTACATCTTTGAAGCACAACGTTATAGGCAATTGGTAAAGGATGAATTTATCTAGTGGATACAGAAACTTGCGCATATTGAAGACCCGGGAAGCCAGGTGTAGTAGTCGGGGAAGTGGAAAGACGCGATAAGTTTACGGCTGACGGCAGTAAGCCAAGCCGGTGTTACCACTTATTATCATTTTTGATTTTTTTTTGTTCTTGCTTTTTTGTTACCAACGACAGTATTCTTAGAACATTATCGTAGCTTTACTTCTTATACACTTTATTTTACATTTAAAAAAAATGATAATTCTACTACACTACTATATCACGCCCAAATAGTCTCACAGTACGACGAACTGCCATCGTAGTATTCGGTTTGGGCGTAGATTTTATATGGCCCGTATAATTTTTTGGCTATTTCTCCGTAATCTTGCAAAGTTTGATAGCCTTTTTGTATTTTTCTTTAAATGAAAGCAGAAAAGTAAACTTTCCCGCAAATTGTGTGTTTGTTGAAACAAAAGTCGTCATATTCGAAGCACACAAAAACTATTAGGGCACATAGGCACTTGGGAAAAGTGCAAGCATCATCCACAACAATTTCAATCTGAAATCAGACCTTGACTTAGAAAAGTCATGCTCTTCTGACCAAATAGTGTGTCCATATTTTGTTTAGAATATTTGTTATAATTAAGTTCTGAACCTGGAGTAGCAGAAACTCTAAAACACCTCACCTGCAGCTACCCAGCCACGACAAGACTTAAACATCTGCACTCCCCAAGCTTCACCTCTCTGGAAGAGGCAGCCAAGATCTCCTAAACAACTATTGGCATTTGCCAAAACGTCAAAGATTCTACAGGATTTCTGAAGGAAATAAGTATACAGAGATTTGCCTAACGTTGGCGTAATTAGTGGACGCAAAAGGCCTTGGTTCTTTATTGGTTCTCGTTCCATCAGAGTTACAGCGATGCCTACGGCCGCGCACGCCCTTTTTTTCGCCAACAAAAAAACAACAATCATCAAAAAATACGTTCATTGCTGAATCAATTTGGTCTGGTGGACATACCATCTGCAAAAGCCTACAACTTTAAAACGTGGAGCATATTGAAGCAGTAAACAAACCATTCCATCCCATTCCAGATGAATATTTTCAGCGCATTTATATGGCACTTTTATTCATATAATATTAGCAGGCAGAACATCAAATGTTATTGTGCACAGATTTCGATTTTAGATTTCAGAGAGCTGCTCTCAATACTAGTCGGGCAAACTTGCCCAAGTGCCTTAGCCTTCAGCGAAACGACACTTACTGAAAAAGAAAGTCTAATGATGAGGCTTTAGAAGGAAGTTGGTTGCAACATTGTCCGATTTTATTTAATACTAGTAAAGCTCTCTTTAAAGAAAGGTTTAAAACTTTTTTGTACAGCTAATATTTTGGAAGTTAGTGTATTATTGACCTCGTTCGTTCTCGATGTAAGTATAAAATTCTTGAAAATTTTATTAGGTAAATGTTGGTTTGTCCTTGCACCATTCCTATTCCTGTAAAGACAAGAGCTGGCTGCATTTGGCAATGACTCACCTTATACCAAGTCGTTTACTATTCAAATGTAACCCATTTCTACCATAGCTTCATTATCCACACGAATTTAATGTTCTATACAGCGCTCATACTCTTCTTGATTCATTTGGAAGCGGTCCTTGAATCCTCTAAAGCATTCTTCCATCGAACTCTCCAATTGCCGCCTCGTTCTCGGCCAAATGATTAGAAACCCTGATATATATTGTGTCACCTCTCACTTCCGTTTTAAACATGGTCATTTTACGCATAGGGAAACCCAACGAAGACGGCTCTTCAGCCTACGCGTTTTCGACAAAAAGAAACGAAAGAAAACCCACACACACAGTCAGGCAGTCAGTCAGATGATCAGTTTACGCGCAATTAGCGCTTTGTCGTTGCTTCTCTTTCTTTGCTTTTACGCTTTCGTCTTTCTTTTCTAATTTCATATAAATCATCATTTTCACAGCAGGCCCTGCCTCCCCTTCCACCGAAAATTTCATTTCATTTTCATACGCCTACAACAAACAAAAATGTTCATAATTAATGTTTATATAATTCTTTTTTTTTAGTGCTTTACATGTGGCTCATTAGGCGATGGGTTTGTTTTTGTTCTGCTGGCAAGTTCGTTGTTCAAGTCTTTTGTTTCGTCTGTGGGCGGCTAAAAGAGAGAGAGAGAGAGCGAAAAAGTCTCTGTGCTACTTAGGTACTTGTTGTTGTTTGTGCGGCTGCTGCTGGTGCTGGTGCCACTACTGGTTGCTCCACAACAAGTTGCCAAATTTGGCCATCAGCCCACTCTGGCTTTCTGCTGGCCAAGCCAGCGTCTCGTACGTTCAAATAAACTTTAAAGATTACCCGCGTCTAGAATTTCTTTTCAATTCTTTCGATTTGGGTTGAGAATATGTTGGTTTATTTGCAATGCATTTACTCCTCCGCCGCATCCCACTGACAATTTGTTGTCATACAAGTTAAGTTTTGTCGCTGGCATTTGCATTTGTTGTGTGGGCTTTTTGGAGATCTTGCTCTGGCTCTGGGTGTGGGCTAGATGGCTCCTCTCTGTGTGTGTGTAAGTTTAATTTAGTCCATTTCAAATGAATATCCGCGCTGCAACCTAAAACTTAGCCACATAAAACTCGCCCACAACTTTGGTTTTGTTTTTCTTTAATAAATATTTAACTCTTAAATTCCATTTCCATTTTATTGTTGCTGTTTGGCTTTCGAAATGTCGCAATTAACAGTCGATTTAGCATTATGCACATGCGTTGGCGTTGGCGTCTCTGACGTCTGATGGCTGATGCCAGATGCCTGATTTGTGATGTGTCTCTGGGCCTAAAAGGCGCGTGGGTTGTGAACTTGGTTTTTGGTTTATTGTGAGCACACAACAATGAGAGAAGGGCAACAATTTCTAGGAATTTGGTTTTGAAGGATATCAAATCGTAGCAGCAGAAACAAGAGCTCAGGCACTTTCCTCAGCAATTGCAATACATTTTATGAAATTATCTGCCTTAAGAGCTAATTATAATAAATTCCTCAAAATGAAAGAAAAACTC
Source organism: Lordiphosa clarofinis (assembly GCA_018904275.1). Classification (NCBI taxonomy): domain Eukaryota; kingdom Metazoa; phylum Arthropoda; class Insecta; order Diptera; family Drosophilidae; genus Lordiphosa; species Lordiphosa clarofinis. The sequence goes on from JAEIGQ010000278.1 coordinate 151,276, forward strand.
ATCTGTCTTGTTTTCCCCTCCCCTCCCTACCTGTCTGTGTGTGGTTAATGCTAGTCTTAAATTGCTGGCAATATTGTCAAGTTTTATAAACTTGTTTTTAAAATACAACAAAAAAAATTAGTATTATATATATTTTTTCTATTTTTGAGAGTGGGCAGACAAACAAACGGAAATGTGTGGGTGTTTTTGACTGTCGTCTCTTTTGAGTTGGTTGCTGTTGGTGGTTATTTTCGTTTGTTAGGCAAATTACTTTTTAATTGAACACACACGTGGGCTGGCCAAGTCCAAGTACCAATAAGTGACAGCTATGCCGACCCAAGCCTAAACAGTTGGCTAATCTCCTTTCAGGTTGAAGCGTAAACAAACCATTTTCGAAATGACTTTAAGCCCTAAAGGCGATTGGGTTATGAAAATCTTGGTTTTTATGGACGAGAGAAAGGAACAGAATTTAAATTAAAATGGGATTTCGACTGCATTTGCATATGAATCTGGACCGGCGAACAACTAAAACCAATTTGGGCTCAAAATTTATGGCTGGCTGTCCGCCGGGGCACTTGTTTGCCCTTCGGCCATTTCTACAATAATTACGAAATGAAATCGGAGTTATTTAAATACCTTACCTAAGTCAAGGACAACATCCGTTTCCGTCTTATTGTGGCAATGGAAAATGTGTTTAGTCATTCCCATTCCCATCAAGAATGGGCCAAAGAAGGAAGGGCCCTTAAAAAAGGACAATTAAATCCCGAAGCCCGTTTCTCTTTCGGTTTCCTGTTGCTTTTGTGTGGCATGCTAAATACGCAGACAAGGCTTTTATTTACCACAATTGCTGTGGCTGCGGCTGTTTCCAAAGCAGCTGCTTGGGTTTTTTTTTTTGTGTGTGTGTGTGTGTGTGCAACACGTCTGTGGTTGCAAGTTTGCGTGACATTTTAACCTTTGGCTGGCTTTTGGCCATTTGCCGCCAACTTTTACTATTTTCAGGCTAGGCATAAATTTCATTTGCCACACACACCATGTACACATGAGGCCCAAATCTTCGTCTCAACTTCATTTTCGTTGCGGTCTCAAGCCTCAGCAGCAGGTTGATATTAAATTTCGCCCGGCTACTTGTTGTGGTTGCAACATTTAACAAAAAAAATATATGTAAAAAGTTAAACAATTAATTTTGTAACTTAACTAAGCAGCTGGTGCAACAAATTGCATTACAAGTGACAGGCTAAATGAGACACTGACTGCAAATACTCTTTCTTTAAGAAGCGGAAGATTTCTGAAAATGTTTGTACAAAAAATACTAACAAAATTTGTCACAAAGGACTAGGGCCGATTCAAACCAGTTCTGTTCGGGTTTTAAAGGTTATTCGTACCGGATACCCATCGATTTAAAGTTAATGAGATTCGATTTAGAGATAGGCGCTGAGAAGATCCCGTATCTCATATATTGTTGCCCTCCCAAAAACCGGTATTTGAATTGATCGTTTTCTAGAGAAAATTACCTCTCGTTTCAAAATCCGATCATAAAACTCACAGCTAAAAGACTGCGAATGTATATCTTTACAAAAGTCGGAAAGATAAAGACAACAACAGCACTCAGTAGCAGTATATCCTTGATTAATTTTAAGTCGCTTTGCTCTCAAATTTTAAATTTGTTGTCCGTAAACATTAAAGCGGACCAAACGCATCGAGCGGTTGAAAGTGAGTCGACTGATCGAACATGTTTATTAAGCGAACAAGACTCAGCGTTGAACTCAGCTTCATTAGGAATAACGCATTGTGCAGCTGAGACAAAGTCTGCTGATTTAATATTTTTCCTAGTAAATCGGCTTTTTGTGAGAGAGTAGCTGTGCTGAGTAGGTCAGCTTATCGTAAACTCACTTTGGCCCCGCTTAACCGACCCGAACAATATCTCTCTTACAAAACTCATACCATGTGATTCTCGGTCAATTGTTATTGAATCGAACGAACAAATACTGGAATTGAATGGAATGAAAACGAACAGGATTATAATTAGGTTTGTCCAAGTTTGGAACAGGTTTAGGTTCAACTTTTTGGTAACACTTGATTCATAGTAAAAAATATGTAGACCAAGGGTTCGATCGGGCTCAAAATCGATTTACAACCCTTAAAAATATGCACTTTAATCAAATTAATTTGTGGTTCGTAAATCTAACCAAAACCAGAACTTAAGAGGCTGGCAGCCTGAAAATTAATGGTTTGCTGATACTTGAGTCAACTTATTTATGTTTATTTCCCATCCGAAGAGCTAAAATTTTGAAATCAAATACGAATCAAGAGAAATATCTTCATTTATGGTATTAACCTGTTGCAGAATTGAAAGTGTATCATAGATATTCTACATTTTGTTAAATTAAACTATTACTTTCTACTTTCTTTTCTACGTTAAACCATTATTTTACTAAGTATCTTTTTCTCCCAAAATATTTGATTATTATACATATTTTGCATTATATATTTTACTTACACGCTCTTAAAGAGCATTCCCAGTTCGTTGAATCCGCCTACAATTGTGTGTTTCTGGTTACTTTATGGCCGCACCAAAGAAGGCGAACTAACAAAAAACGCGTTTTTAATTGTTTCGGTGGCTGAACGCCTGGGTTTTGGCCATTTTGGGAGAGCAAAAAAAATACCAACATATTTTTGATTTTTTTTTGTGTGTTATTTAGCATTAAATTATGGGAAAACTCAGATTTCGTCTTGTGTAAGCAGCTTAGAGTATGCATTTGTTTTCACAAAAAAGTGAATGAAGTTCTTGAAACTGTTTCAGCTAAACTCACACACATACAAACACACACCCAATTCTGCCAGTCAGCTTTTGCGGCATCATTATCATATGTATCTTTTATCTTCATCTGCACATTGCCATCGCCCCAGCATCATCCACAGACAGCCAAGCAAGCCAGCACGTCTCGTTCCAAAGAAAACGTTGCAATGCCGTTAACAACAACACATTTTCAGCCATTTGGCTGGGCCTGCTCATATATAAAAAAGGTTTATTTCCGTTGACGTGCCTTAATTTCATTCAGTTTTCGGTTGCGCAGTTGGGTTTGCTTTGGGTATGATGGCGCTAGGGACTGCACCTACACAGAACCAAATTGGTTGAGCATCAGAGAGTGTTGCCTTTTGGCTAAGTGGAATGGTTGGTTTTGTGTATAGGTAAATTTATGTTGTTGAAAAATGTGTAAATGGAAGCCTGGGGGGAAAGTAAAAGTTTGACGAACTTCAATTAGATAATTTGTCGGTGCTAATAAAGAAAAAAATTTTGAAAAAGGTTGATTTAAAAATCAATTTTCAAAAGGAAACTGTCCAAATTGCTCCAACTGGCATTAGGTTAGACTAAGTTCGATAACTTAAATATGCCTGGCTTATAATTATAATTTGAAGCGTTCGGTCAACCTCTTATAGTTCAAGATTTTTTAATATTATTGAAAAACTTTATTATCACCTGAAAACTTTAAAGGAAACTGGCACATGAAAACCACGAACTGAACCAATTTTTATTTTATGTTTAAAATTAGTTTTTGCGCTGGGGGGATTTAAACTCGGGACCCTTGGACTGAACACGATTGGAAGAACGTCTTTACCCGTTGCGTTATGCCACGGCGCGCGTTAATAGAAACGCGTCTAGAATATTACTAAACATTTACACGAAAAATTTCTTTAATATCGCATAAATGAGACTATTAGTAATTCTCAAGTTCAAATTCCGCTCAAGTACCATATTTTAGACCAGATGAATAATTAAGAATTTAAGATTTTCTAGATAAAAAAATTTTTAAAATTTTGTTTTGCTATATAATAGCATATAATTGAAGGAGATTTTGTTTTTTTTTATAAACTTTTTGTTTTGCATACTTTTTTAAATAAAAAAAATATTTTAAGCCAGTTAATTATATGATTATATTTGTTTCGATACGGTAGAGCACGTCGATTTGGTTTACAGTCTGGAATTAGGTGATCCTTCGGATGTTATATTTATTTATGTATTGCAAATTATATATTAAATTTCCCCCAGACGTGAGCATTGTAAAGAAATATTATTTCCAACCACATAAAGTTAATATATTAGTTAATCAGATTTAAATGTTATATCTTTAAACCAGCGATGGCCCTTGGTTCCTCCCCGGGGGTGAAACATTTCGCTATTCACACGTACATGACCCGGACGCTTGCCGAAGCTGAGACCAAAAGAACAGAAAGGCGTCATTCGCCCGACAAAGTTTGAAGCGATTAGGGCGAAGCAAATTCTCGTCGCTTTATTTTCGCACACCAATACTATCTCACTTTTTGGCCTTGCTCTCGCTGGCCGTCGCTGCTTTAAACCATAGCTCGTAAATAACTCTCAACCAAATGTTCAGTTTGCTCTGCTTACGTTACTAAACGAAAAAACAAAAACAAAACTCTCTCGGGCTTCCCTCATCATGCTGCGATCGCGTTCACTGTTCACTGGCTGTTGTTGAAACTACAGCACTGATCGTTCTGAGAGCAACCCCATACCAGGCCCAATTCAGTGAATCGGTCATAAGATGCGAGTTTCTGGAAGACCACATCGTCGAGATTTTTAATCATAAAACTTTTTAGCAGGCTCTAGTTCAATAAGTTATGATTTTGTTCATAAAATTTCTAAAAAAAAAGACACGCGCAACACCATAAAGGAGACTGGTTTAACATATAACTTTTTTTATGAATTTCCTCAATTTAATCATCAGCGATCTTTGCCCGTCTACTATGAGACAACCTTATGAAAGAACTGCTATGACCGCTTGGGAATCCGAAAGGCTGGCTTGTAGAAAAATCTGACACAGTCGACATGTAAATGTAAAATTGGCTATACAGCTCCTCCAACGGGGCCAAGCCAAGCTTTTCTCAATCTCTTGGCGTGTGTGCTTTAAATTTTTCGCACAAGAGAAAGGGACCTACAGTTTAACGCCGAATCCGAACGGCGAAGTTTGAGAGTTTGCTTTTTCATGGCTAGATACTTCACAGCTGACGCCAATAGCTGGTGAAGGTGACCGTATGTGTGACACAGTCGACATATCACAGAATATTTGTGTGTGTGCGTGCCCCGTAGCGGCGCTTCTGTTGTTGTAATTGATTGAACCCATGCCTACCGCACAGCAAGTCAGCACACTAACTGTCACACTATCAGTTGTTATTGGGCAAAATTCTCTCCCCGCATCTAACACAGGCGCCAATTGTTTGAAATGCCCAAGTGCAATCAAACAGGTAATAAGGTAAGCCTTGGTAATTTAATCTTGAACTAGCAAAAACAAACTTTTGTTTTGCTATTTTTAGCCATTTTTTTAACGATTCTTTGTTTTGTATTTGACTTACCATTAAATATGTGTAAAATCAATCAATTGCTTAAAGATTCAAGTTTGGATCCTTAATATTTTAATAGATTTAGGAACACCGAAAACTGTTTTTAATTTGTTTTTGGATTATTAGAAGTTTATAGAACATGCCGGAATAATTAATTTTAAAAAAATGATCTAAATGGTAACTTTTAGCTACTTTCAATTCAAATGAAGAAGCTTTTCCCACAACAGATTCATGTTTACTTCGCATTCTTTAGCTATCAATATTTGCTTTTAAATAGTTTTAATAGTCTTAATGAGAATATTGCTTTAAGTTAAAAAATTTCCTTTTTTACGATTTTAATGTAAATTAAAATCTGAGACATACACTGAGAAAAAAGGATAGTTTTTGATGATCCTTACGAGATTTAACTATCCCTTTGGACTGGATAGTTAACTATCCTTTTTTGGGATCCATTGGATATTTTTGATGTCGATTTATTTTCGCTTAAAAAGGATATATCAGGAAAAAAATTTTCATTGATATTTATTCTTTATCCAAAGGAGCTAAAAAATGTGAAAAGGATACAATTGTGATTTGGCGACCTTTCTAATTGTACCTTTCTAATTCAACTCTTCAGTTGAAGACTCCACGTCAAACGGTGCAGACGTGTAAAAATTTTTTGCCCTGAAGACGTATGCCGAAGAGCAACCGAAATATATCGGAGAAAAAAGAAACATAAATCGTTTTTTCAATCAACCTGACCTCAAGCCGGAAACTATACATCTGTGAAAAGGATATTTAAAAAAAAGGATCTTAAAGTGGATATTTGAATATCCATTCTACGGGGATCTTTTTTTTTCTCTGTGTACGTAAGGTATGCGGAATGAAAAACGAACATTTTTCTAAAAGCTCGCACAAAATTTGAAAAAACACATTCAGAAAACCAATTATTGAAAAAGTATCTCTACTATTCCTGCATGAATTACCCCAAATATGAGCTGCCTACATAGATAACGCACAGCAGCGATAAGTTGAATGACTGCAACAGAGAGTTCAAAAATATTTTCACCGTAAAGGGCGATCCCTTAAGATGATTTTTTTTTCAATTAAAAATAAATTACAAAAAACTGAATTAGATTGTTGAATCACTATTATGGTCTGAAAGAACAAGCTCTGACATTTTCTTTTTAAAGATGCTTTCATTCAAATGATGACCGCAGCTACACCGTAAATGGTAAATTTGGATTTGGACAATTTTACAATTTAAATTACTCTTTCTATAATTGCTACGTGTATCTCACGAATTACGCGAGTAATGTTAGCATCCAAATCTTGAGCGGTAGCAGGATTATCGACGAAACATTAATTTATTTCGATATATATCTGGAAAATAATTTTCTCAGACACCAAATGTATTTTTCCAATTCTTAAAAAATTTGTTCGTATTTCATTCCGGAAACCTTACTACGTATATCCTATTAAAATATGACGAACCAAGCTTTGCTCATTTTCAGTAATTTTGTGGACTATTTTGTAGGGTTTTTTTTAGCTTGCAGTTTTTATTAACTTTATTATATAATATATTTGCAATTAGAAAGGTCGCCAAAGCTAGGAAAGAGTATGTGCTCACCTCATCTTAACGTCGTCTGTTGTGCCAGCATTTGTTGTGTGGGAGCTACTTTCAGAGCTCAAGAATATGAAATCAAGTTTCCAACTGGCGTCTCGTTTCTGTTGAGCAGAGGCCGCCAACTCTTTGTGTTGTTAAGGAGCAGAATCACACTCTCCCCATTTTTGTTGTGGCTGGGATTAGCGAGTCTATGCTAAATGGTAGACCAATTTGGGCGTCTACTTGCCAGTGTGCAGAGCTGAGTCATCTGTGGGCGTGTGTTGTCATTGCATTTTGTGCATAATTAGCCACAATGATGGAGCTACGAAGTTGAACACCAAAACATCCAAACAGAAACAGCGGAAATTAAAGGCACTCAAACGTTTCGAACATAATATTTTTGTTGTTGATCAGCCAGCGTGACTGGGGGGAGGGGGCATGAGGCAAGTGAGTTGCATTTTAAATTTGTCCGTTTTGGTTGCTGCTGAGGATGTGGAACCCAAACTGAAACCTCTCTGGGTCTGCCCACTGATTTATTTTGACCACGTACATATGCAAAACGCATTCTAATGGAACCAGACGGAGCATATGCCATGTCCATTGTAATTTGTAGTTACGCTCTGATTTTTGAGCTTCCACCTGTTGCCTGTTATTATTGTTTGCACGCTTCCCTGAAGCCCTGCGGTGCGTGGTAGTAGAATAGCCACAGACAATAGTGTTCTGTGGTGCTCAAAACGGAAATGCTGCCGCTTTTGTTGAGCGGAAATGCAAACGATATTGCAGAGTAACATAAACCAGGTGAAGGTTTCCCTTTGAATCACAGTTTACCAAGAACCTTCCCACTTTATGAGAGACAGCGTGTGGGTAGACACACAATTATGCAAAAATATGATGTATATTTTTCTATAAGCAAATAAATTCAGCTCTCCTCTGCCTTATCCCGTCACTTGAAGGAACTGGCGTGTGCTTCGTGAGGGCGACAGGCTACGCAAATTGCAGGCCACACGCAAATTGGGCAAATTCTGTGGATTGCGACAGAAGCGATCCCAACCCTTCCAGTACTTGAAACCTTCACGCCCCTGGATCATTTTGGCACAGGCAATATCATCGGCTATATCATCATTGGAAAAGTCTGCAAAATAGAAAATCAAATTACTGAAATCTCTCGTTTATCTAAGACAGGTCAAAGCTCACCCTCGCATTTCATATTACACGCACCACCCTTGCGTCCCTCGGCGCAGTAGTCCTTGCTATTGATCTGGAATAAGCCATAGTTTTTGCTATTATTCTCCTTACGGGTTATCTTATTCGTATCCAAGGCACTTTCATGCTCCACCAGGCAGATCCCTGTAAATAGTTCGAAGGTTAAGTTAAGTAAGGTCCAATGCTTAAGTTAACTTACAGTTGGATAGAAAAGTCTTGTCGAAATGGAAGTTCTCCACCAGCACACGAGTTAGTTCACAACGCAAATATTTCTTGGACTGCACTTGCTCTCCCCACAGCAGGAGTAGAGCCAACGGCATTAGCAAACCCAATTGAAGCTTCATTTTGTGTCTGAAATTGCAAGCAGATATGAAAGCTATGGGTAGAGTCAATCTATAGCATTAAAATATATTTTCCTAGAATTGGCGAGCTCGGGTCTGGCCTGATAACCCACTGCTCGCTTTGTTTGTATTTAAATCAAGTGTGGGCATACCTAGACAGTATACGTATTTGATATATATACAACACCTTAGTCCAAGCTACCTCACCTTGGGTCAAAAAGTCTTTAGCTACTGTGCATTTCCTTACATTTAGTTGAGTTTGTTTACACACAAAGTGACGAAACGCTTTCATAATTTCTCTAGCCAGAGAAGCATGTTCCGAATGAAGATGTTTAGTTTATTCTTTACGTAGACGGAAATGCTTCCTTCTGCCACGAACTTATTAGTATTGGGATGAAGATAATGTTGTGTTGCAGCGGGTAGTGTGTGTGCCTGTTATGTAAGAGGTGGTGGGTTCGATGCCGCTTCGAAAAATCTAACAAAAAAAAGTTTTTTTCTTTGAAAACTCTTACACAAAGTAACTTGTAGCACTGGGATACAAAACCAATAAATCTAAACCTTCACCAGCTATTGGTGCCAGCTGTTAACTAAGCAGCCATGAAAAAGCTTCTCAATCATTGCCATTTGGATTCGGCGTTTAACTGTATACCCTTTTCTCTAGTGGGACAATTTGAAGTATCCACGGAATTTGTGGGATGTGTAAAGCCATTTATTTATATTTATTAATATAGGGTAGGTTTTAACCAACTTTCGTGCTTGCTTTCTTTGTCTGACGATTTAGAACAGTTGTGCCCAAATGTCAATTGCCCTATCCCGTGTGATAGGAAGTAATGATTCTGCCAGCGTCGCAGCCGACACACGCATAGAGAGAGAGAATACGTGTGCTCTATAAATAGCACGCACACACACTTGCCTGTTTGTTCGTAGCCTATATTTGACATAATGACGTTTACCTCGTGTTTCGCTGCTACACACACAATCGCAAAGCTTGATAGTGTGTGTCTGGGCACCACTGATTTAGAAGATAAAGATTTTAAAATTCACAGTTCTTTAGCTCACGTTTTCGCGTGCCCTTATAATTGATTATAAAGATTAAACATGGTAAATTAGCTTTCAGGCTTTACTAAAACTGTCAAAGGTGGAACAAACTTGATTTGTATATGAAATACGAGGGCCGATTTTGATATTGTTAGCTGCGTATCGCCTCCGTGATGGAATCGGATGACTATAGCATACAGTTGCCATACTATTGGTCGAAAAAGTTGTTTTAGTGAACAAACTCTATTTGCTTTTAACGCAAACAGCCCCAAATCTTATTTTTAAAAGTTATCATTATTTCACCAAGATGGATAAAAAATGGACAACTATATGGTGAGCTGTCATGGAAAAGATGGGTCTGAAAAAAGTACCCCCCCCCCCCCCCCCCCACGCCCATTATCCCCCTTAGTAAAAAACTTTTTCGTTTTCAATGTTCTTCCACATAATTTTAATAAGTTTCATCCACATCTATCTCTATTTTTTGAGCTCAATCCTGCTCAGAATTTTAGTTAAACTGGTCACTTTGCCTATTGGTTTTCGCTCAAACGTTGTCTTATTTGACCTTGGCAACAAAACGATATCATTAGGTGAAAATCAGGGCTGTAAAGGGGATCATCTATGAATTTAATGTTTTAAGATCTGAGAAAAAGAATCCGTCTTCAGTGGTTGGTTGTACTCAATTCCCGAAGAGTGTAAGTGACAGCGAACAGCTGACCCAAAAGTACCTAGAGAGCGTAAGTGAGAGCGAACAGCTGACTAATTTCTGACAGAATCGGTGTCGAATGAGCAAAGTTTCTCTCTAATACTCATTCTCAATGATTCTGATTTTATTCACCGCAGAGTTTTGTTCGATGAATAAATATGAACATAAATAAACTCTGCCTCAACCGCTTGATGCTTTTGCGGTCGTGTTGAATATATTCATCATTGAGTTTTGATGATTGATTAAATGTGAGTCAGAATTTTTGTGTTTGTCATACCTGGTTCATACCCGGCTTGCAGCCCTATACCTTATCAATGTCGATGTTTCCTTTAGCTTGATAACACTGTGCAACACAAAATAATTTATACAGTCGAGACCAAAAAATTCTGAAAGGGCATGATGGCAGTACCAAAAACTTTGCTGGGTTTGGTCTGCTTAGCTGCCGTTTTCTTTTTATTGCATTTTAAAGTTTTAAGCTTATGGTAGGCACTTGTAACTCCATATCTCGTAAGCTATTTAAAATTGACGCTTGACGTCTGAATGGAAGTTGTTGCTCTTGACTTGGTTTATAAAACATTCCCAACATACCAACTTCATTCGAATGGTCCTTCATATAGTTAAGGACCCTAAAGAATGTATAAATTCAACCAAAACTCGAAAAAATACGGGTTTTGGTAGAAATTGGCTGACACAATCAAAAAAAATTCGATTGTTTTGTATTAAAACCATACAATTGTGAAAAATATAACTTACAAATTTTAACAAAGGAAATATAGTTTTTTTATAATTTTTTTACCGATAATGTTTTTTTCGAATTTTAATGACAGCCTTACATGCTTTTAAGCTCTTAGCTATATAATAGAGTTATTCAATGAAGTTTGTTCGTTCTTACGGTTTGTTTATTTTGGTCTAAGCTACAACTTCCTACTGTATTACTTGTCCAAATTTGAAGCGGGTTTCAAGATAAAGTTGGAAAACTGTAAAAAAGTGGTGAAATCTTGGACTTCAAGTATGAAGACGTCTTATTTTTGATATGCAACAAAGAAATGTTTTGTAGACTAAGCCAAGAGCAAAAACTTTGCTAAAGACATAGATTTAAAATTCAAAATAGTTTAGGGGATATCGAGATAATCGTTAATCCTAATCTAAAGCTGAAAAGTTCAAAGTTCACTTAAAGAAAAAGGCAGCTAACCAAACCAAACCCAAACAGGGTTTTTACATTACTATCACACCCTTAAAAAATTTGTTGGTCTCGACGGTATAAAGTTTTTGGAGTTTAAAAATGTGTCACAGTGTAATTAACTTTGTTAATTCTACAAAAAAGAATAAAAAAACGGTCTAAATTCGAATGCAACAAAAATTGAAAACGCAATCGAAGCTGACCTTATTCTACAATAAATGTGGCTGTTTAATTTATTTCTCATTCAAACGATTGTATTATTGTATAAGAAATCCCAAACGAACCCTAAACAGATTGGGACTGGATTGAGTTACCATATAAGACTGGATGGAGTGGAAAGGGAAAGTATTCCAAATTGATAGTTTTTACAAGTTGCATTTATCTGTCAAGAAATTTCCTTTCCTTTTTACTTTGTTTCGTGAACTTTTCAGTCTTTTCTGCTCTTTTTTCAAACCAAACCAAATTATCAATTAAATTGTTCTGCTGAACGCATCCATTTTAATATCTAATCTGTATATCTTAAGATTTGAGCTTGGCATTGAACCATCTGGTGGAAAAGACTGAAAGATGACGAGCAACAAAAGTTTGCTCTTCTCTAATGAATAACAAAACAATTCTTCTTAGCTATATGACAAGTAAAATGTACATAGGTGCGAATTGATTACACTCATCTTAATTAATTATGTATTCCTTTTGTTTGCTTCACCAAATTTTGTTTTGAGCTCTTTCGACTGTTCAAGGTTACCAAAAGAAACTAAGATTTTCTGAATTGATTCGACAAAGAATATTCAAGTACACGTTTCACTTTAACTCTTCTGGAGAGAATTTTACCTTAGTATTTACTTTTAGTTAATTAACGCACAGGTAGAACAATAATAAAAACAAACTTGTTTATCTCTGTTATTTTGTATACGAACGGAAGCGGAGAGCTGCCGCCACATGCGGCGCTTTAGACCCGAGCTTAAGTACTGATGGAAAAAATCTAGCGAAATGTTCCAATTGCTTGCCGCTCGGCTGTGCTCTCCCGTTTATTTTTTAAAGAAGAGCGGGAGTTGCGATGAGGTGCTCTTTTGTTGGTGCTGATAAGAGGTTTAAACTATTAAATTTTACGGTTGACTGGCGGGTAATTTAACATCTAAAATATATAGGAAACATACAGAATCTTGGAGCAAATAATTGATGTGCCGATTAGGGGGGATTCCTGGAAAAAAACCATTTAATACATACAAATGATTTTGGGTTTTATATATTTTTATGTAAGTATAATTTAGTTACAGCTAAGATCAGCATTTTGGCAACAGTCGCATCTAACAACGCGTTACATCGGGCAGCGTGCGCCCACGACACTTGCTCATCCAACCCGGCCAGGCCTGAAAGCCATAACGATTGAAGATCTGCATGGCACAGCGAGAATCATCTGAGATTTCATCGTTCAGGAACTCTGTCAAGGAAGTGTTTAGATTTTGCACTGGACTTTGAGACTGAGCTTACCTTCACATTTGATATTACAGATGCCACCGCGACGTCCTTTGCGACACCAGTTTTTACTGTTGATCTAGGATGGTTAAGATGGTGGTTAATTTTCTTGCTGCTGGGTTACACAAACCTACCTGAAATAGTCCATAGCTAACACTCTGATTGGGTAGCTGCATGGATTTTGAGGTACTCCGTCCGCTCTCGGACTCCACCAGGCAGACCCCTGCAACAGTAAATGGACAGCCCATATGAATGGCAGAGTCCTTTTCTTTCAGCCACATACTCACAATTGGACAGATAACTGCGGGGAAAATCATGACGCAACAGCTCCTTAGCCAGCTGGCAGCGAGTCAGCAGCTTGGCCTGTGTCTGTGACAGCAGGAACAGATTTAAGACCAAGACTAGGGCGCAATATCGCTGCAATCTTTGCTTAGCCATTGGGGACCACTTTTCAAAAGAAAAAGAGCTTCCTCCGATGACACTTTCTATGAAACTGGCTGCGTAGCTCCCGAAATTGGGGTTTTTAAAGCCTCGCACGCATATTGAATCAAGTGCCCCAGACAACGGGCATTGAGTAATTGAAATCTTAAAGGGGGGAGGAGTGTCACATAAGTCGCTTGAACACATGTTTATCATGGGCTGGGCTGACCTGGTGTGAGTAAGGGCAAGGGTATGTGGGAATCATTTGACAAACGGTGAGAAAATGCCAGGGCTGCCCTTAGGCTAAGCCGAAAGGGTCAGTAGAAGAGACTGAAACCAAGACGGAGGCTGACCTACTGACACTCTAACTAGATTATCTTGCAGTGCATCTAATAAATCGCTGCAGTTTTGATTGCGTTAAGCTCTAAATTGGCAAATTGTCTGGCCACAATAACACAAATCTTCTCCTCCGCCGTGAGCGTGTCGGCAACAGCTTGACCTAAAAAGAAAACGCACTTACTTGGTATTTGTCCGGGGTAATTTCTCAAAAACTAAAAAGCTTGTAAAAAAAATTTCCATAAACAATTTTCGTCCAATTACAGTTTTCACGCTTGGCTACTGCTGTTGTTCATGATCTGTCATCTGTCAAAGGCCAATGAACTTAAGGATCTGCTGGAGGAAAGTTCTACATCAAAAACAGCAACAACAACAAGTACTTCCACCACACCTATGGCCTATGTGGTATCAGCAGCTGCTGTGCCAGCCAAATCCAAATCCTCCTCAGTCAAATACTTCAACAAAAGCTCACCCAAAAAACGAAAAGCCGAGGAGGTTTCCTCACTGCCTTTACCTGTGGATGATGGCCTAATGGAGTGGAAATGTCCAAATATTTCTGGTTCACGGCAAGCAGAGGTGCTTGAATGTGGCTGCGATTTGCCACATACCTTGCGTTGTAATATTGATCTGCATGGACTATTGGTAAGTTTTAGTTTTACCTTAATGGCTCTTTATTGTTCAGTTGTTGCTAAGAACTTTAGTTATATTTTGGGTTCCACTGCCCACTTAGACTAATTTTTAGAGGTTCCTTTTCGAAAAATAAAAAGGTCTTTTTTTAGCTTTGCTTCACTGGAAAACTGCTGAATGCTTCATTCCCACACATTCCCGAAACGTGAGTGATTGATTGTTCTCTTGGACTGCTTTGTTTTGGAATTTTCATACCCATGTTCCACTGCCACATTCTAGTGGTCACTTTCCTCATAAGAGATAAATGTCAATTCAAAACATGGTAGTTTATATCCAGCTCTCGGTGGTGTTCTTATATAATAAGGAAAGGAAACTTATTATATACAATCCATGATCAAAGCCAGCTCCTCTTTCAAAGCCTTAGCAATTCGATAATCTATCGATAGTAAATCTAGCCTTTTAGCGGAAAAAAGCTAAATGTTGGAACGGTGACTTGATCATTTGTCAGGAATGATCACCCGCATCAATAAAATGTTCACATCTAGAACATTTAGGGCCGATTTCTGTTCTCCCAGATAGCTGCTATGTGTCAGATAGTCATCGATTTTACACTGTTATTTGTTAGTTTATGTGACAAATAGCTTTATGTAGAAGATGTGAAATCGGCCCTTAGTGAATTTGGTTGTGCAACAAGGCTAGGAGGTGGAGTGATGTCGCCCTCTACCAGGGCATTTCTTAAGGATTTTTCACTAGGCGTTCAATAGGAAAATATCAACTCTGTGCATACCAAAAACGCTTCAAGCATTTGGTTTAGAAACTTCAAAAATAATTTGAATTCATAATTTTTTCAAAATATTTTGAAGCTACAGAAAAACATGCAAAGTATCGCATTCTTTTGTCACAACAGGCACCCGATCATGGAAGGTACTTCGAGTCGAGATAATATCACCGTTCATCAATTTTCTTCGTACGGCTCAACATTGAGGAAAATGGGCTGATCAAAAGATTTTCTACTTTTCGGATGGAAAAATCATAACAGAAATGATTAAAGAGGGTCGGTTCTTGGTCGAATTAATTTTTGGCAAAAAAAAGGTTTCCGATTTCTTATCGAATATTTGTAATTCTTCTTTTGTGATCTCGACACTCCAGACGAAGGTGCAAAAATGTATCATAAACTGCTTCGACTGATATCAGTGACATGTGGCAGATTACTGGTCACTTCACCTCACTCCATGACCATTGAGAAAGTGATTTCTTAAACTAAATTAAACCACCGAATGTCAACTTTAGATGAGACCATAAACTCGAGTATGCTTGTGGCACTGAATGGAGTATGTACAGCTGTATTAGATAAAGAGAGACCGAGAACCGGATTTCACCTTGTACCCCGAAAAGGATTCGTCAAGAAGTTTTTTTCGAAAAGATGGAGGTTTGGGATTTTATAATCACATCTTTTTAATAATCAGGTTGCGATCGAAGACTCACTTATGCCAAAACATCTAAGCGATTGCAATAAAAACGAGAGCGCAAGTTAAGGTCGGCTCTAACCGACTTCGATATACCCGTTACTCATGAAAAAACATGTTTAACATTTTTCACAATTTTGCTCATAACTTGAGAACCGCTCATCCGTTCCTTATCATTTCTTCGGCAAATTTATTCATTTTGCTAATTACTAACTATCTCTAGAAGGTACGAATCGTCTATCCTTAAAACTGTAGGAGAAAAAATTTTTGAAATAAACTTGATCTGCGTGCAGATAAAAGAAGCATTTGTCCCATACATGTCAAACCTCTATCTCTTACCATCTCTGAGATCTAGGTGTTCATACAGACGGACGGACGGACGGACAGACGGACGACGGACGGACATGTCTATATCGACTCGGCTGTTGATGCTGATCAAGAATATATATACTTTATATGGTCGGAAATGATTCCTTCTGCCTGTTACATACATTTGCACGACTTTTTTTTTTTACGGGTATAAAAAGTGATTCCATAAATTGTTCTTTTTCATATCCCCTTTGTTTTACACTTGCCCACAAATTCTTAATTGTATGTTGACCAAAATCATGAATCACGTATAGTATTTATATGGCAAACAAGAGTAGTGTGAATGTTTTTTTCATTTTCCATTCCATATTTTTTGACATTTTGGCGAAATCAAGTATAATCAAATGGAAATTATACCGTTTTGTACTTGAAATTTCAAGTATGTTTTGTTCTTGGATGTACTTGTACTGTACTTGATTCAAGAACATTTCGTACTTACAGTTAGCCTAAAAATTTAAGAAAAAATCTCACTTAGTTCAAGTACAAAATGTCTTGGATTAAGTACAGAATAGACTTTCTATTTAAGCTTCAAAAGTGTGCTACAAAAAATGAGAACTATATTAGGTTATGGAGTGAGGGTAGATTTCCGACCTACAGTATAAGCATCTTGGTCTTTGCTGAATTCATTTCCTTTGGATTTTAATATTATACAGAAACCTAGTTTCAAAGACAAATTGGGAAAACTTAGAGTCTTATAGGCTTAAACCATAAACATTTTGTACTTACTTATTGAAGTGCTTGGATTACCAGTAGAATTTACTAGACTTCGATGAAGAACCGTTTTGCGCTTATTTTGAGAGAAAATCAAAAAGATGTTATAAAAGTTCGAAATGTACTTAAAATATACTGAAAAAGTCTTCAAACAAGTATATCGGGATTCTTACCAAAAACACCACCGAACTAACCTACTCCTCCAATTTCAGCTACTGGCCGAACGTTTGCGCACTTCTCCCTATTCCATTTCTCTGCTGGACTGCTCACTGCGTAATGTTAGCTTTCTGAGCGATGCCAAAATTTTTGAAGGCATCTCGCTGCATGGTCTGGTCATCTCCTCCGGGGAGATCAAACGTGTACACAAATCCGCTTTCTTGGGCATTAAGGGTCCTCTGCAGGCCTTAGGTTTGCCTGGCAATGCTTTGCTCAGTGTACCCTGGAATGCCTTGTCCACCCTGGGAACACTGGAACGCTTGGATTTGGCCAATAACAAGATCAAAGCTTTGGGCACCGCCGACTTTGTGGGACTAAGCCATTTGGTTTACCTGGAGCTGAGCAACAATCAAATCTCTAGCATTTCTCAGCGGACTTTCAGTAATCTACGCAAACTGGAAGTACTCAAGTTGGGTGGCAATCGTCTTGGGGACTATGCCCAGAGCCTGAAGTCGTTGAGTCAATGCCTGAGCCTGAGGCAGCTGGACCTGACAGCCAATAACCTCAACGGTCCACTCAGTGAGCAGACTTTGCCGGGCTTAAGGAATCTGGAGAGCCTCAATTTGAACCGGAACATGATCAAGAGCATACAGAATAAGGCCTTGGCCAATTTCACCCGTTTGGTGAGTCTGTCGTTGCGTCACAACCAAATAGATGTGCTGCAGGATCATGCCTTCTATGGCTTGGGTGCCTTGGACAGTCTGGACTTGAGCTACAACGGCATAGTGGCCATATCCAGTTCCTCGTTGCAGCATCTGACCAGGCTGACCATTTTAGATTTGACACACAACTTTCTGCGTGCTCTAACAGCGGATTTGATAGCACCGCTACCTTCATTAAGGGAACTGCGTCTGGCCGGCAATGACATTTCCATTGTGGCACGCAATGCCATGGATGGAGCACGTGAATTGCAAAGTCTCCAGATGCAAGAAAATCCATTGTCATGTGACTGCAGTATACGCTCCTTTGCCGAGTGGCTGCAAGTATCCAAACTGCACTCCAGTCTAACCGCTTCCTGCGTGACGCCGCCCCGTCTGGAGGGTGCACCACTGCTGCAAGTGCCGCTAGAGACGCTTAGCTGTGACATGGACAATGTGGAGAAGGATAATGCGAATATCATGCAGCATCTGGAGACGCTGGCCAAGCCCAATCAGACCTCGCATGTGAGGGATTTGTCCGAGGAGGTAAGCTTAAGGCAGGAATTCCGATTCGACCTTAAAGTAATTTGTTTGTTTGTTTTCTCCCTAAGATTATACTGCATGAACTGCACTATTCGGCGGACTATGGCCTGATCTTGACCTGGCTGCTAAATCTCAGCAAGAAAGATTATATGTGCGATGCCATTTTTGTGTATAAAGAGGAGAGAATCAATGAGATACTTATAGATAACTCACCGGTATGTGGGCTTAGGAACGAGTTAAGCCTGAAGAGTTCTAAAACTTAATCATTACAGATTCACTGCGAGAGCAAGGTGGTCAATGGTCAGAATACCGTCAGTGTGATAGTTCCAGACAGCTCTTCCCTGGACATAGGCGAGAGGTGAGTGGTGACTTGGAGTTGACTTACGAATCCCTATGCTTTAATGCAACTTTTCTTACAGCTACCGTTTCTGTCTGGTCATGGTGCAAGAGCAAAATCCAAAGGCGGATCTTAATATAGGCTGCTCGAACATTACCCAGCTTCAACTGAGCAGTCCTGGCTCCGTACCTCTGCCGCGTCAGTATCAACGACGTCCATATTACTCAACCAACGACTTGAAAACTGAACCCAAACTTGAGCCTAGGGAGGATTATGGCCTAAATCAGCGCCAATTCAACACCATACAGCAGCAGTCCAGCTTGTTGCATAGCTACAATGTCATAGATTCGCTCAACAAAAGCTTTCTACCTGGCCTGGGTTTGGGTATACTAGTTACCTCGGTGGTGGTCCTCATTTGGGGAGCCACACGCATACGCCAGAGTGCAGCTGGTGGAGCTGTAACCAATGCCAATGGCAGCCTAAGCAGCACCAGCAGTCACAACAACAATAACAACAACAACAGTAGACCAAGCACACCCACAGCCACCACCTGCTATGCTGCCTCCGATCATATAGCACGCTTAGCCGATGCAGAGAATGGAACACGCTATCTCAAGCTGCAGGCCACCACCAGCCTGTAGGGCTACATTCAACTCAATGCTTATTGTGATAGTACAGATGGAAAACTGTACCTTAATTTTTGTTTAAGTTGCTAAGTTATACATAGAATAGAAGTTAGGTAAAGTCCTAGTTGCACTAATCCAAATACTTGGCCTAACACTAACACCCAATTGTGCCATAAACTAATCAAACTAATCGTACTATGCTCTATATATAGGACAAGACTGCCAAAACTAAAGATAAGTCCTGAATATGATTATAACCGTTTCGTACGATACCAGCACAGGTTTTTCAAGATTCAATAAAGCGACCGTTTTAAAACTTATCGGCTCTTGAAGCGTATGCTTCGGTTAAAGGTTCCGCCTGGGTACTTTGATTTTAATAATGATTTACCGTTGCCTACCGAAAAAATGTTTAAATAACCAAATGGTAGAAATCTGTTTGAGGCCCTTTACTGGTCTAGGAAATTTTTTTTCAACATTTTTTTTAAATCTTTTAGCTTACATACACAAAAATATTATCCCAAAAGGATTTTTCAAAATTCGAAATACTTAAGACACTTTTTACTTTTTTGTCGACCAATGTCTTCGGTAAAACAAGCATGTTTCAAATTACTTGAAACTTTAAATGCATTTATCTCGAAACCACGTTTTTCAAAATGGTGCCCACGTTTTCTCAAGTCCTACCGAACCGATTTTGATTATTTAGGGCTTTATGGACGCAGAATTAACGTGGGTATCGTCCCTACTGCAATCTTTGAGAAAAAAAAAGTTATTACTATTTCGATTTTTCGTTTTTAAAAGGCCGCCATTTTTTCCAATTCAATTTTATTATCACACTAACCAACTTTCCATCTTTCGTTTTGCTTTCTGATAATTGTAACTCCCGGAAAAGTGGGTACCATCGACACATGTTTTTTTGGAAGAGCCTACTTTGTGTCCCGAGAACTTTTTGAACAGCCCTCGCATGCACAAATATTTAATTTTGTATTTTTTATAATGAATTGTTCAACCCAATACAAACAAGTAAGAGTGTTGCGGTCGAGGGCCCCGACAGCAAAATACCCTGTCCCAAGTTATGTGGTTCATATAGCTTTGAATTCCCCTTATTTAAAAATTGATGTCAATAATTGGGCAGGTGCACTTACATATCTTCGGTGTTTTTGCTCGGATCTCATTGTGGTACACAGAATAAATAGATGTTGAGCCTAACTGAAAATATATTAAGTCGCTAGGTTCAAATTTAAAAATTGTAGCTCTGACAGTTTTTCGCGGTTAGAAGAAGATGGAGGAGGAATTTGCCAAACCTGGAGCAAACTTCATCTGTGTACGGTGTACACCTACATACATGCAAAAATTTGTAGCTGTCCTTCTTATAGTCTGTGAGATCAACGCGATTATACATAGACATTGACAGTTTTTCGCTGCTAAAAGATGGAGGAGGAGGAATTTTCCAAATCTGAAACAAACTCGATGTGGGTACAGTATACTCCTACATACATGCCAAAACTTGTGGCTGCATCAATTACAGTCTCTGAGATGGACGCGTTCATACAGACAGACAGACGGACAGACAGACAGACAGACGGACATAGCTAAATCAACTCGGCTGTTGATGGTGATTAAGAATATATACACTTTATAGGTTCGGAAATGCTTCCTTCTCCCTGTAAGGCCAGAAGAGGGCCTTAAATGTTTGCCCAGAAACGACCTTAGCGCTTTCAATACATACTATTGTGACAGCTTCTACGACCTTTATAATAAACAAACAGAAACACTCATCAGCACAAAGGAGGCTGGTCGACTAAACAGCCTTTTCAAGAACCTCTCGGTTCTTTCACCAGTAGTCGCCTTTGACAAATATCGTAAGCTAATCCACAATCTAAGCGAAATATGAATTATTCGGTTTTACACTCTGACAGGCACAGGTGCTTGTCTTTCTCTCTCGACGGTCTTAAAACAAAGACGACGTAGAGAACCGAAAATGAATGGCAGGGTTCCACAAAACGAGACGATACAAAATGTGTAAATGTATTGACTGCTTGCTTCGATGGTGTGATTGGTGTGATGAGCTGTTAAGTCAATATTGATAAAATGTACATATAAAACGGTTAATCTCATGATATATCAACACGTGATATCGAGAAAACATCCGAATAATAGAAATGTCAAAATTCGAAATTTGAAAATGCTAAGGAAGAACATTTGTGAGCTATTGGTTCCACGGTCTTCTATCGATAAATGTAAATGTAAAATTGGCTGTACAGTCCCAAAGGACCCAAACCAAGCATCTCTCTATCGATAAATAATTGGGGAAAACCAGCTGTTAAATATAAACAACCTTCATTCTATTTATATTTCTCTAATATTAAATACAAAAAACATGACAGGAGTTATGAGAATTGGATGCATTCACCGCATTAGACGGCGCAAGTAATGCTCAGTTTAGAGACAAATTTAATGCTGCCAAAAAACATGAGACCGCGAAATAAGCTTACACAAGTTTTATAGAATTCGTTTCCTTATTCTGCTAAGCCAATGCCGTCAACTGCCTTAAGTATCTAGACTAGTGAAGGTGGCTATATCCTGTCCCTCTGAAGTTTTAAAGTGAAGCCAACTTTTTTTTTAAGTGTTAGCCTTCTAGTCTGCCTAAGACTAATATATAAAGATTAATCTCATAAAACGTGAACTTCAAAAGTTTTTTTTGGTTGCTAAAGAATTGAACAGCAACCTTTTTCCATCCGGCAATGTCCTTAAATCGGGGCTTATCGCATTTTACTGGGAGGTCAACAAGTCCCATCTGGCTTCTGCATTGACGCGGTTTCCCTTGACAAATCTATAAAATCTATTCAAGTGGCCATTATGGAATCTTGTTCCAAGCTCCGATACTTTCCCTGTGTATTAGAAATGTCAATAATCATATTGAAAAGTCAATTATTTTGAATTCAACTTACATTTCGCTATTAACAAATTTGACATTCCGCAAACAGCTGATCGTCGCTTTAAAATTGTGGTCACAAGAGAAAAAACTCTATTTTTACCATTTCATCACGTTTTCTGTCTGTGGGCAACAATTAAACCAACGGAACTTTCGAACGGCAGAATTCAGAACACGAATTCTTAAGTTTTACTTTTCGATTTTGCTAGCCTCAATAAAAAGTTTAAGTGTTCGTAAAATGTATTATTTAAAAATGCACTAAAGGCCGTCGGGAATATTTTAGGATACCAAAACACCTCAAATTGGCTAAAGGAATTTGACTTATTTTATTTTAAGGGTAACTTGCATTTTCCAATGCCAAAACTGCACTTTACTTTTATTTTACTGGTCTTGAGGCAAAGCGTCTTTCGGTTTATGATTACCAGAACACAAATCAATTCCACTTTCGAAAATCTTTTGTGGAAGTGGAATTGACAACAAGGCTGATAATACCGCCTATAAAAATGCGGTCAATATTCGTAATGCTGCATCGCTGTCCGAATATTTGATGTTAGGCGGTTGACTTGTCATGATCCGATCATTCTCATACTAATTTGGCAGTCTTGTTCACCTTCTTCGTATCCTTGAACCCTAAACCAAACTATTGCATATATTTACTTTCCCTCCTTCCTTTAGTTTTAACATTAACTTTATAAACTTGACGCCTCCATTGAGTTAACTTTTAGCCTTAAGAATCCCTCCCGCCCCCAAAGTCATGACCTCTTCTACTAGGTACGAGTATAAGGCTTAAATAATTTATTAACCAATTTCAAAGCACCACAACAACAACAACAGAATAAATGAAAGAAAAATAAAAGTCAATTGCAACATTTGTAAGGTCAGTTGTTTGGGACTATTTTTGGGTTTTGGAGAGACCACATAATGTTAAGTGAACCATTAAACTGATGGCAGTGACGCCACAATGAACGCGCAAAAAGGCAAATGAGCTCATAATCCCGCCCCCCGGGAGGACCCCTCCCCGTAAGTAAAAGTAAAAGTAAGAGTTACTTGTTATCGACTTTATGTGTGCATTTTTAAGGCTAATCCAGAGAATCAAAGTTGGCAAACAGTGGGAGCCCCGCCCACTCTCTACTGCTGGGCTCTGTTGTGGTCAGTGGCTGATATGGCGACGGACATGCTGGTTGGCCAACTGAGTTTGTTAGCTAGTTAGTTGATTTGTGCCTGGTCAAGCGACCACAATGTCCACGCAGTCGGCAGCATTTATTGATTTTTAATGTAGACATTGACTGTCCAACAACATCATGAGCATGCTGGGCTTTGTCTACCTGGTTCTAATACTGGGCTGGATACTGATTGTATTATTTCTCAAATGCAAAAAATCCCTGGCAGCGCCATTTCGCTTTGGCGAAAACTACACAGATGCCATTGCCGAGACGGGTAAGCTGTTGTGGGAAGATTGGTGACGGTGATTGCTGATTGGCATTGTTTCTGCTTGCCAGAGCGTCGTCCCTCTGTACATGTCATACAGCTGCAGAGTGAGGATGTCGAGCGTGAGGATCATTATTTGGATAGCTATCATCGTCAGACAGACAACTTGCAACGCTATTCGCATCGTTCACAACGCTCTACCCTGGAGGAGCGCACTGTAGAGCGTACCTATCCCACAGATGCCGTCAATCCTGCCTATACACATGACGAGGATTATGTGATCAATGGTAAGCTTAGAAATTGGAACAGTGAAAGAAAGAAAAATAGTAAGGCTTTTGCTTTAGCAAAAAATTTTGTGATTTGGAAACCATGTTTTAAATTTCGACCTGGGTTAGGTTTGGTTTC
Source organism: Lordiphosa clarofinis (assembly GCA_018904275.1). Lineage (NCBI taxonomy): Eukaryota > Metazoa > Arthropoda > Insecta > Diptera > Drosophilidae > Lordiphosa > Lordiphosa clarofinis. The sequence continues at coordinate 175,190 of JAEIGQ010000278.1, forward strand.
ACGGCGAAGGCTAGATGTCATATGGGTATTTCCACAGTCGCGAACGCGACATTCGTACGACTTTAAAGTGCAAAAAAAAATATAGAAAACAAAAAAATATTTTTTGTTTGTTTTTATTTTTTGGTAGAGTTATGGTAGCAGTATATTTAGTGCAAAAGATAGGTTCAGTCGATTTGACAATTAAAATATAAATTGAAAAAGTTATGTGATTTATCACGCGACAAAAATGGAAGTCGTTTTCGGCTGCATCTAATAAAATTCATAAATCTGGGAATAGTAAACAACAATTTTAAAGCAGTTAACTCCTAAATAAAGGTGAATAATGCCGCTTTTTATTCCGTGCAATTATGTTCAGTTATTTACATTAGCTTTGTTTTTATAAGCTTTAATATTATGAAGAACGCGACATTTAGCACGCGACATATTAAAAAAAGCTGACAGTGAAATTGACTAATCTTCAGTATTCAGGCCGTTTTTTGGTGGACCTTTCTGTGGAAATGCCCATATGTCTCTGCTACGTCTATTTCTCTCCGCGGATGCAAAGTATGCTAAAGTGTTCCATTTGAAGCATTTGTTCCAAGTTAGAGTCGGGTCTAAGTACCACGCTTAACAATTACAATTCCATAAAACAAGGCATGTTTTAATTCTTTTGCATGCTATTACCATGTAGAAACTGGCATTCATCCAACTATCGAAACAAGAGCTGTCTACTTCTAGGGCTAAGGCCATTCCACTTGAGCTCCGCCCCGGATAAACAGGAAACGGGCACAACAGCCAGAGGTGCACAAGACCTACTCATAGGCTCAGCAATCGGCATGTGAAAATTGCTATAACGGGGGTAAACTGATATTTTGAACTGGTAGTGAGAAGGAGCAACCATAGGCTTAACTTCAAAATGTCTGAAAGATTTCCCTTTGAACAAAATTTCAGGAAATAAGTATGCCCAAAGGACTTCTTCAATTTCAGTGAGAGATTTTGGCATCACAGCAACTTTTTTCGACTTTGACTTTTTACGATCCCTTAATCAAGGTCCCTTAATTTGCAAAAATAACCCAGTGATCGGTACTGAAGTGATTCAAAACTTCCTAAATCTTTCCCAGCCCTTCATAAAGCCGTTGCCGTGGCTCCTGCCTCGTAACGCTTTCCATTTGGCTGTTTGGGACATTAAACTGAATTAAGTGGTTTTTATAGCTTTATATGTATCAAATGTTTTTCCATTTGAAGAATTAAAAAGAATAACAAAATAAATAATAATTTAATAGTAAAAGATTGTGGTTATACGGTGGATGTGATATCACTTCTGATCCGATAGATCCGAGCGTTGTCATGACGGAATAAATCTAGTCCTGGATACTTCTTTTTGATTCTTTTTAATCCAAGATCCAATAGTTGACAACAGTAATCATTCGATACAGTATTGCCTTTTTTTGTGAATATCCGAAATTGATTTGATCTGAGCCGGTTCATCTTTCTTACCCCCTGATTGCTTTAATGCCATTTTAAGCAATCTATTTTTCAGCTCTCGTTGAGATTCGTTTCAAAACGCATTGCTTTCGTTACGTTTGAGCAATGATTCGCAGATATTGATATTATTAGGTAGGTGAACTTCTTTCTAATCAAGCGGCAGACAAATATTGAGGCATCCAAGTTATTTGTAGGGTGATTTTCTACTGTTGTATCAGATACGTTGAGCTTTGCGGCTACCCCCGTGTTCAATAATCCTTAAGTTAATGGTCATCAGCCTCTAATAGACGGCCACTGCGTAGTGCGTTTTCAAAGTAGAAGTCTCTGAAACTGAATTTGGAAAACAATAACTTAAGTTAAAGGTGGCGTTTGCTGATGCCTGTTTTCGTTAAGTGGTTCCTATAGTACTTAAACCTCCTGTTCTTTAGCAAACCTTCGGAATGAACTGGCTTTACACAATCTATGTAAGCTGTCTTATGGTCAAGTGGAGAGAAACAAAAGTGGTATTCATACCGAAAGCAGGTAAAGCTTATAGGCCTATCAGCTAATCTTCTTTTCTTCTGAGAAAACTCTTGAGAGACTTATTGATGTGAGCCTGAGGCAAACTATGAGTCCCTCTCATCTGGCACACACACAACATGCACACAGCAACTTGTCGTTCCTCCTTCCTGACCACTGCAGTGTGCACCAAGCGGAAGTGGTAGCCATCCAGGAAGCTGTCACCTACCTTAGCTCACGGTCAAAGAAGGCAACGTATTTTTATACTAAATACTGACTCACATACGAATAATGCAAAAACACTTACTAACTGGCGTCTTCCTGTTTTGAATCGAGACTCAAGTGGCCTACATTCAACCAAAAACGTACTAACACAATTTTAAGCCTTAGAAGGGACCACATGTCGCTTCTTGTGGGAGACTCTGTCTTATTGGGAGACACGCAGTTGCAGATATGAAAAGGTGAAGGAAACGGTACAACACCTTCTCTGCCACTGCCCCTCTTTAGGTAGAAGAAGACTTAGGACCAGAGTGAACAAGAGAGCTCTCTCCAGACAACACTCCAAATGCTCACCGATTCACACAACCATAACTTCGGCTCGCGTTTGCTTAAAAAACACTGGTCTAGAGATCCCAGCTCTACTAAAATTCATTCTGTCCACACAATAGTTCAGTAACGAGGACCCCCCTCAGCCTTTAACTTAAACCTTCTGTTTGTTTCCGTTCATGATTTTTTGAAGCCAACTGGTCCGGGCCTTATGTTCAGTGGTTCATTCTTAAAAGTTTCAAATATTCCGCTTCTCACAAATTTTTAAAATTCAATTCCAAGAAAATTTTTGAACATCCCGTAAATATCTGAAGTGAAGTGTATGCACGATGGACGAAGCGTCCATAAGTTTAAGTATTGCATTTCGAAATTGAAACTATTGGATCGTATGCCAGGGCATTAACGAAAACGATATGTTGCTCCGTAAAAGTAGGTGTCAGTGGTCTATCCTCAGAATGAAAAACAATCGAAATGGGAGACTCTCACAAACATTAAAACTTGGAAGTGGGTAGATATTCTTTTTAATGTTATACGATTACTTCTCTGTCAAGCGTGCACAGATTTTAGCAACTCATTATTAGAGGCTATATTAATCTAGCATTGCTAACGACTAATTCGTAATCATATAAAACCAGCTAGGGAATAGAGTATCATTGTGGGAAGCCCTAAGACGTTAGTGGTTTGGTAGGTTTTTAAAAAGAACGTAGTCTTGGTTTACAAACTGAATTCCTGAATTTAACCTTATTAAACTAAAATTTATTTAAAGTCTAATGCCCGTTTAATTCACATTTTGATTTCAACTTACAACTTATCATTGCCTTCTTTTCAGCACCGCCACCATCGTACGAGGAGGTAATGCGTCAGCCTCAGGTATATCCCCAGGTGCGACAACAAATCCTCAAGATAAGCGATGCTCATATCTAAAATTGTACATAATTCGTATTGAATTCAGCTGTGATTTGCTTGAATAGAAATCTGTTTGGTTGTTGGCGTTTATTCTCTCCTTTTACCGAATCAATTCGATTGATTCAAATCTCTCTGTTGCACGACGACAAGTAACATGAATTACAAGATTGATTACATCACAAAAAGTATGTAGTTTTTTACATATAGAAAAATGTACAAAGGATTAAATTAAATTATGATTACGGATTACAAACAAACAGTCAGTCCCAGTATGTAAATAAATAGAAATTGTGTAAAAAAATAAATAATAAAATTAGTTTTCTTATTAAACATCCCCCTTCGACTCGAGAACTAAAATCTTCATGTGTGGTGCATATTTTGGCTAGATTAAGGCGCTAGATTCGAAATAAATTTACATAGAAATGTGAGTGTGTGTGTGATTTTGGCCTAGCTTAGGAAAGCACTTTGAGCACGCTGTGCATTTGTATGAAAGCCTCCAGTTGGGTGGGTATCAGACCCTTGAAATTGAGCTTGTGCTCGGCAATACTGCGAGCAGCCAGACATTTGAGACTGGTGTGGGCATTCTGATGGCCATGCAACAGATTGGCTAGAGCGGCTATAATGAAAGAGAGATTAGTAAGAAATTCATGGGGATAACCAGTCAAGCACCTACCTTGCTTGCAGGCAGTGGCCGCTGTCTGTCCGTCTTCGTTCACTGCATCTAAATGGGCACCCGCCTCCACAAACAATTGCAAAATGCGCGCCATTTCACCCTGACGATCTTGTGAGGAATTCACTTTGGTCACCAATATATGCAGAGGAGTATTGCGCGACACATCCACGGCCACCACAGAGGCTCCACAGTGTACCAGGACTAGAGCAGTGGCATAGCAAGGAAATCTGTCAAAGAAAACTATGAGTTAAGCATCCATTGGTTCACTACCTTCCTGTCTTACCTGCACATCTCATTCGTGTAGAATTCATCCACGGGCGTCACACCATTCACCGCCAGATGCAACAGTGTCTGTCCATCATTCAGACGCGTATCATTCTGTATGAATTTACGCACCACTAGAAACAACTGCTGGATGTGCTCCTCATTGATTTCCTGATCCTTTTTACGCCGTGCCAGTTGAGTGACAATTTTTATTAGATACAAGGCGGTGATGCAGTTCTGATTATTCTGATCCTGCAGCAGCCTGGCGCAGGTATTGGGTTTGCCATTTCGCATTTTGAATTTATTATGCTGAATCTCTTGCTGGCACTTGGCCAAAACGGGTAATACATGGTCCAGGGTAAGGCGATGATTCTCAACGCGCAGTATCTGGGCAAATAGTTGGGCAAAGCGAAGCAAATCACGATCCACAGAGACCTGAGGAATAGGAATTTACGATTAATGGCATGCAAATTTGGATTTCCCACCACTCCACTCCACTTACACTGTTGCGCATGCGCAAGTCTATGGCATAGTTCCACAGCACTTGGCATTGATCGAAACGGCCCTGATCGGCCATCACAGCTCCGCGGTAGACTATGGCCTGCGGCAGTTCAGGATTATTGCGTCCCAGTACACGCTCACGTATGGCCAGCGATTCCATGTGTATGGAGTGATGATTCAGCTTAATGGCATTCAATTCGGGCAGATTCTCAGTCTCAAACCAGCTGTCATAGGCGGGCACCGGCGGCTCAACCCTTTTGCGTATGATCTGGCGGGGATCACTGTAGCGCATTTGCATGGCTCTCAGCAGATAGGTATAGGCTCGATTCACATCGTACTTGGTCTTGTCATTGGCATAGGTGGCGCCCATTAACTCAAGGGCTGTGATCTGCTCTTCCAGGCTCATCAGACCCGGCCGTTGAATGAACGCCTCTAGCACATCCTCATGCAAACGTTCGGCTGACTGTAGGGCGGGTGTTATGCCCAATTCATTTTTCCTTAAGATGGCTCCATGATCCAGCAGGGCTAAAACCACATCCAAATGACCGCTTTCGGCAGCATAATGCAACGCGGTGGCCCCGCACAAGGCCTGCTCATTGGGCCGTGAGCCGTTCTGCAGCAGGGTATTGACCACCAGATGATGACCCTTGTAGGCAGCTATCATAAGAGTGTTGTTGTTGAACAAATTGGTGGCATTCACATCGGCTCCATGTTCAATCAGAAATTCCACAATATCCAAGCGACCTGCATAAGAAAAGAATAAAAAATTAGTTGAAAAAAATTAAGCATTTCCACAGATTGATACCTTCATAGCAGGCAGCTCTTAAAGGCGAAGACTGCGCTTTGGTATTGTGATTAATGGCAGCTCCGGCCTGAACTAGCATTTTTACAATCTGCAGGTGACCCATGCCAGCGGCCACCCACAAAGCGGTGGCTCCATAGACCACCAAACCATCAAAAATAACATTACACTCCCGCTCCAAATCCACATCATAGTGGGAGAGTAATGTCTTCACAAATGTCACATTGCCCGACATGGCAGCCATGGTTAGGGGAGTCAACGATTGTCCATCTGGCTGATCGAAATTCTATTAAAGAGAAATGTACAAGAAGAAGGTAAGAGATTAGAGGAGGAAAACCAGGAGGAGACCCGTTATTGGTAAGACTGCTTTCTGTTGCAGTATGTGGGAAAATGAGAAGGAGCACATAGAATTTTTGTTTCAGAGAGTGAGGTGTATAACAAGGGTAAAGAACCCGTATACCCTGTAACGGCTATGGGGACACTTCCCTTTTTGCAGTCAGATAATTATTGGTTAAACGAGTTCAAACTTGGTTTTAAAAGCTTTTAGAGAGGACATCACAAAAACTTGGCAATGATACAGTCGATCTTCCATATAGGGGACAAAAAATTCGTTAATAAGAAAAATCGTAATATACACCCCTTTTTCTTTTTTTTTTATTAAATGTTGGAAAAAAAAAAAAAAAAATAAAAGTAAAAAAATAGTGACGAGAATAAGACTGCCTACTAGATTATGTGGAAGAAAACCCGTACGCATCAAATCCACTTGTTTTTGAGTATGAGGTTTCAAATCGCTCAACTTTTGTCATCTAATTTAGTAGCCGGGCATATTTGTACATGGAGTAGGAAACATTTCCGACCCTACGAAGTATATAAATTCTTGATCAGCATCAATAGCCCAGTCGCTTTAGCCATGTCAGTCTGTCCGCGTCGATCTCATAGACTATAAGAAATTGAGACACAAATTTTTGCATGTACAATGTACATAGGTGTACACCGTAGCCAGACCAAGTTTGTTGCAGATTTGCAAAATTCAGAAATTTTATTTAAACCAACACACGGGTCAACCCCCTTACTATATAAATTCAAACAGCTTTTTTCGGGGGCTCCACAGAAACCTCTTCCAACCAAATTCAAACCGAATTCCAATTCTTAGCCACAGAAATTGATTTTGGTTAATTTCAAACTTCTCGTGTTTTGTTAGGACATTTAGAAAAGCCGGTGGCTTCCTCTGACAATGGTGTCGCCCTCTACATGTTTGCTAGCAGATTAAGGGCTGGCAAGTTATAACTCATGTTTGGCGCCAAAAAATTTTTAAATTTTTCATTTTATTTATGAAGAAAATAACTTTAACTTGGAATATATTTTGAAAATGCATCATAAAATAAATTACACAATTAAAAAATTTCACTTTAACACTAACTAAAAACAGAGAAATTTTTGGGCGAGATATTCAGCCCTGTATTTAGAGATGGAACTTCAACTGGAACAACTGGTGTTCCTACTAGATTTTCTAATACGAAAATGAAATGCGTATAATGTACATCATTTATATTTGAATTTCCTCTTACTCTTGTACTTTCGCGGCATAGTTTTATTTACCTTCTCTATCAGCGGTGTCACAGAAATCTCTTCCAACCAAATTCCAACCCAAAACCAATTCTCGGTGTCACAGAAATCTCTTTGTGTTGGATTGAAATCTCTCGTGTTTTGTTGGGAGATTTAGATTAAATTTGCGTTTCAATAATTGTTCGCAAAAACCAACCGAATGTTGACAAACAAACTCGCTACTCAATCTTTGCTGGCGCCCTCTACATATGGTGACGCTCTCTGAGTACCCACAAGCGCTAAGGGTTGACAAGTTACATTCAATGATTTGCGCACAAATTTTTTAAAATTTTGTATTTTATTTTTCAAATACTTCCCTTTAAACATCAAAAATGGGACATTTTTTTGCAAGAAAGGACAAACCTGTTTATAGATTTAATTGGAAAATACCATTAGCATGGACACAAGCCTTCCAACTCGATTTTCAAATAAGAAAATGAAATCTTTCGAAGTTCTGGGACACCGACGGATTTTTCGAGCGTTTTGCAAACCAACCGAGGCGAAAATCTCTAGATTTCTGTGACACCCCCGTATAACTTCTTTCCGTAGAAACAAATTCATATACAAATACCGGACCTAACTTCCTGCAACCTTTTGTATTTTCCCATTGGAAAACTTGACTTCAATCCAATTTTATAAGCAAGAGAGAAGCTTATTCTTTTCAGTCTTTTCGGGTATTGTTCTTTTTTTAAGTATTAAAAAATGTACGACATATTTCAAAGAGGGTTTCAAACTAAAAGAATATTCAGCCACGCTCTCATTTTCGCTTTGCCGAAATTTTTTCGATTTTGAATCCAATTTCGGTTTAAAAACCGGTTTGAAATCGCAAGTTTTGCAAAAGTAAAAAAGGCGGCCCTGTTCCGAATTCGGATTCGGTATCGGTATAAACGTTGTTTCTTCTTATTTGAAAATAACAAATCGATGTAGAAGTTGCGAAGAATATCTCTAGTTACTAGATAAGGTGTTCTCTTTTTGACGAATTGATTCCACTTGACATTGAGGAATCGGTTTCTATTGCTTTAACAATTCCGATTTTTCTTGGAGCGGATCTAGTAACCATAGATATGAGTGTCAACTTCCAAGTAACATTGTTCAATTGGAATTCCACTTGCAAACGATTACCCGAAAATCGTCTTGGAATTCAGAACTCGGCCCTGTTTGTGTCTGGAAATAGTGAACTAGTTTGTTCAATTTGATGGTTTGCTACATCATGTCTAAGGTATCCACATAATCCCATATACCCCAAACAAAATTCCTCGAACACGTAAAGAGATCAATTAACTCTTAAAGTTTGCTTTAAGGCATCAATTTCATTAAAATGGTTTGTAAAATCTTAGTAATAGGCCTACGAAGAACGTAGTGGAATGGGTGGGAAACAGGAAATTTGTCAAAAATGCAGTGTAAGAAGAAACTTTATGATATATCATTATGGCCATCGGGCGGCCTCATAGACCGAAGAAAGATGTTCCTTTTGGAGTGGTCAACATTTCGAAAACTTAAGGTGTCACTCTCTCATCTTTGGAATTATTGAAAGCCACCTTGAAAGTATGAGAGGGAGTGCAGGATGAGGGTCTGAAGGTCAGCAGAATTAATCCACAATAGCCCCAAGATTCACTGTGCTTATATATAACGGTTCTTTGGCCAACGGTTTATCTTTCGCCAAATCCTTGCTTTTTTATACAGAGTTAAAGGCCCGAGTTGATTTTTATAGGAATAGCGCGACAGTACTTAATTCACATTCAATTCGAGATAATCTAGTCTCTATGACTTTATGACAGGACAGCTAATTTTGCAGTATCCCAAGTAGCAGCTCTTGTTGTGTCCCCTAGAGGTTGTGGGCAACTAAAGAAGAGGAGGGGAATAGCTTAGTGGCAAAGGAAGTGACCAACTGATGAATTGAAAATAATTAAATCAAATCAATCTCCCATGATTCCCACTCTCAGTCACTATTCAATCACATTTCATAATAAAAACCTTAAACAAGAATAAAATCATGTTTTTTTACCCTGGTAAATCACAAGTTTAGTTTTCTTTTTTTTGAGGTGCGTGCACAGCCGTTTCACAGTCAAGGTAGGCCAAAAATAGTGCGTCCACAAATGCGAATGACACAGCAACACTAGCAATCTTGTCACTTGGTCAGGCCAACCGCCCAGCGGGGACTTTGGTTCTTTGTTCGCCGTTTTGGCACGGCAAACGTAAATAAGAATTAAATTTTACCAAGAATTCTTTAACATCCAGACAGCAGGCAGGCAGAGCGAAAATAGCAATTGGGTCAAAAAGCTGCTGCTCCTGCTGCTGATGCTGCCGGAAGACCACTCACCGCCGGATAGGTTATATAGTTTGTCACGGGCAATGTGTCGTTAGCTCCACGCCAAAAGCTGGCTCCTGGCCAGGCGGATTCATACCACCGCTTGCGTGTGCTGCAAAATAGTGTGAATTACTACAACTCCCACAACAAGGCCCACTATGTAGCTACTATTACCGATACAGTTCCGCGTGCATCACGTGGACTATGAAATTTAACTGACAAAGTCCTGGCAAAACACACAAAAATTCAATAAAACTTCGTCAGACTAACGAACATTCCAAACAACCTACCAACCCTAAGTTTACATTCCCTTCCAAGGACTGGGGGTTGATCGAAGGGAGAGAGCAAGAGCCAGACAGAGCCTGCGCTTAGGCTGGAACAGCTGTTTCGGCAGAGACCAAGTCCTTGCATTCATTTTTGGGGGTTTGTTTACCAACCCGCAGCTGTTCCCCAGAAGAGAGGAAAGAACGGCATTCCAGAATACCCACTGCTGGCATTATCTATGCAATTGAATGTCCGTTTGGGCTAGAAAGGTGTGGAAAATGCGCACATTTCAGGAAATTGGCTATGCGCCAAGTTCATGTCCAGCAGCTGACCGCCACCCGTCCACCAATCGTATGAGTAATTGGTTAAAAAAGAACAACAACTAATTCAATGTGACAATGACGCCGCCAGTTTTAAATAGAGTTTGTAGAGAAAAAATCGCAATATTTGTTTATTAATTTCGCCAATTATCAACTATTACTGCTGCGACTAAGAACGGTGGCGGGGGTAGACGGTCAGTGATTTAGTGGCTTTTCTTTTTGCCAGGCTATAATAAACAGGCAAATGATAAACACCAAGAACGCTACAGTGAATACTCTTTAAAGCAAATTTGGAATTTGGTCTGTCACATAATCTAACCGAGAACTGCGTAAATAGCCGATATGCAAAATATGGAAAGTAGGTCTAAATGTAAGTCCAGTTTCAGAGCACTAAAAGTCTGTTTGGGAAACATAGTATTTATTCTGTCTGCATGTATAAGAAGTATTTGTTCCATAGATGTTAAACTTCTATCTTTTACCATCTCTGATTGTTCATACGGACATGGCTATAAGGATTTGGCTGTGGATGCTGATCAAGAATGTGTTTATTTGTACTTTTGGTACAGAGCAGCAACCACTTAGAGATGGGCGCAGGTTTTGTGGAATGCAGTGGTTGCAAAATATTTTTAAAGGCATCTCGAGATGAACTTATTTTCATACAATTTAGCTTGAGAGAATAATATAAAGAAGGTCCCAACATCAAAAGATGTTCAATTAAATCTTGGGTTTGACAATTTTAGGAACCTGTCCGCCAACAAACCTTAGTAGAACCTTCTCTAGAGTTTTAAGTATTTGCACCCTTGCATAAATATTTTGATTCTTTGAACCAGGGATCTAACAAAAACTTATCCACGAATTAAACCAAAAGCGGAAACTTCTTCTCGAACCTCCAGCTAGATTCTTTTGGACAATTCAAAAGAATAAATAGCCAGTTGAATTACACAGCTCAACAAATATGGGATGCTCGACCGGGGAATGAAATCGATACCATTCGACGGATGGTTTCAAACTGAATGCAAGTCAATTTTCTAGATTTCTCTAGCACGTTTAAGTTTTTGAGATATTATTGGTCAAAGTTGTTAAATGCGTGGAAAGGCAAATTAAAAAAAAAATGCTAAGGCTTATTTATCGTAAACCGACTTTAGTATGTGAAACAAAGTTTTTCACCGAGCTCTTCAAAAATTGCATATTTTTATCAAGCCCTTGAATATGGATAAATGTGATTTCATCATTCTGAGTAAAACTCCGCGCAATAAAGTTTATATTTTGTCAACATATAAGCGTTTTAAATATAAAAATGGTGTGAGTGTCGTGAACACTCGCGATTCTTTGATGTAAAACATAATGCATAATTTAAGAGCTGTTTAAGGACTGTCCAGTCACTGTTTAATCACTGTCAAGAAACAGTTTAGTCACTGTAAAGTCACTTTTAAACATTTAAGACACTGTTAGTCACTGTCAAGTCCCCGTTAAGTCACTAAGTATTGTTTAGTGACTGTCGAGTCACTGTTTGTGACTGTCGGTCACTGTTTAGTAACTGTTTAGTCACTGTTAAGTCGCTATCAAGTGACAGTTTGTCACTAAAGTCCAATTTAGACTTTCAAGTCACTGTTGAGTCACCTCCACTTTCCGCCCATTGTCCTCCTCACCCTCTGGGACACTCCGCTAAATCAACCATACAAAATATTTCTAACGTAGCGTCACTGACGCTGGTTTAAATTTTGCTCCTACTAAATCTTCCGACGTTAAAGATGTTTCACATCAAAAACACTTGTCCGGTAATGCACTAACCATAAAAAAAAAGCAAATAGGTTTGGGGGGGGATTGCTTTTTCTCAAAAACCCATCAAATTATGAGAATAACATGAAAGACCGCAACAAAGAAAACCATTTTCACGTATGGAGCGGAATGTAAAAAAATTATTTTTAAGGTCAATGAGCTTTTAGGAGTCAATTTAGATATGTTCAAATGTTACGAAAACAAGCCCAAAACAAAACAAAAAAAATTTTCGAAGATAACGGTACTTAAACCGGTGCATTTGGAATGCATGCAAAACTGCATTGCACAACGAGCACAGTGAAAGTTTAGTGTTCTCAATTGGATCGTGTGGCCACTTGAGTGGTCGAACTTATTTTTCCCATAATTGTGGAAGCATTATTGATTTTTAGCGCTATAAAGGGACTTCATAAGTGGCATACAACATTTTTGTTATTTTTTGGAAATAAGTGCCAAAAAGTAGGTATATTTTTAACAATATTCTGTATTTGGTGGAAAAAAACTCACAACATTCAATCACATTCAAATCAACCAAAACATACGTATTTTGCAGAAAACTATTCTGAATCAGGATCAGAAATAAAAAGTTGCTATTATTTTGCACAAGGACCTTTAATTAAGCAATGAGTGAAATAAAACGCGCAGAGTTTTTCGAGGTTTGGGTAAGAAACGCAAAAACCGTTAAGCTTAAATCACTCCTAGAGCACGCAGCGATCATTTTGGCAATGATATTGATCATACAAAGTTAATGTTGCATTTAAAACACATTGTTCCGTGAATTTGAGTCGAGATGGACTAAATCTAGGAGAGATAAGTCCAGAATTATGACCAATAATACAAGTTGGCTTCAGGGCAAAATAAATGGCGATGCTATAGGATTGATGTCGCGCCTTCAACCTCAACCGCATCGAAAGAGCTCTAAAACTATTTTCTGATCAATCTAGTGAAGAAAGTTGTGATTCAAATTCAGATTTTGATTAAATTTGTCAAAAAAAATTTCGCCTAATCTTTTTATCAACTTTGAGTTGTTTTTTTAATTAAAAAAAATCCTGAAATATATGGAAATCGTTTTTTTCTTTCAATAAATGAATTACCTTTGAAATGCATCCATTTTTATATTTGTACGGCCAATACTTTTGAAGTTACAAGCAAAAGCATGAACATTTAACAAAAACGTAAATTTAAAAAAAAAAAAATTTTTTTTATGATTAATTTTAAAATAATATTTTTAAATTGGCTAAAATCAGAACAAAAAATACTAACCTGACACTTTTTTGAAAAACAATTTTTCCTTTATTTTATTGCGGATTGTATGTTGAAAAAGTGAAAATTTTCTGGTTTTTACGTACTTTACGCCCTTTAAGGTGCCACGCCCACTTTAGACATTTCGTCCAAAAAATTTCTTTGGGAAATTTTTGAACATTCAGTCCAAAGTTCATGTCGATAGCTTGAAAAATACGACTGCTGTTGAATTAAGTTGCCTTGCTTTAGGTAAAACTCTCCGTACAGTATCGGCACTTGCATTTAATTTCCGAATTCAATTACGTTGCACTTTGTTGAGTCTTTGCTGTACCAGGAGGCCAGAGCATTTGGCCAGGCCCGCTACCATCCGTCTCTCTCCATCTCTTTCTATCTCCCCCACATTTAGATGAGGCGATAAACAAAGGGGTAGTCAAGGCGTAAGAATTGCGCTCTATGCGGCAGCTGAATTCCACTTTACATATAAACCAGCGTGTATACATACTCGTATACATATATGATGTTCATTAATGACGCAGTAGTAAATCGAGCCATCACCTCGTACGGGTACTCACTGTATTAACCAAATGTGTTTGCACCGATTTGCTGTCCACCGTATTCAGGGCCTCCACAAATCTCAAGATCTGACTACTTCTAGCGGCCAAGTAGATGGTATTCAATTGGGAAGAGCTAAGGCGTCGCTCGCCCGGAAACTTGTCCTGCAGCTCCTCGCCTATATCCATCAGCATGCCGTGTGCCATATTGAAATAGCCAAAGTCAAGGCCATCGTCGAAAATATAACGGTGGTGGTGCGGCTCTTGCAGTTCCTCGGGATCGACTTCCATGGCACTGACTGTTTATATTTTGGAATTTACAGCTTGTTTTTGTAGAGCACCTGACTAACTACATATAAAACTGTTGCAGTTCGGCAGCCCTGGCCACTATCGATATCAATTAGAGTGACCAGCTAAGGGAAAAAACTTGCGTTTACACTTAAGTCGTTTTATTTTGATTTAAACATAGCGCAAACATGAAACATTTATGAAATACAGCTTGAAATAATTATATGAAATATGAACATTTGATTCCAGCTTTTAGTTTCTCTTCTCTGTAGATTTTCTGTTGGTGTGCGTGTGTCTGTGTGAACATTTTGAACATTGGGTCCCGGCCTAGTAGGCGTTTTAGTGTGTGTTGTGGTAGGCCTGCCCAATGCAAAATTTTAATCGAGGCGTTTGACTTGATTCATATTTTTCCAATGGCTCTGTCAAGCCGAGTTTTTCCTTAGATTGGAAAACTATGGCTAAACGCCCCGATATATATATATATATACATTTTCCTGAGTCACTTCTTAAAACTATGATGTGTCCTTCACATTCCAATATACTTATACGTATGTTACATATGTAGTTGACTTGATGCTTCTCCATACCCATTATTGCTATAAGTTTTTGCGTGTGTCGAAGTAGTGGCAGTGTACAACATCAGATTTCTAAATCACATCCACATCATCATCATCATTAATACATCACTTCACTAACTTGTTACTGGTGTACACTGGAGATTTGTATGCTTCACACTTAAATTTTGGGGCTTGTTTCTAATCTGTGTTAGTTCTTTAAAAAGGAAAAAAGTTCGCATTATCCTTGGTACCTCCTCATCTCCTTTTTGATATTTAAGTGTCTCTTCAATGTTCAGTTTGTGTTTTTCGTTGCTTTTTATACATCACCACTGAGTTTTAGATTTTTGAAGTGGCTAAACCAAAGAGTTTTTGATTTTTGAAGTGGCTAAAGTGGAAGGTAAATGGAGGATGGTTGTCAGTAGGGCAGATACAGTTAATACACGTTAACAACTATTTGGAAGCATTACAAGCAGCTAAAGGAAAAGGGAACCTATAGAGCAGGTTTAAAACAACTCTACAGTAAAATAAGCGTGAAGACGGCAAATATGTAGTAAATTTCCAAAATAAGTTAAATTCCATGTCCCAATTTCAATATTGTAAACGAAATGTGGCTTGCGTACCGGCAAATGTTTCAATGTGAAAAAGTTCCAAATTTATTGCCTCATCAGATGGATGGACAAAAAAAAACAGATAACCGTTTTGTGTCATTAACCAAACGCGATCCCTTTAAAATCATAAAAAGCTATTGCAAGGAAAAATTGGGGGAACGGTGCGTCATCAAGAACCGTCCGACGGCGATTAGTAGGTGCAAATTTGAAGAGGGTGCCCAAAAATAGCTCTATTCTATTAAACGCTGATTAAAAAAACGTTCGTCGACCAAAAGGCGAAAAATTTCACTTGAACTTTACAACAAAATCAGTTTAGAATGGTCAAGCATAAGCCCTATGCATCGAATAGATACCAAAATGGATCGATGATATAATAAAGACTGTAATGCTGCCATATGCTGAGGAAAATATGCCGATTATATGGAAATTCTTCCAGAACAATGGACGGGGCTGCAAACCTACAAAAAATCTGGAGGGGTTCACACTGAAGAAAATGTTTGGGTTTGGTTTTACGGAGCGGGTTCACAAGGTCGCTACACTCAGGTTTACAAGGATCGGAATAATTTTGTTTTCGCCAACTCAAAAAAAACTAGAAAATTTTTATAAATACCTTAAATTCATTACCCATTACATAGATTATAGATAGATACATATATTGAAAAATGAAAAGTTAACAATTATAGCATCTAGAAAAATTTGTATAATTTTAAAACGAACCCCCATTAGACTTTTTTGCTCAGGTTCAGATTCGGGCGGACAAAATGCTTCTGCTCCGGTTCGGGTTCGGTTCGAACTTTCCAAAAATCCAGGTGTCACTGACTATGGTGAGGCCCTGGTTAAACACAATCTTCACAATGGGTATGGTTTCGAAACAAAACTGAATATCATTAAGTGGCTAACTTAATCTCCCATCTTGAAACTTGTAGAAAGTCTTGAATAGTAGGCGTGTAGAAACTTGTCGCAAGTTTAAATAGTCCATGCCTAACAGAATGTAAGCAGTTCGCAAGAATATGGGGGATACACATCGTTGATTCAAGTACAAACTTGCAACTTCTTACCATCTCTGAGATCTTTGTTCACAAGGACAAACGGACATGGCTATTTCGACTGGGCTGTTAATACTGATCAATAACACTGTTATACAGTGAAAAGTATCCCGACCATCTTTCATTAATTACTGCGTGCCTACTCATGCTGATTACGAGATGGTATGTCAAAGCCATATCTTATTCGTGAACTAAATTTCCGATTTTTTGTTCTAGAATTTTTGTAGGCCACACTAAGCAATAATTGCTAATTTTATAAAGCTTCTAGGATAGTACACATATCAAGGCAACAGAGAAAAATCAAACACGCCATAAACCTATTGCCAATGGTGTCGAAAAATGCTATAGCATTGGCTTAACTAAATATTTAATGTAATGTAATAATATAATGTAGTCATCCGATCGTTTCTACGACAGTTATATAATATTGTCAACCGATCCGTTCGATGCAGTATATTTGTACTAAAAGACTTCGTGAAAAGTTTGATCACGATAGCTTTAATACTGACTGAGGAGATAGCATTGAAACAGACGGACCGGACAGAAGGACAGCTCGTCATGCTGACGAAGAATTTAAGTACCTTATATGGAAGGAGATGTTTCCTTCTATGAGTTGCAAGCAACTTGACCATTTTCATATGCTAAGGCATAAGATTGATATCATTCCAATTTGTTGGGCACACCTACATATTTAGCTGACCACCCGAAAAATGCCGTTCTTGTTAACATAACTTGCTCATATTGAATTTTAAATAAATAATATGAAAGGCAAAAGTAAAAAAATATGCGAAAAAATAGAGGCCAGCTAACTTCGGCTCGACCGAAGTTTATATACCCTTGGAGCTTGATATATGCCGGGCAGTTTGTATGGCAGCTATACTATATAGTGGTCCGATTTCGACAAATCTTGTTAAAATTATGTAAAATCTTGAAAACTAAAATACGAGCGTTGAGCGATACAACTAAAAACTAAGTTTTTCTCACTATAACTAGTTTTTCGACTCGTTCTATGACGCTATAGCTATAGTCATCCGATCCGGCCGGTTCCGACAAATGTCAGTTATTTATGCCAAAGACTTTGTGCAAAGTTTGGTTAAGTAGCTTTAAAACTGACGAGGAGATAGCATAGAAACAGACGGACATTTCTATATCAACTCAGCTCAACGATCAAAGCATAAGCTTGGTCAGATGCTTCCTTCTATGCGTTACAAACATCCGAAATTTGAAATCCCCGCTCCAAGGGTATAAAAATAAAAATTATTCCACCGTTTTACTGTCCTCGGTGTACCGCCTAAGCCTTAAGTCGACATTTACACCGGGAAGCAAACTACATGATACTACTTCAGAGATGTAAGGGGAAAACTACGATATAAGGAAGAAGGTGCGGCAAACTCTCTCCTTCTTACAGCTTACAAGTCTTCAATAATTTGCTTTCAGAACAAGCTCTTAGTTTGCAATACAGAGTAGCTCGCCACACCGTATACGTTGTAGGGAGCAACCGAAACCATTACAAATATCGATTTTGATAAACATTAAAAATTGATAACTGGTTAAAGTTTCATTTCGTTTTTTATAAAAAATTCAATAAAAATAATACAAGCTTGGTGCTTTAGCAACTATTTGCAAAATTCAAAACTTCAAAAAGCTCTAAGCTAAGTGTAACTACAGTTGCTTAAAATATTTAGGCTGCTACAAAATTTTGCTTTGTAATCTTTTTTTTTCTTACTTATTTTAGCCTGCAGCTTCAGTTGGAGGCCGCAATGGGCATGGGTGTAGGCGTGGACGAGGGCAGCAATACGGCCGCGGGAGCAGTATTGTTAAGTCCTGCCTTCAACAAGGAGGATTCAGACTTGGCCTTAATGGTGGCACTGGCGGTGGTGATGGTGGTGGTGGCAGTAGTGGGG
Organism: Lordiphosa clarofinis; assembly: GCA_018904275.1. NCBI lineage: Eukaryota > Metazoa > Arthropoda > Insecta > Diptera > Drosophilidae > Lordiphosa > Lordiphosa clarofinis. Next base: position 193,313 of record JAEIGQ010000278.1, read on the forward strand.
GTCAGTGTCACTGTACTATTCAGGCTGTGACGAGAATTGCGCTTGCGCTGGGGACGACCGCCTCTTGGCGTTTTTTTGGGCGATGGCGATTTGGCGGTGGAATCGGGCACTGAAGACAAACTCTGCGATTTATCGCCACCCGCACCAGTCTCAGCGCTGACCGAGCGCGAACTGGTAACTTCTCCACTTTTGGTCTCAGTGCCGCCTTGGCTGCGTCGATTGCGACGGCGATTGCCGTTGGATTTGACCACCGGTTTAATAGTGGACTTATTCGGATCATAGAAACTGTCCAGCAGTTGAAGCAGCTCAGTCTTGTCCTCGGGCTTTAAATTTGAAATGGTCTGCAGGGCCTGATCCAAGCCCTCGATGCCCTTGTCCGACCAAACGGCATTCAGGCTGGGCAAATCAAATCCATGTTCGGCCAAAATAATACGGAACTTAACTGCACGCACACGATGATACAGGGTGGTCTTGAAATAGTTCAAGAACACCGGACGAAACGAATTCTGACGCTCCAAATTCTCGTTCTGGGTGTCCAGCTCCTGAATATCCAAGGCAACGGGCTTGGTGTAAGGCTTGAGCACATTATAGAGATTTTCCAAAGCTTCAGACGATTCGGGCTCAGACTTGCGGTCCGAGTTGCTCAACTGCAGGGCCACATGAAAGGCCAACTTGGCCCGGACACTTGCGTTGCCATCGAATTGATCGCGCTCAAATTGGGCAACATTATTCTTGGTGCTCCCAGCACGCTTCTCACCGCTGCTGTCGGAGGCCACATTCTCGCTGCTGCTGGAGTTCTCATCCTTGGTCTTTGAGAGAATCTTGGTAAGCTTGCGCAGACTATACTGTTTGGCATTGGTGTCACCCATGGAGGCTTTGGCCAGATTTAAGCTGTTGGCAAACGACTTGACCGATTTGGTGAACCGATCCAACAGACCATATTTCTTCAGCGATTCCAAAATCATGTAGGGTATAAACTTGCGCTCCTCATGGTAGAGCAGAACAATGCCATCTGAATTGGCATGCTTGGCCCTTAACTGTTCCAGCCAGTTAAGGAAATCCTTAAGAGCGGCGATTTCAGATTTGGATTTGATGATCTGAAACAGAGATTTGAGGGTTTGTGTTCAGAGGTTGTTGAAAGGAAGTGCGGGGGTCTTTTTACCTTGTAGGTCTGCATCGACTTCAGCATACGATAAAAGCCAATCGAAATGACGCGCACTTGATGGCGTTGACGGGCGGCTGGATTAAGATTCATATATGGCATAATGTATTGCTCGAAATGGTCATTGGGCGTGTAGGCAGCCAGCTGGACAATCTGAAAAGTGAGGTTAAGAACGTTTTCCATACCGGCTTGACACTCTTTCTGTTCTCAATCGTACCTCATCAATTAGACGACGTCCAGTGGTATCTATATCAACGCCAACCAGAATGAAGTTGCCAGCTGGCAGTTCCTCCTCCTTGACAACCACATTTGAGGTGGACTGATCCGCTGGGGCGATGACAACAGATGCATTCATGTTTTCGGCAACCATTTTGCTATATGTGTGTGTGTGGATGATCTGGAGGAAAAAGAAGCACTTCTGCACTCAACCGCTTGGAACGAGCTCAAATAGGCGAATAATGGCTTCTGCCAGACCAATTATTCCAGCTTAACGGTACTTTTCCCGCAGCGGCAGCCATTTTGTTCTTTACACTTTTTGGCTTCACTTCACTTTTCACTTACCTTTCTTCCCGTCACGCGTTCGATTCGATGGGCTCTTTCGCTTTTTACGAACTCTTTCCTTTATTTTTCAAAAGGGTAAAGCGAGATTGGCTTCCGTTCGACGAGCTTTCACAAATAAGAAACAATTCGTACGACTAACTAAAACGAAATGATTTTAACTCCAGCCGTTTGCAATTAGCTGCTGAAATTTCGAAATCGAAGCCTACTTATCCAATTCAATTGTAAGTAAGTACAATGGGCAGCTTCGCTGAATTAAATAAAATAAACCCACTGTGCGGCAGCAAAATTTTCTTTTTCTTTTTTGTTGTGTTTGTTTAAAATCATAACACGCACGAGCCGAAAGCTTTGTTGCAATGATAACGCGCGGGAATAGAGTTGCCAACTTTACTGCAGTTGCAGTCAGGGACTGATTCGGTTCCAGTTCTATTTTGGCTCTCAATATATTTCGTGGGTTATTTGGTATATAAAGTTTAATTTTGATTCGAAGAACAAAATAGTATTAAAAGTCTAAAATACTATTTTTAGCATTTTTGCTATGGACGAAGAGGGTCTTGGCTCATTGAGTGAGGGTTAAGCACATTGTCACCCATTAACCCATGGGTTGTGGGTGCGAAACGCACTGTGAGCCAGATATTTATACACCAGTAAGCTCCAGTTTTTTACGAAATATTCTTAAAATATCTTAAAGCAAAAAAAAAAATAGGTGTAGGATATTAATAATCCAATCCAATGCTATAGTACAATATTAAAAAAACAAGTGAGAAAGTCGGTCAAGCCCGGCTAACATACCTTACCCTGCTGACATGCTGTCTGCGCTCATCTCAAACTCTCTCTTTCCTCTCTCTCTCTCTCTAAGATTGTGTAGTGTTAGTTGTGAATGGGTGGGAGGGGTGGGCAAATGTACTTTTTGCTCATAAGAGAACCGCTCATCCGATCTTCATAATTTCTTCGGCAAATCGATACATTTTGCTAATTACTAACTATCTCTGAAGATTCGAAACGTCTGTCTTCCAAACTGTAGGATATACGTTTTTCAATTCGGGCTATGACTTCGCTGCGCTAAAATATTCCCATACATGTCACCTCTATCTCTTACCATCTCCGAGATCTGTTTGTCATACGACGACGCACGACACAACACGACAGACGACTGGCTATATCGACTCGGTATTGATGCTGATCAAAATATATACTTTATATAGTCGGAAATGATTCCTCTCCCTGTTACATACTTTTGCACAAACTTAATATACTCTATGTACCTCGGTACAGAGTATAATAATAATTTGCCATGTTGCAAGTGAATTCATAAAGGTATTTTTGGGCACTCTCAACGCAAAGTTTCCAAATGTAAAAAAACCCTAAGTCTTTAAAATGATTTCCAGTTATTAGGTAATCTCTTAAGAATAGAAACATTATATATTTTATGTTTGGTCCGTAGATCAAACTCCGGCAGCTTGTTGTGACTATTAACATTATATTTTTTGAAAAATAATCCATGTACGGATGCCATTCAAAAGGCATTTGGTAAAAAGGTTTCAAATTTTGCATTAAAATAGCTATATGTATTCAAAATCATTAACGACCTTCGTTTTATCCAAACAAGAAATGGCGACTTAAGCCTAGTATACACTTCCACCAAAGACTTTCCAAAACAAAAATACCAAAAGTGACAAAAGGGACAGTGTGACCAGATTGTAAGATGCATGCCTGTAAAATGGTCACATTGCCAAGTTTCACAATCAATAAATACAAATGATTAACATGTGTTCTTCACAGCCCACCCCTGGCTACGGGGCCTGATGAGCAGATATGACTCTTTAGCAATGATTAAATTCATAATTATTACCCAGTTTGAAGTCTAATTATTCAGGGAGCTATCGATATACAGAAAATACGGAGCTAGTATTTTATCGGTATTTAATCGAGGCCTTTTTGTTGGAAGTGTGGATTGCCAACAAAGCGATCGCCAAAAGCGATTTTTGTGCCGGCGAAGGAAGCAGGCTTAGAATGTCGCTTGACCAAGGTTCTCAGTCGAATCGGGGCTCAATAATAACACTAGTTTACAGCCAAAAAGACCCATTTCTACTGAAAATTTTGTTTAGTGTGTTTGGAATGGTGATCTCAAACAATTTAAAAAATTTTTTCATGGCTCCGTTTTTGAAATATAATTTTTTTTTATTTTTTGGTAGGGGCACTTATATTTTAAGCCATATCTCACTTTATAATTGTCAGATAGAGTCAAGCAAGATAAGAATCGAAAGGTTATTTCGCTGCCGGTAATCGAGTAGAACATTGTTTTTAAATCGGTCCATTAGTTTGACTACAATATCCAAAAATATTTCGAAAAAATCGATTTTTTTGCTCGAAAATTCATTTTTGGTCGCCTGGAAAAAAATATAAAAAATCCGAAAAAATTATTTTTATTTTTTTCTACATAAGAACTGCACTTCTACAAAGAAAAACAGATATCGATGATCAAAATCTGTGAACAAACACAGGAGCTGTAAGCAATTTAGTGCAAAAAAATGTGATATTTTCTTGAATATTTTAAAATAAATTTTCGTTTGCTTCGACTTTTGTTCCGTTTTTAATTTTTATTTTGGTTCTGGCTTTTCGTTCTCTTTTATAATTTGACCAAAAAACGAAGAAAAGTACAATGTTAATTTTTGAAAACACACAATATACTCAAATTTGACTGTTAGTTCCTCTACTCAATTTGATCCATCTACGGTACGTGTTACACGATTTTCCTCACCAATACCTTATTTTCTTCGTAAAAGTGCGATTCTTAAGTAGAAAAAATAAAAATAATTTTTTGGTATTTTTTTATATTTTTTCTAGCCCTTTAAAAATGAAATTTCTTGGATTTTCGAGCAAAAAATCGATATTTTTGAAATATTCTTGGTTGTTGAATTCAAACTACTGAACTGATTTAAAAACAATGCTCCACGCAATTATTGGCAGCTCCATTACCTTTCGATTTATTTCTTACTTGACTCTATCTGACAATTATGAACTGAGATATGGCTTAAAATGTAAGGGTACCTACCAAAAAAATTAAAAAAATTAATATTTCAAAAACGGAGCCATGAAAAAATTTTTGAAATCGATTTTTCAGATCACCATTCCAAACTATACTAAGAAAAATTTTCAGCTGAAATGGGTCATTTTTTTTTTTATTTTTGTAAACTAGTGTAATTTTGTTTTACTCTAATTAAAAAGACATCATTGTATATTGAAGCTAACTCCAACATTTTATTATTTAAGGGAAGGTTAGAATATTTTCATTTTTTGTATAATATCCGAGCTAAGTTTAATTTAATAATTAGTAAGTATATTATAAATTATTATATTTATAATACGGTCGATTCAAATTTTTTTTTGAGAAACTACCTGCATCGATAACGATTGGTCCGATAGACCTGCGATTAGTTAGTGCAGCCCTGGTCTGCCATGCAAAACAAAACACAGCTGCTGGCTGGCACGTCATTTAACAAGAGTTTAAACAATAATCCCCACCCATCATTAAGCTCAAAAGCATAAAAACCCTTTTTTTGCACACATACACACTATACCACACACACTCATATACCTACACATAAGCAAAGACCACTCACAAAAGATAAAACAAATTTGTGGGCGATAAGAGTGCTCAAATCAAAGGTGCCAAAGCAACAACAAACACAGAGCGTTTAATATGTTGTCTTACATCAAACGCAAACTCTCGGAATCGGACAGCGGCACAGTAACGACGCCGCCGACGTCGTGCAACGGTGGCATCAGTAGCCACAGAACAGTTGAACAGATCGAACGCAAAACCAGTCAAATGTCGTTGGATAACGAAGCTATAGCCTTTGGCGAGGATGCGCTACTCCAGGAGCTCGGCTATAGAAATGCCACCGATCTACAGGAAACCATCTACGGTAAGTGTAATTCTAAAATTCCTTGAGACACTTATATAATCATTTGTTTTGATAGACCTGTTGCGCAGCATACGCGATCCGGAGAAGCCCAATACTCTAGAGGATTTGAATGTTATATACGAGGAGGGCATATTTGTGCTGCCACCCACTCGTTCGAATGTGTCAGTGGTAGGTCTGCTTAGGTGTTAACAGTGTTTTTCCCGTAAATTATTGTTTACTCTTTGCAGGTGCGCATTGAATTTAATCCCACCGTGCCCCACTGCTCCTTAGCCACTTTAATTGGTCTGTGCATACGGGTAAAAGTGGAACGGGGTTTGCCGCACAACATCAAGCTGGATATCTACATAAAGAAGGGAGCTCATCAAACTGAAGAAGAAAGTAAGGCATTTGTGTGTAGTTTATACCTTTAACCACAAGCACTGACCTCGTTAATCCTCAACGCAGTTAACAAGCAAATCAATGACAAGGAACGCATTGCAGCCGCTATGGAGAATCCAAATTTACGCGATCTGGTAGAGAACTGCATTAAGGATGAGGAATAACTATCAAAAGCTGAGTCTCGCTCCTTATGTATATATTGTTTTTAAGTCAGTTTAGGATTATGTTCAGTGTAGTTGCTGCCTCCTGGACTGTGTATGTATGTGCTTAGCATTAAAAAAATTGTGTTTATTTTAGATCCTATCAAGTGATTCAGTATAAACAATAACCTGTGAATTTCCTATCTATTTTTTGATAAGCTCTGGGCGCACAGACATTTTCTTTTTCTAGTATCGCACACATTGTTTACTTTTTTTTTGTAAGCCCAACGATTTTCATGTGGAGCACCGATCATCATGGCAGCCGGTACGGCACACGGTACGTGTGCATTTTGTTGTCATGGCGTCCGTTTCTTAAATTTGTGAATGAACGGCCATGTTTCCGACCGTAATTTGTTATCAATAGTTATTTTCAAATCAATGAAAGCGAGAGCTGGTTTAGTTTGTAGACGAAAAAGTATTAGTTGAGTTAATAACAGAAGTTAAGAGGGGAAAAATTACTTCAAGAGAATAAACCATTATAAAACAACATTTTGCTAGGATATAAGGAGTAAGGTAAATAGGTTTGACGACGTGAGAGTTTACAAAGTTCTGTTTATCTTTTAAGGACAATAAGGTATTTCTTATAACTAATAAGGACAAATTTGTAGCGTAAAAGCGTATTGTAAAAGAGGCAAAGGTTACGTAAGGGTTCGTAATGAGCATAGTTTGTGAGACTTGGCTATAAATATATCGGACAGTAAAATTTATTTGGCTTAACATATCACTTGACTTAATCGCTTTATGAAGAACAAGTAAGAGTGTTGCGGTCGAGAGCCCCGACAGCAAAATACCCTGTCCCAAGTAATGTGGTTCCTATAGCTTTGAATTCCATTTATTTTAAAATTTATTTCAATAAATTGGCAGGCGCACTTATGTACATATCTTCGGTGTTTTTGCAAGGATCTCATTGTGGTACACAGAATAGATAGATGTTGGGCCTCACTGAATATATATTAAGTCAGGTTCAAACTTAAAAATTGTAGCTCTGACAGTTTTTCGCGGTTAAAAGAAGATGGAGGAGGAATTTGCCAAACCTGGAGCCAACTTTATCTGGGTACGGTGTACACCTACATACATGCAAAAATTTGTGGCTCTACAGATTTTCGCTGTTTAAAGATGGAGGAGGAGGATTTTTCGAAATCTGAAACAAACATACATGCCAAAACTTGTGGCTCTATCTATTACAGTCTCTGAGATCGACGCGTTCATACAGACAGACAGACGGACATGGCTAAATCGACTCGGCTGTTGATGCTGATCAAGAATATATATACTTAATGGGGTCGGAGGTGCTTCCTTCTCCCTGTTACATACATTTGCACAACTTCATGATCCCCTTTTTCCCATTTTAATGGGAACAGGGTATAAAAATCACGCTTTGGCAGACAAAGATTTTTAAAGGAAGGGAGATGTACTAAAATAAGTCTATGCTCGCACGAAGGAAGATGTCTGTTCGGATCCCAGTTTAATCATGAAATGTTTGGTAAAGCGGATAGCAGACACAAGATCCGTATTAAAGAATTGGACTACCTAGGGACACAATCAACTGTTTAGTGACTTAAGGATAAATTTGTATAATATAATATTAATCAGTAAAATTCAATTGAGCATGATCATGCCAGGAACACCCCTAGCTTTACTTTTAGCAATTGATATATGAATATTAAAGCATAAGTTGGGTAAAAAATGAATTTCCAAATCGTCTACAAAAGAGATGCGCCCCTATAAAATTTCCCCAATCGAATATCGGAAAAGATAAGGCTTAATGCGAGGATGATATGATATATTTACACTTCTCCTTTTAATAAGCTTTTAAAAGAAAGCATCACTTATTAAGACAGTTTGTCAATTTGTAGTAGCAGAGGTTGTCGTACGAAAGACATAGTGAAAGATCATCTGCAATAGGGGGGACATTTGATGAATGGAGAACTGTAGGGCCATAGGTCATCACGGTGGCGGCCATTGCTGCGTTTAGTCTATTTATACGTTGCTGCTTTTATGCCTAGAAGGTCCAAGCCTTCATGCGGATTGACATGACTTTATCGACTAGTCTGATCAAGAAAGTATCAAAACTATGTCGTCATATAAATAATAATATTATTCATATTAAAATATACATATAAACCCACCGACCCCTTCTTTTCTCCTATTTACCTTTTTATTTCATTATTAGGCATCGCAATGGGCCATAAGGCATCTTCTTGATGACCTGGGCCACAGACGAGCAGTTCTTATGGAGGTGCACTGTCGATCATACAGGCCCCTTCTGGTTCAGGAACATCATCCTTTCTACCGGCACCATTTTTTATCATTTTCATTTCTAAAAATTTTAACGTTAATGTGAAAAATCATCATCTTTTTGAATTTTTTAAATTCAAATTAAAAAGTTATGTTTCCAGGAAGTAACGAGTGCCTTCAGAGAGTACCGAGTATAAAAAAAAAATAGAGGGTAGCTAACTTCGGCTCGACCGAAGTTTATATTCCCTTGGAGCATGATACATGCCTGCCAGTTTTATTAAGCTTTAAAACTGACGGAGGAGTTAGCATAGAAAAAGACGGACAGACGGACATAGCTATATGAACTCAGCTCGTCATGCTGATCAAGAATATATATACTTTATGCGGTCGGAGATGCTTCCTTCTCTACGTTAAAAACATCCGGGCAATTTCAATATACCCTCTCCAAGCTTATAAAAAAATACCAAATTACTTTATGAGGAATACCATTATTTTTGAGAAATGACAGAAAAGAAGGGCACAAAGAAAAGGCAAATCGAATGGATGAAATTATATTATTTTCTTTATTTGTTGGTAAAATAGGCATTATTTTGTAATTTAAATTATCAAATTAATTAACACAAACAACTTTTGAGTTTGTTTAAGTTAACAAGCATTATATCTTCTAGAAGCTGCTTATGTATATGAGTTCTTAGATCAGAAAACACAAATTTTAGTGTTGAAACCAGGGAATCAAACCGAAACGAATTTCGGTTCCGTTTTCGGTTCGTACCGAAACTAAAGTTTCGGTAAAAGGTTCTGTTTTGGTTCTGCTACTGTTTCGGTATTCGGTTCCGGTTTCGGTACCCTTTTATTTCGGTATCGTACCGGTATGGACCAGTAAAACTAACAGAAATTTTAAAACTTAAGTCCAATCAAAGTGGATAAGCAACAGTACACATGTATGTGTACATAAATTACACAGTGCTATAAATTTTAAAAAATTGTAATAACCTGGGCATTGGCATAGCGTACGCTGTAGAGCAGGTCGCGTATAGCACTTCCTCATTCTTGGTTTTCCTCTCAAGTTATGGCCCAAAACCCGTTTATTGATCATTTTGCTCACTTAAATTGAAATAACTCGCAAATGGACCATCTGATTTTATATAACACTTTGCCAATTCTGATAGCGACGAGAAGAGTCTAATATATTGTATTCATAGGTTATAGTGATTTACCGCGATGGCTGAGAAATGCGGGTTACAGATCTGGTATTTTAACAGTTAATTCTGCGTTGAACAATTGTTCTCCCGATGAATTTGGTTACCTAATTGCGAAGTTATTCGCGGATATCTGAGCACACTTCGGAAATCTAGTATTATTAATTAATGCCCCTAAAAGTATAGCTTGCTAAAGTTTGGGGGAAATTTAAATATAGTTTTTAATGTTAAGAAAAAGACACAAAAGTGGTCCGGTTCTGGTTCCAGTCAAGTCAAGTCTCGAGTCAAAAATAATAGATGTTTGCCTACATAAGTACGTACATAAAAATATAAAAAAGCGTGTGGAATGTCTTTAATAAATAAATTTAAATGCAATGGTAGAACTCCAGAGAACACAGTAATGAATTTGGAAAGCTTCAAATTAAAATTGCCATTATCAAGCAAATAGGCATTAATCCAATACAGTAGGATCAGAGGAAACCCAAGCAAATCTCGTGTTTAACTAAATAAAATGCCTTGCTAAAGGCTATGCTCATCAGTTTGGCCTTTGTTTACAAACCCCATGATTACTAAAGTTGAGATTTCCAGCAGATTTGTAGTAATTTATCGATCTTTTATGAGACCTAGGGTTGACGAAATTATAGAGCGACGAACATGCTTAGCCTAGATAGCAAGGTCTCGGGATTCAAAACGGCTGGATAAATGCTCTTAGAATGGTTTATTTGAAAAGGGTGAGATGCACTAAAATGGCAAAGTCTTAAAGTCTTCGCGTACTTCCCAAGGAACGTAAGAAAATTAAATATCCCTTTAAGATTTTCCTATAAAATTGTTGCCTCGTAGATGAAAATTATTCAATTCAAAACAATCGTCTACATTTTGTTCATTGGAAAAAATTGTTGCCCTTTTGTCCATTTTAAAGTCGAGTCTAAAGTGAGCCACACAACTAATCGCTGAAAAGTGATTACTTATCACTTCCGAGCGCATCTCTGGTTCGAATCCACGTACTTAACCTGGGCTCAATATATATAGTGTTGAGACATGCCCATTTAAATTCTAAAATTGCTTCCATATTTATTTACAAAACTTAAAATCTAAAATTAAGTTGCTAAATTTTCAGTGCTTGGTACGTTCCACATTTCGTCCTCGCTCCAGTAGTTCGCGAAATGTTTTAATCTCATGCCTAGGTATGTTTTCTCTGTACTTGGACTGCATTAGGCCATAGACAAAGTCCAGTTCCGTCTCCTCATCATGCCTGCCCTCTGGCAATTTGGATAACAATGCCCGCTGTTTGCACACAAACTCATCAATAACCTCGTAGCCTCCTTGCTTCATCTCAAAGATTTCCATGTAGATCTGATACGAGGGTTTCGTGGGTGAAAAATGATCGCGCAGCAACTGCATTGCTTTTTCCCAGGTTTGGGCATCCCGGCGTACACCTTTCCACCAGACCACAGCAATGTCACTAAACAGCAGCGGCAGACCCCTTAAAGCATCCTTATCGCTAATGCCCTCCACCTCTTTGTAGGCCTCCACAGCTGTGATAAACTCATCCACAGCATCATGATCACGTTGTCCCCTAAAACGTACTTCGCAATTGCTGAAACTTCCCTTGGATTGTGGCTCCTCATCTTTAATGGGGGCCAGAGCGCGTATTGTTTCGATTAGTATGCGAAATTGTTCATCTGACATCTGAGTCATTTTGCTCTAAGAAAAATAAACAAAACGGTCTTCCGCTTTGAGTTTTAGCTCCCAAATGTTCGCGGAGCAACTGGCTGGCAATCAGTTTTGCCAGCTCAGCTTTTTTTCTCATTGTGAAATAAGCAACTAAATGGAAGCAGTAGCTTTTTCGAACTCGAAATGCCGGCATAAACAACTTTTTGTAGGGAGGAAAGCCGAAGGGAATTCCTTCTACTAATAACACAAAAAAGAGAACTATGTGATAATTGAACAGAGATAAGATTTTGAGCCAAACAATCGTTTACGGTATGACAATAACTGACAAGAACTACAATACATACATATCTATTCTTTTGCCTTGTAAAATGTACAAGTCTAGGACTGAAAAACGTTTAAAAATTCCATTCGAATTTCCATTGATTTATTCGCTTGAAATTTACCATGTTTAGTCTACATATTTTGGAATACAAACAAATGCTTACCAAGAAATTTTACCCAAGATAATTTGTATGTACAGTGAATGCTCCAATTATGAAAAATATGTTCTAAACAAATTTAGAAAACTTAAAACAAACCACTAAAATATGTTCCGATACAGAGTGTACCGGTTCAAAATAGGTTCAATGCCAAATTTCACAAATTAATGGCGCTAAGAACTCGATTATATGAAGTCTGTGGAATCCGGCTATAAAATATATAAGTACTCTAAAGCTGCCTTTACACTTATCATACATATATTTCTAAGGAAGAGATTGTCAGCGGATGCCCCTAGTGGCCGAAGACTTTTCGCTATCTACAAATACACAAGCTGAACGCATGCCAAAGATGAGGTCAAGAGAGTAAAGCCGATGGCGCCAGCCTTCGACAAAGAAGATTTAACATAGAAGCACAATTTGAAACACCTCTCTTTTTTGAGTACGATGTTAAACGAGAAGGCCAAGCTAACTTCGTCTTTGCCGAAGTTTTTCTATCCTTGCAAATGTTTTAATACATCAGAGTTTACGAACGTCAGCATTAAAACAAACAATTTTTCTAAATAAAACGCACTTTTCGACCGATAGTTCCTATTGCAGCTATAAGATATAGTCATCCGATCCGGTTGGTTGGTTGGTGTACAAAGTTTCAGCTCGATAGCTTTAAAACTGATAGACTAGTTTGCGGAGAAACAGACAGACGGACAGACAGACGAACGGACAAAGCTCAATCGACTCAGCTCGTCGCCCTGATCAAGAATATATATAATTTGTAGGGTCGGAAATGAATATTTCTGTGCGTTGCAAACTTCTGAGCAAAATTTAAATACCCTTTGTAAAAATGACAAAAAGACAGCGAACAGCGAACTAATATCTCAGTGAAAGGTTGTCGACGCAGCAAATGTGCTTCAGATCGAAGCTGGATCACGGCGCTTTATTTTCGCACACCAATACACTCTCTCTTTTTGACCTTATTCTTAGAAAATGTAAACTTTTATGATAATGAAATAGGATAGATTTAATTTGATAAAAGTTTCTCTTTAGAGAATTTCTTACAACCGACTATTCAGAGATATATTTATGACAAGTGCAAGTGCCGCTTAAAAAACTCAGCTTTAAATTTCTTGTGGTTTGGGCTTCACGGAGTAAACAGTCAGTGAATCAGTCATGACAAATTTTTTTATAAATATAAATATATACATATATGTAAGAGCCCTGCATAAGTTGAATCTAACCTTCAATTGACTTTGTTTCTGATTTGATATACAAATGTATGCGTCAACTTCTACTCAAACCTCACACAATTATGAATACATTGAAATAGCTCATGATATGAAATGATTAAGCTTAGATCTGTTCAACAAAGCAACTAGATCAATTATGCTCAATTTAAGGGGGTAATTCTCAATGTCGGGGCTGTTTTTTGGACCTTTTTTAAAACGCAACAAGATTTTCCGTACAAAATTTTACTGCTTCGATATGAGGGCTGTTCAGAAAGTTCTCGCCCGTCAACATTTTTTAACAAGTTGAGATCATATGAGCCTAAATATTTATTTTTAAAAAATAAATTAATTTATTTATTATTTTATTTTTATAAAATATCTTTAAGTTCAGCCTCGTTAGATTTTGGATTCACTTTTTTAGAATGTCTTATGAGTAGTGAATTATCTCTATTGTAAATTGATTATGTTTTATACAGTCACTAATTTCTGGGTTTTGAGTTTGAGACGACCAACGATTAGCCACGCGGAAGTATGTTGTGTTATCGTACCGTCAGCGATGTTACGGGTAAACTTTTGTCTACCTTTCTGACTGCTAAAGATTTTATAAATTTGAAAAAAAATTTTACTTTTTTTTTGTATTGTGTTTTTGTATTTGGTTGCACATTTATTAAAAATATACAAATTAAATTTATTTTTGAAAATTCTTTTGGAATTTTGAGTCGGATTTCGAGTTACCGTAGGGAACGTAAAATTATTAGTTTAACGAACCGAAGATATGGAAAATTCATTTACCATTGAAACAAAATTACCCTCACCGATCCTTCTCCAAAACCTTCTAGAATAATTGAATTCCTCAAATCAATATCTTCTTGCTCATCATTCACTTCAAACATTAAACATCTTAGTTTAAACTTAGTCCCTCATTCCACCATCATCACTTAAAATATAGATCAGCCGAGCACACTTCCCCCCCTTGTTAGAAACAAATAAATAAATAAATAAAAATTTTTTTATTTTTTTTATTTATTTATCTCTTGACTCGACTTCATTTCTTACCTCCAGCTCTCAATCCTCCTCGCTTACTTCGCTTCCGAATCTACTACTCTCCTCCCTTTTTGACTTTAAAATCCTTATCCCCTTTCTTCTTATTTTATTTTTCTCGTTCCTTTGATTTATTCGTTATTCCTTTGTTTTCTTTTATATCTTTATTCTATACCTTTTTTTCATCTAATCCTTTTATCTTTTTTCTTACCTTCTCCTCTTTAATTTGACTTCCTTGTCTCACGCTATTTTTCTTAGCACCCCTTACCGTTAGTTTGAAATATTTCTCTTCATTTGTTCTGCTCCTTGTTTTTAGCGACCTTTAACTTCGCAAGCTCTAAACTCGTTACCTTAATTTTTAAAGCCAATGAATTTCCGATCTTGAAAACAAGAGCTCATGGAGAAACCGAGGGGAAGGGGGAATTCTGGTGCCCCCCCATTTTTTTTTTTTTGAAATAAAATAAATTAAAATAGAATAAAAATATTTCATCTAATATGATCTCAACTTGTTAAAAAATGTATTAGCATGCTAAAATATTTTATACAGTATTAAATTGTCATATCATTTTTGCTGATAAATTAAAGAATTTAAATAAAACCGTCAAATCATTTTTTTTCTTTATTCATGGATAAGAACAAGAAAAACGCGTAATGTTTTGCTCTTAAAGCTTAAAAAAATTAATTGGAGTTATTTGGTAAAAAAAACATTAAGAAGAATGACAACAAAAAAGTGATTTTTTTTTTTGGAAATACACACTTTTGGGGCCGTTTTAGAGAATGTTGAATGAGTTATTTGGTATGTCAAAAGCTTCACTTTTGCCAAAGAAAGTATGCAAAAATTTCTGATTTTTTAAAAGTTATACTCGAAAAAGTAAAAAAAAACGTTTTAAAAAAGTTTTTTAAGAAATACACCCGGAAAACATGAGTTTTTTAAAAACCTTTGTAAATTATAATTTTTTCTGCAAGCTGTCAGCTACAACTTTGCTCAAGACAGTTTGCAGCTATTACCAAAACTGAATGAGCTATTTGCCCAAAACTAATGACACCTCTTTTTTTTGTTGTCACACGCAATTTTTAAAACTTTGAGGGTCCAAAAAAAAGAAAAGTGCTACCAATCTAGCCAAACGCTGATATTGTTTTACTCAGTTCGGATAGCTCTATCCATTCCGCATAGTGTAGTTTGGTAGTTTTTTTGACGGCAATTGAAAAATTAACATTCGATTTTGGGCCCATTTTTGTAGTTTAGTGTAAAGCAAAAATAGTAAATTTTTTAAAATTATGATTGAGGGTCAGACTAGAATGGTGAAAATTCTGCTTCGATTGCACTTTGAATCATCCAAATCGGTTCAGTGCAACTTGAGATATCATGACCGCCAGCTCGAAAAACGTGGTTTCGAGATAAATGCGTTTAAAGTTTGAAGTAATGTGAAAAGTACTTGTATTTGTGAAGACATTGATCGACAAAATAGGCTATATCTTCTAAAGTATTTCGAATTTCAAAAAATCCTTTTGGGGCGATATTAATTAACTATCCAAGCTATAAAAAAATGCAAAAAAAAATATAAAAAAATTGGTGAACATAGAGAGTACCCCCTTAAACTTCTTCAATGTGCACTTTCTTATTATTTGAATATATACCAGTCTTCATGATAATAAAAACTAAACTAATAAAATTTTGTTCATTTTGCAATCGTCGACAATGGCCGACTATTAAATCTTCATAATAATCTAAACTTATCATACAATTTTTGAAATATTCCCGATTTTTTTGGATCGATTGCTAATCTGCTATTCGGGGCGGAAAAAATTTAACATATCAAAGATATCTGAAGACATATGGGCAATTCTCTGATGTCGAATGCGACATTTGTACGCAATCAAACTGAAAAAAAACATGTTCCTAGATTTTTTTTATATTTTTTAAAAGCGAATTTTAAAGCTCTTGGTTAGCACTATAATCTGTGTTAAGATCGATTTTGGGCATTTGTTCATTTTCAAGATAATCACAAAAATTTAAGGCATTCGCACGCGACACAGACAGAAGTCACTTTTTCGAAAACTAGCTCAAGCACTGATTTCAGCGAACATGATGGAAAATTGTAATGCCATTAATTTTAAAATGTTATGTATGGATTTTTCTTAATAATGCATTTGATTTCACTTAAAAAATATTAAGAAGTTTTTTTTTTAAATTGAATTTGAATCACTGTCGCACGCTACATGTCGCACGCGACATTTTCTTCCATCATTATATTTATGTGGTTTCTGCTATAATGCGAAGCAAAAACTTACAGGTAATTGCATTGAAATAGTTTCTCATGGTCTCTTATGCATTCATGAATACCCCTTTGTACCATCAGAAATATTCTAGATAGCGAAAGTACATGTAATCTAAAGTCACTTTTTTCCAAAAAATTAAGCAATTTTAATGTCAAAATGAGAAAAAATGAGCTAGCACGGCCGTGAAACCGAATATAACCAATTGGGTTATTAGTAAATGTAAAATTAGCTTACATTAGCTTAATTTGGTTGTTTCCCTATAAAAATTCGATAAAATATAGTTTTTTTAACCACTTTTAACTTTTTGGCCCAGGTTGACCTTTCTGGAGAATTGCCCATATGTAACTGGTGGTGGATTTTACTTTAATTGCTGTGTTCACTGTAATTACATTTGTTCATATATTCTTATTGATTCTTTTTGTTTATTATTCATCATCTAGAATTTCATGATTGCATTCAATTAAATGCAAACTAAATTCTCAGTAGACTAGGAAAAGTGTTTTGAGCACTCCAAAATTTGGCACATTTTAGACCGTAGAACAGGTGTTTTATTTGACTTCTAGGAACTCTAATCGACAACTTTAATTCATTATCTAAATTGTACCAATCTATATATGTATGCATATGTTCTCACTTTGGGGACTACAAACTAAAACATATTTTAAAATGACTCACACAACAATATGCCATCTCCCACTCTTTCACACACTCTCGCTCTGCTGAGAGAGCCGACTAGCTTTTTCGAAATTCAATTTCACAACGTGTGGCTATAAAAGCTGCTCCCCAGCTTTTGCCCAGTCAGTCTACTACGACCAGCGGCAACATTCGCCTTAAACTGTTTGGCTTTGTTCGCTTTTAATTTCCCCGTCAACAACATGGCTCAGACGACCATCCAGATGACCAATGAGCAGTTGCGTGAGCTCATCGAAGCCGTTCGCGTGTCCGCCGTCAGTGCTGCCGGCTCAGCCGCCAGTGGAGCTGGTGTCGCAGCCAATCTGAAACTTAAGGGCAGTTTTAGTACCTGCGAAAATAAGTTTGGTGGAGCCCGCGACTACGAACAAGTGGAAGAATTTATCACCAACATAGTCACCTTTAAGGAGCTGGAGAACATCAGCGATGAGAATGCTCTGAAGGGCATCTCCCTCCTGTTCTATGGCTTCGCTTCTACCTGGTGGCAGGGCGTGCGCAAGGAGGCCAAAACCTGGAACGATGCCATTGATCTGATACGTGAACACTTTTCGCCCACTAAACCCTCATATCAGGTATACATGGAGTTCTTTGAGAAGAAACAGGACGACTCCACTCCCATAGACACATTTGTGGTGGAGAAGCGAGCCTTGCTCGCCCAGTTACCAGACGGACGCCATGACGAGGAAACGCAAGTGGACTTCCTCTACGGTCTGCTCAACATCAAGTATCGCAAGCACATTACCCGCCAGAGCATAGAAACCTTTAAGGATCTGCTCGAGCAGGGTCGCATTATCGAGCACAACAACCAGGAGGATGAGGCAGCAACAAACAAGGGACCACAACGTGGAGAACGCCGCACCACCCGCTGTACCTTCTGCAATTTCCGTGGTCATACGTTCGAGAATTGCCGCAAGCGTCGTCAGCAGAATCCCGGAGAGGCGCACATAGCGGAATAGACGCAGAATGACATCATCGATCACACCCCTCCTCCCCTACCCCTCTTCACAACTACAGAACTTTGCTCTGCCACGCTGAAAGTCATTTAACAGTACGAGTAACCAAGCCCAACAACATCTACCACGAAGGGAAAAAGCTCATTTCATTCTCTTCGTACTCTCTGAGCAGTGACATAACGGCAAGCAGGGGAAAGCTTCTCCTTCCCCCACATATTATCTCTTCTTGTGTCGAGTTTTAGTTTTCTGGCGGTTTCGGGACATCACCTGTTGGTGGTCACTTGAAACTGTTTCTAGAGCATTTCTCAAAGCAGGAAAAGATCTCTTTTTAAATTCATTTTCACGCTGCCCTGCGGCTTTTGGCTAGGAACGCCACCCACACATTCGTGATTTATAATCACAACCACTTTGAATTATACTTTTGATACTAGGTGAACTTCGGTTTACCGACACCGAGCTGCCTGGGACGAGCGGAAGA
The DNA here is from genome assembly GCA_018904275.1 of Lordiphosa clarofinis. Classification (NCBI taxonomy): domain Eukaryota; kingdom Metazoa; phylum Arthropoda; class Insecta; order Diptera; family Drosophilidae; genus Lordiphosa; species Lordiphosa clarofinis. Next base: position 211,792 of record JAEIGQ010000278.1, read on the forward strand.
TTCAAATGACGGATTTCGTCTTGTAGTTCCAAATAATTAGAGTTTTGTTGCTGCTGGGGCAAGGGTTTTAATGCTAAAGATGGCAAGTGCCTGGCTCGAGTCTTCTTTAGTATTTCTACCCTGCCCCGGAAGCCCCATTCTCTGGTTACGGAACTAACGGATGTTGCGTCAATTGAATCCTCTGCCCGCCCCAGGTCGCTCACCAACCGCCTGTCTTGATTTTGTGCCCTCTGTAGCTTAAGGATGGAGTGTACTTGGTGGCCAAGTGGTTTCCACTTGCTGCTCTGTTTGCTCTGCCTCTTAAGATCTAGAATGGGGTCCTTGATCAAGGCGGCAAAAAACCCCCGCCCGGCCAGTTCCAGCTTAGATCCTTTTGCAAGTGAGTAAGGCTTGGCCCAGGGCAATCATTTCTGGCTTGTCCCGGCTTCGGCCAGGTCAAGTTTGAAATGACTGCCATTGGCCTTACGACTAGGGCGACAGGAGCTACAGCGGGCGCTGGCTGGGCAAAACTTAAATTTCTTCGGAAATTTAAAAACAACCACAGATTTCTTCGGAAATTTGTAAAACCAACAATATTTGACTTTTAAGTCAAAAATTTGTCATTTGAACAAATTGCACTACGATGGCTCCCGACACGCCATTCGTGCAATTGGCAAGCTAAATTGCCGCTGTTGCGGTTTCCGAGGCCTGGGCTCCTCATCCTTCTGCTCGCGGCAAGCATTAGGCACGCCAACCATTACACATTCAAACCCAGCGGCTTGGGATTCGTCGCTGCTCTGTCTCTCTCTCCAAGCAGTCCTTAGGCGACTGTCCCAATCCCAAACTTTTGTAAATCCAGCTTCTTGTGCAGATTCCGTAGGCGCGTAGTGCCATCCAACAAGAAATAAAATATGGTGACTGGGCAGGGTCTGGCGCGTCATCACACGGAGAAGTTGACACAAGCGCTAGCACTCTACTCCGTCCGCTATCCTCATCCATACATGACATGCAAAGATTTGCGTGCGCAATAAGCTGGGGGCCTATCGATGACCACAAGAAGCTGCGATAGCGCATGAAATATAACACATAAACTGTAAAGACTGAATCCAGAAAAAATTAAACTCAGAAACCCTAAAATACAAAAAACAAAAAAAAAAACTATGCAAATTTTGTTTTTATTTACGGGAAAAAATAAACTTAAAAGTTAAAAATTTCAGCTCAACTAGAATAAAACGCAGAACTGGAGAGGCCCCAGAAGTAACACAGATTGATACTTGTATATAAAAGAGCACAGAGAATAACTGCAAGTTACGTAAGTATTAAGAAGTTCTCATCTAGAAAATGATCCAAGCTCAAGGCTTTGCACCAGAGACAATAGCAAACTCTCGAGGGCGAAGGCTGCTTTCCAAAAAGGTTGGGGCAGCATTAATCGTTTCTTAAATATTTCTGTTATTTGATTTTTCAGCATTAAATAAATAAATCAAGAAGCAATTGACATGAAATAAGAAACAATCTTCAAAATAAATGCATTTTCCGAAGGGGCTCAGTTTTTATATTGGTCGCTGATTTTAAATCAGGATGTCAGTGTTAAGAGATGTTTGGATAAACTCAGAAATTCTAAACGATAGGAGACATTTTCGATATCATCGCACTTTTAAAAGTTATAGCACAAAAACTATAAAAATTATCGACTTTAAAACGTACTTAAAAACGAGAAATCAAAGCAAACTTCGTCTGTGCCGAACTTTTGATACACTTGAAAAAGCTCAACCAAACTTCGCAGAGAAGCTTAAAACATATGATAATAACCGTGACTGAGTCGTTCTTTCGATGTGTTGCAAACTTGTGGGCAAAATTATAAAACTACATTTCAAGAAAATAAAAAGACGTAAATTCTTATAGTTTTTGATCAATAGATTTTAATAGAAGAAAATCTGAAAACGTGGTAAGTTAGAGAAGACGAAAGACTGCAGGTTTTATTCAGAAATGTTCGCGAATTATGAATGTACGCGGGCTACGTAGCTGCAGGAAATAAATCCCCAATGAAATAAGTGGTGCTATTTCATAATGAATTTCAAATATGAAATAACACCCCAATTTTTTTATGTTTTTTTGCACATATATTGTGTTCTTAGAAATAAAATTACAATCTTGATATATGTATTTTTAATTTAACAAAGACTAGAACTAGTTATCATTATCTTAAGAAATAATTAAAAATTTTTATACAAAAAATTGCGGCTTTAAGATTAATACAATTTTTATCATTTTTATACACTTGAAAAGTGTATTATAATTTTGCCCAGAAGTTTGCAACGCAAAGAAGGAATCATCTCCGACCACATAAAGTATATATATTCATGATCAGCATGACGAGCTAAGTCGATTAAGCTTTGTCCGTCCGTCTGTCTGTTTCTACGCGAACTAGTCCCTCAGTTTTGAAGCTATCGAGCTGAAATTTTGCACAGAGTCTTCTTTTGTTTGCACGCTGCTAAAATGTCGGAACCGCTCGGATCGGATGACTACTTCTTGTAGCTGGCATACAAATGATCGGTCGGATAATGGGTTTTAGTCAGAAAAACTGGTTTTTCGCAATATTACCGCTCTCAATCACGGTCATGGGTAATATTAAATGTTTTTAAGCTGATCTGCGAAGTTTGCCTTGCCTTTTTTGTTTTTCACTGTCATGTTAAAATAAATCATTTTTTAAAAAAATATTTTTCCGATCTCGGACCTTTCTGTGGAAATGCCCATATCCGAAACTGATTATATGAAGGGGACAAAATTGTTATAATTAAAAAAAATTAATACTTTTTAGAAAAAAGAAAATAACACACAACTCGCGATACTTTTTTAAGAAACCTCGTATATCTATTAGTATTTTCCGACATTTTTTCTCTTAGCAAAAACTTTTTAAAAAAAACACTTCTGAAAAACACTATAAGATCCGAGCAGAAACACTAAAATATACATTAAACATTAAAAATTAACTACGCCGCTCCATTTGCTTGAATTAAATTTATAGTACAAAAGCTCGGCTTGTAACCCTCTGGGCTGTGTAAAGCGATATATAAATTTTTTATTTTTTTATTTAAATTATTTTAAAATGAAAAGCAGGCTGATCAAAAATAGTAATAATTTTCAGTGGAAAAAATTAACTTTGGAAATTAAAGGCTCCTATGCCTTTTGCCAAGGTTACTTGGCATAGGGTAATTTGCAGTCGGGGCTCTCGAGTTACTCGTTCATCTTTTTTTAGTTATTTATTTATTTTTTTTTACTAAAAAACAAAATTAAATAAATCCAAAAAGGAATTACTACTACTTAACTTCTAAGGACAGAGAAGCTTGGCTTGGCCCCGTTGGAGGAGCTGTATAGCCCATTTTACATTTTTTACTTCTAAGTAGGGTTGTCGAAAATATATCAAAATATCAATATATCGATAATATTTTTAAAACTGATATATTTATATCGTGATTTTTTTTTTGACCAAATATCGAATATCGATTTTTTCTTGGGATATTTTATGATATTTGTGCGTTGGTAACTCTTTGATCTGGGTAGCGAGCGCAAGCGCATTTAAGAGACAGAAAATGGATTCAAATTTGATAAAGGCAAATTAGAGCGACATAAACAAAGGCACAGCCAAGTGTAATTTGTGGGGAAAAGTATTTAAAGAAAGCGTTTGCACGACCAAATGTCGCGTGTGTTGACTTTATGGAAGCCATCCAGACTAGCCGTAAGGTATCATTTTACCCCAGTGACTTCCGAGCGACTTGCTTCTGATATAAAATGCGCAATATGCGTCAAAGCAACGCGTATTTTTAAAAACTTTTAAATCCAAATATTGGAACTAAAAGAGTTTAATATGTATAACACAGTGGAACAAAATTCAACTTTTTTTTTTTGCCTGGGACTGGGACCAATAAATTGTGAAACGAGAGGCATCGTAGCAACACCTCATACCTCATACTAATTTAGTTTAAAAATGTCTTTGGTGGACAAACCGCGATACGCTAAGATGCCTTGAACTGATGTATTTAAATGATCCGATCTGTTTTTCTGCTGGTATTGAAGTACTTTACTCATGAGATTAATTCCATAATTTTGGTGAAACTAGTTTCACCTAAATGGTCAATGTTGTTCGAAGGCAATTGCTAGTATATAAATGCCTAAGAACCGCGAACCAAGCCTTTATGGGTAAAACTGAAAACGCGATTCAGTCTATTTTGATCTCTAGTTTATGGCCTATATTGCCTCAATAATGGGTGCTGTCAAATGTGGTACCCACCATCGCGGTTTTTCAACGCATGTTACCATCTCTTAAGTACACATTTTATTAGTCGGTATCTCAATATAGTTAAAATTTTATACAATTCTATCGAGTGGTTTTCCATTAATTCCACTTTCTAAGTTAGACCTCTATGGGCGGGGTACTAACCGCTTGTCCATTATTGGAGGCGGGAATTTGGTATAACAATGGTGTTGACTCCCTCTAACTTTGGTGAATTTTCCAAAATTTCAGCTCTCATCTTGCTTTAACCAGCAACAGAGGTTGTAGCTTTGTGTTGCTAGTATAAATGTGCCCATTAAACGCGAACTTGACGTGCTGAAGAAAAACTGGGTATGAGGTGTTGCTACCTAATGCCTCTAGTTTGACAATTTATTGGTCCCAGTCCCAGGCAATTTTGAGTGTTCCACAGTATAATACATAGAAAACTCGAATCTCCTGGAAAATATTGCTATGTTTGCTTAATATAAACTATATCTTTTTATTTTGGGGCCGAGTATTTCCTCTTTTTGGTAAAAAAAGGGAAAAAATTAAAATATCAATTATATCGATATATCGATGTTTTAAAAGTAATATATTTAATATCATTTGATATTTTTTCAAATTAGAGAATATCATCGATACGATATTTTAAAAATATTCGGCAACCCTACTTCTAAGGACAATTCTTTGAAGAATCCGCATATGATTTTGCTAGTTTTATCAGCAAGAATAGGTATCTCCTGTATTGAAGATAATTTGTTAATTCCTCAAATATAAAATGTGTGAACCGCACTGCGAGCCTGATTTAGTAGAACTTCATGTGTTTTGAGAACTTATGAGTTCCTTAATCACGGACCTGGTAACACATTATCCACTGACTAAGCAACATTGACATAACACACAACCGAGATGTGGATAAAAAATTGAAAGTTTATTTATATAACGGTCAATGCTATTGATATAGTATCGATTGTTCTTGTGACTGCGCAGCTTTGTCTGCGCCACTATCGTTATCGGCTCAGGTTTTTTTGTTGTTTTGTTACTTTTTTATTTTTATTTTATTCTCTAAGCCCCAAAAAATTATTTATTATTTATTATAAGACTGACTGACCTCATTTTTGAGTTTGTAGTACATAAATATTCATAATCTTTCTGGCTTGTTGAAAAGTTCCCAGGCCGAGTTTTGTATTTAAAAAAAAAAATCATTTATTTTTTAAAATTTTCAGATATTGCATCTCTTTATATATAAAAGAGTTAGTCCTGACTGATCACATAATTCTTTATTTAAAAGAATTTTTTGAATCACAGAATTATTTAAATCACAGAATTCATTATTTAACAAAATTTTTTTTTTTACAGAATTATTTCTTTTCTTCTTCTTTTTTGGCCCGCTGGAGCAGAGCTGGAACCACTTGTTTTCCGCATGAATAGGTATGGATGCTAATATCCAAGACCACTCTGGACACCTTTGGTGTGACGCGGATCGAGAATAGGGCCACATATATCATTTATTATTGTATTGTATTCTTTCTGTACCATTTGTTTTATTTTTTTTTTTTTTTTAGCAAAGGGAGTTTTGAAGGAACGCTGAATCTTGAGATTGAAAATCATTTGTAAATTAAACTTACCTCTGTCCCTTGACTTTGTTCACCAACAAATTTGGTGTTTGGTTGTTCATTTTGTTGTCATTTTTATTTTTAGCAATTGCAATCAATCCTTTTATTAAGCAACGGTAAAACGGTTTGACGCGCTACGGTTTGGTTACGTTTTACGTTTTACCATTACGTTCTCATATTACGTTAACGTTATCGGGTCGTGTATTTTTGTTATGCTGTTTTGTTGTTGTGTTTGGGAAAAATGGATCAACAACTGAAGCACCTGAATCGTCTGCAAGATCGCCAATATATGGAAGTGGAGGGTTTACTGCAGGTAATTTGCATATTAACCAGACCAACGCACTCGCGTTGTCATTTTTTCACTTGTTTTGTTAACAACAACGCCCTTTCGTTTTGGCCCGACTCCACTTTACCACCACCTCCACCCACTCGCAAAAACACACACGCATACAAACACAAAAATTTTGCCCAGGCAATGGATTTGCCAAGCGGCACGGATCACGATGGTGGTGGGGACCTCGAAGCGGAATCCCTGTGTCGCCTAAGCCGGTATGATACAGCCGGAACATTGGGGTTGCCTCGTCAGCGTTGCTACACAATGCCAATGCCCCACGTGCCCCCACCAGCGCCGCCCTCCACGCCCACGCTGCTTACCGGCGCCAGTGCCAACAGCAATAGCAACGGCAACTGCAGCTCCATCTCGCCCACCTGCTCGGCCAGCCTTGTGCCCGTCGATAATCAAATCAATCATTTTATCTATGTGAAAAACGGCAAGAACCTGCGTCGAGAATCGCGCTGCGTTGACTCTGAGCTGTCCAAGCTCTTCAACGTGGTGTCCATCACAAATCGCCTGACTGCAATCAAGAATCGCTCGCAGTCGCGGGGCATACTGAATGCCTCGCGCACCATATCGAAGCTGCATGGGGCGACGGCGACGAAAATCTTCAAGATCCATCGCGATCCGAAGGAGTTTCTGCGCGAAACGGATGAGGATTCTGTTTCGGCGCCGGAATACGATGAGGAGGAGGAGGACACACGCTTCCGTTTCTTTCGACGGACACGGCACTATCGACGGCGCAGTCGCATGGAGCGTAAGTTCGCACGTTTCGAGCATCACGAACGCATGGAGACAATTGTCGACATGGCCATGGCCATGAGCTTCAACGATGCAGATACCTGAGAGGCAACGGAAGACAACGAGAGTTGTCCGCTTGAGATGGAGATGATGGTTGGCCAACCAATGTGATGAATGTGAATTTCAAACTAAATTATTTTTATTACCTACAAACTACTATTATTACGATTATGATTACCGATTACCGAACTGTTCTCTCCATTACATTTAGTTTCCTTTTTGGCGCCCGATTGCTGTGGCATCCACCCCAGCAACACCATGCGGATGGTGATGGTGTGGGTGTGAGTAAGCCAGACAGGGCGAGCATTTAGTTTAGCTTAGTTTTTACGCCTCTGGGGCGGAGCAGGTGCAGCCGACCACCGCGACTAGTATTTTGCTCCAAAACAACAACAACAAATGATAAAACAGAAATGAAACGATTCCAATAAATGCACAAAACGATGTGTTGTATTTGAGAAGAGTTGACTGAGTATATTATTTCATTCTCAAAGGGAAGCAAAGGGCCGACTGACTGCTTTTCGCTCACTTGGCCTGCGTTCGGCTCGTGTATGTGTAAACAGCGAAATGTATTCGTCGTCTAGGTCAGAGGCGGCCAAATGGAGAGGACAAAAAAGAGCGCTTGTGTTGGTTAAGAAGAGAGCTCTCTCCAGACAACAGACGACTTACTTTCAATGCAGTGTTCAACGATTCACACAACCATAACTTCGGCTCACGTTTTCATAAAAACACGACTGACTTCGGCTCATATGAGCTGTGGAGGTAAGTTTCCATAAACCTTATTCTGCAGTCAAGTAACCCAAAGTCTAACAGTGATACGAAAACTGCATTGAGCCTAGTTATAAAACCATTTTAAGCAGAAGCATGTTATGTAAAGACTGTCATTTTGTTCTATGAGAACTTTTTTTGTATTGCCTAAGATACCAAATTGTGTATTAGGCCGGGTTTACATTGGGGCACAGCGCGGCACGTTTCAGTGTCACAGTGTCACAGCGCAATGTGAACGGCAAATGGCTTGTCACAGAAATCGTGTGTCACAGGAATGAGTACTTTTCAATGTGAACACCAGTACTCATTTGGCGTCACAGTGTTTCTGTGCCGGAGGGTGGCACGCTTGTGCCAAGAATATATTGAACAGCTGATTGCAATTGAGTTAGCTCAAAACTAGCTCATTAGAACTATTTTTCCTGTGACAAGCATATCGATCAAGTTCGTTTTTAAGGCACACTGTGGCCATCTTGTTTTGTTTTTTTGCGAATTAAAAATTTTGGTAAAGGTAAATATGCGTCATTTATTGATGATATTTATGTTAAATTAAATTTTTTTTTTTGTAAGAAATGAATGCGCGAAAGGGCTAGTGGCCAGAGCTGTTGTGGCGTTGTAGGTGCAGGACGAAGATACGAAGACGACAATGATGATGAACCATTGAAAATTAATTTGACTCGAGGGGAAGAAGGCATGTTTGCCAAGTTCAACAGAGAATTGCGAAGTATTCCGCACAAATTTAAAAATTATGTGCGCATGGATGCAGCCACTTTTGATCAGCTCGAATGCTGGGTAACGCCACTTATCAGAAAGCAGACAACGTATTGCGCTATTCGGCTTAAGGATCCAGAGTTGGCATCCCTCTCATACGAGTTTAGAATGTCAAAGGCAACAATAAGGCAATCCATTGCATTGGTGCTTTAGATAGAGAGCACCTTCTTATCCAAGAACCACAAGTCTGTTGCCTGCAAAAATGTGAATAAAAATACAATTTCATGCCGGGTAGCTTATGTATTGAATTGTACACGTACTCGATATGTGTTTCGCAAACTGTTCCATTTGTCGACAACCTCTTTCTAGGTGACGGCAAGCTGATCGGCAATGCTGCTCCAGCCAGACTCCTTGGCATCCCGATGTTTATAATTGGCAGTGGTCAAATTCCAGAGGCATTCCGACTCCTCCACGGATGCAATAAGGGATCGAATCGGCATTCCACTGCATGGCCACACGGCGATCGCGATTAATAGTTTTTGACTTCTCTATTCTTTTTTTAATTGTTGCCGGTGTTGTTTACTTTATTTATGCGGATCTGGCTCACAGCTCACAAACATTTCAATGTTCACTTTTGTGAGCGAGGTGGCGCTCTGTCACAACGACAAGAAGCGTTCACATCAAAAGTACTCATTTAGATAGTCACAGCGCATGGCACAGCGCTGTGACATGCAATTTCTGTGACGCCAATGTAAACACTTTGGACTTCTGAGTACTTTGGTCACAGTGCGTCACAGACAACACGGTCACAGTGTGCCCCAATGTAAACCCGGCCTTAGGTTAAGTTAATTTACATGTTATGGAGGAAATGAACTAAACCGGGACAAATTTAATACTTAAGATAATAGATAATACTATGTCCGAAATTGTTCGATGCGGAACAAATATTTTTTAAATGTACTCATATATTTCTGTCTATTAATTTGCATCTTAAAATTTACCGACTCTCACGAAACTCTGCCAGAATCTTAGGCGTTACATAAAATAAACGTATACCAAAAACTGTCCAAATCGGAATAGTTGTAATAGTCGAATCCCCCCACCCGATTGAAAAGCCTATGCAAAGATACCCAATTTTATTTTTCATTAGATTTTTTCAGGGCTGCAAACCGTTTATGAAACTAAAGGTACACAGAGTACGTTAAGTTTATGCAGAAGTATGTAACAGGGGAAAGGAATCGATTTTTATTTTTGAACGTTACAGTTTATAAACATTATCAGGTCTATTCCTGTTTTCGATTCCGCTCAAATCATGCGGTAATCGATATTGGTTTATGTACTCGCTTCCAAAAAACCGACTGCGTTCTTCGGCTGTTATCTTCAAACCCCATTTACCTCCAATAGACCCTCTTCCCGTTTTCTTTTATATGTTGAAAAAAATTTTACATTTTCCCGACTTAATTATTGTATAATAAATTTGGTTTAACACTTACTTCAGCAACTATTGGCGGTGAGTTCATTACGTTCATTTCGAAATAACCGAAAGCAAAGTGTTTTTCGACTTGGAAATAACAAACACTTTTTTCTGAAATGTTTCAAGTTTACTTTCTGACGTTGAACCCTACATCCCCTAGATCCCCGTAGAATGGATATTCACATATCCACTTTAGGATCCATTTTTTTAAATATCAGCTCCTTTGGATGAAGAATAAAGATCAATGAAATATTTAATTCCTGATATATCCTTTTTAAACGAAAATAAATCGATTTTGAAAATATCCGAAGGATCCCAAAAAAGGATAGTTAACTATCCAGTCCAAATGGATACCGAAATATCCTAAGGATCATAAAAAACTATCCTTTTTTTCTCAGTGTACGAGCTATGGAATCATAAAGTTCAGCTTGTTTGTTCTAGTTTTAAGGAAATACTACGAAATATTCCTAATTTCACAAGCTATTGAATCGATAAATCGTTGACTCAGATTAGAATAAAACCTGAACTGACTTAAAAATCTACTCGTGCAGGGCTTTTAAAGGAACTGTACATCATAAATTGTTATATTTTTACCAGTAGATTATAAATTCTATGTTGAACCATGTAGCCTAAACCCAGTTCCTTTTCAAATTTTCAGTGGGAGTCTAGTTTTCCTCCCATAAAGTCAAATATCTGTTTTCGTGTTAAACAGCAGGTAACATTACGAAATTGACATATTTAAATACCATAAAAATCGTATAATTGGATCACATGTTTGGCTATATGCTTAAAAAGCTAAAATACTAATCCAATAACGGCGCTAGTTATTGTAGCCCTCTTTCTGCTTTGATTTTTTAAGGATGCATTGATAATTTGTTCCCCCAAAAAAACCTCATAAATCCAGTGGACTTAGAAGTTTGGAAATTAAGAAATTTTGTATGTTCTGAAAATCTTCGAACCCTCTAATCAGAGCTCAGAAACTCATTTCGATGCTCGCCTTCTGTGTCGGAGCAACACATTCGTTATCCAGGAAGAGTCTGGTATGACATTTTTCACTAATATAGACAGCGCATTATGGTGAAGGCTATGGGTATGATGATTTATAATGATTGTGTTGCCTAAAAAACGGACTCTGCTTCTTCTGCCTCCAAAGCTACACAAAAAACCCCCACAAATAATATTACGGCATAGCCAATGCCTCCCTCTTCGAACTCTTGCGCTTCTGGCTTCTTAGCCGTAGTATGGATTGGTGTCTTATTTAGTAATGCTTCGTAGGAGATATTAAAAAACTATTTAAAAAACGACATAAGCATAAAGTTTGATACAAAACCTTCATATGCATGCCCGTTTTCGAATTCGATTGATCGGAATTGGTAAGAGTTGTGATAGATATCTGACAAACGATTAAAAATTTCGGCCGAATCATTTTGCCGTTAAGAGGGTTGAATAAAAATAAATGAGGACTTGAAGTTAAATGCCGAATAACACAGCCGGTTTATGGAAGCGGGAAAGTATTACCATTCCGTATGATGCCGAACCAGTTTTGAACCTCTCCAGTGTGAATTCCGATTTTTTAAAATTCTGTACCGAACTTTAAACTTTAAACCTATGGCAGCTATAAGATATAGGCATCCGATTTGAATCAAACTTGGCAGAATTGTGTGGTAGCATATAGTATTGATCAGTAACAAGTTTGGGAGCGATGACATAGAAAACAAATATGTTGTTCTTACTAAGACTTTTTTTCAAATTTATCTTTTGTATGGCAGCTATGGAGTTATGTGAAAGCATAGCAAACTTATAAATCCGAGGTTTGGGAGTGATAGCATTGCAAACAAAAAAGTTTTTCTCACTAAAACTAGTTTTTCAACCGATCGTTCCTATGGCAGCTATATGCTATAGTCATCCGATCCGGCCGGTTTCGACAAATGTGCAGTGTATTTGTACCAAAAGAATTCGTGCAAAGTTTGGTTTCGATAGCTTTAAAACTGACGGAGGAGATAGCATAGAAACAGACGGACAGACGGACGGACGGACATGTCTATATCAACTCAGCTCGTCACGCTGATCAAGAACATTGTGGTCGGAGATGCATCCTTCTATGCGTTACAAACATCAACCCTCTCCTAGGGTATAAAAATAAACGTTAAATTTTGTATTACAAACGCCACCCACCCATTATACCTTTGGTTTTTAGATCCTTATATTCACGTTCAGAAGATGAAATTTTCTTTAAGCGATTTCTGGCATTATTAGAGCATGCGATGATTTTAAAAGAGAACCAATTTAAAGCTTCTCCGATAATACGAAAGTTATTAGCTCCATCAAAAAAAGTCTTCGTTCATACGGCCTTAAATCTTGTTTTGTCTGAACAGGTTTGAACCAAAACATTGCGGTTTAAAGCCCTGATTTGATTTAAATCGAAATCAGGAAAAGATCTGATTTCGCAGACAATTCATGAAATGCCGATACGCAGAGAAGCTAACACTGCGTTGGTGTTGCCAGATCTTTTGTTTTTCATATGTCATGGCTGGTCATTTTGTGAATTTATATAAGCTGCATAAACAGGAACAAATTTGGTTTGCAAATTGAAGAAATCGTGGATTTCATAGCATAAACATAGTATTTGTCGGGAGTTGCAGAATATACTACCACACCTGTTAACCTTTTGGGTATGACAATTCTCTAGATTCTCTAGTCCATAAAAAAATTTCCTAAGGTTTGCACTAACGTGTAAGTCCCGACTTAGATAGGGTTATGCCCTTTTGTTAGATTTCCGAAATTTTCTGAGGCTATTTTTCGATTGATCCCAACGGAGCTGCAATCAAGGATCGATTAAATAGTGAACGATTAAATTTTTGAACCAAAAACGGTGGAAAGTAATAATAGTAGAGCTCTGTTCGTCCGATTGGACTTGGGGGAAATATATTACCCTACCATATAAGTGTAGTAATCTGTAGGCTATAGTCCTCCCCAAGAATATTCCTATATTTAAAATATATTATACAATTTATGTAATATTAATGAATCCAGCAAAGTCAAAACATTATTCGGAATTTATTCCACTATTCTATGCATGCCTATATGTATGTACGTATATATCTACATACCATTTAGGTCCGAGAACCGATTAGAGCTTTTTAAGCCAAAACATTAAACATACAACTACAACTGTAACTAATACTAATTCGAGTTCCAAGTAATCTCTTCGCATTGTTTGTAAACGTCTAGACCCGGTCGGTAAAGAAATTTGTCATTAGATTCTCCTCCAGTGCCGTAGGATCGGTCACAGGCATGCGGCAGACTCGATCATGGCATATATAAACCGTGGTCTTTCCATTAACCATTTTGAATTTCTGCTGCACTCGCTGATTGCACGATTCATCCGGATGTAATGGATCCACATGCAATATAATCATGCCGGGTATGTAAAACTTGCGGCATATCTCCACAAATCGTTTGGTGTCTGGTGAATCGGGACCTACCACAGCCACCAGATCTAAACCATTCTCATGCAGCAGCAGGGCAGACAGCATTTCGGGCAGGGCATGACCAAATGGAGAAGAATCAGCAAAGAAATTCAACAATTTGCCCGCCCGCTGTCGATATTCATCCTCGTCGTAATAGTGAGAGAGTAGGGTAAGATTACGGGCAGAGACTGAGTTGCCGCTGGGTTCGGCTCCATCGTGGTCTGTCAAAGTTAATAGATGAGCATGGCAACAAACAGACCTTAGGGTGGCTATTACTTACCCTCCTTGAGTCTAACAATCACATTGGGTGCATTCGCTTGGGAGAAGAAATATGCCCCGTTCTGGTCATCCCAGAAGAGTTTGTTCTGTGTTTCCTGCAATTCCTTTGCCCAACGTAAGGCTTTGAGATCCAGCGAAGCCTTGTAGTAGTCCAAAAGACCTTTGATCAGAAAAGCATAGTCATCCAAGAAGCCCTCGATTTGTAGCCTAAGGAAAAACAAATTTGAGCTTGGATTTCCAACTAACTCAATTAACTCACTCATTCTTTTCCAGCGATTCCTCACCCACTCCCACACCATAACAGGAGCGCATTAGTAGCTTCCTTTCCGCATCATACATCTCCTGCCTGAGGAAGTCCAACAATTTCTTAGCCGTTTGTAGGTACTGCTCCCGCTTGGCTGTGCCACAGTTGGCTAGCTTGGAGAGACCGGAGAGTACCAGACCATTCCAAGCGCAAATAATTTTTGTATCCAAATGTGGACGTGGTCGCTGATCTCGCCGCACGTGGAGTATGTCATTGCCCGTCTCAAGCAATTGTTTCAGTGGTTCCGCCTCCAAGTTAAAGTTCGAACAGGTGTCCTCTTCTGAGCCACGTACAATGAGGATATTTTTGCCGGTGAGATGACCATGTGGATCACTGGAAGGTGCCACATTGCCCTGCGCTTTCAGGCCATAGTGGAAGGCATAGATCTCGAAGGCACGCTCCGCTGAAGTATCCTTAAATCGTTCGGCCTGCTCCTTGAAAGCCTCTTTCACTTCCTGCCAGGTCCAGGCATAGAAGGCACCCTCCACCTTCACAGTGTCGTTATGTGTGGGCAAGGAATCGGCATCTTCGCCAGCATAGAATCCTCCAGAGGGATGACTCAAATCCTTAATTAAATACTCATAGATTCGATCCGCATAGCCCAGAAAAGTGTCACTTCTGGTCAGTTTATAGGCATTGGCATAGGCGGCCATCAACTGGCCCTGGTCGTACAGCATCTTCTCGAAGTGAACATTATGCCAATCCCGGGTGGTGGCATAACGAGCAAAGCCACCAAACACATGATCGTTGATGCCACCGCGTCCTATATGATCCAGTGTCTGCATCACCATGTCCAAAACATCCACATCCTTGCTTACCAAATAAGCATGGAAGAGGAAATTCAAACGCGGTACCTCGGGAAACTTGGGCTCCCGGCCGAAGCCTCCATCCATCTGATCAAATCGTTGCTTGTGCACACCAATAGCTTCGGCTAGCTTGGCATCGGCACTGCCCGGCTCAAAGGCTGCTTCTGGTGCAGCGGCAACCATCTGATTATTTTGCAAGGCGCTCAATAGAGTGGAACCCGCCTGTAATAGAGATTCTCGTTGGGTTTCCCATTTCTTGGCTATAGATTCGAGCACCATGGTGAAGGAGGGCATCCCATAACTGTTCAAACCATACAAATAAACAAGGGCAAAGGTGGCAAGGTCAAATATAGCCTTACCGCGACTTGGGTGGAAAGTATGTGCCCGCCGCCAAAGGGGCCAGATCCGGTGTTAGCCACACGCTCATGGGCCAACCACCGCTGCCTTTGGACAAGAGTAAAAACTGCATGTAAACCTTGTCAATGTCCGGACGCTCCTCACGATCCACTTTAATGTTGACAAAATACTTATTCATAATGGCCGCTGTCTCCGGATTTTCAAAGGACTCATGCTCCATGACATGACACCAATGGCAGGTAGAATACCCCACCGAAAGAAAAATAAGTTTCTGTTCCTTGCGTGCCCGTTCAAAAGCCTCCTCACCCCAGGGGTACCTGCCAGAAGAAGGGGGATGGATTTACACTCACTGTTCCATGTCACATTCCACTTACCAATCCACAGGATTGTAGGCATGCTGCAACAGATACGGCGATTTAGACAAGGTTAACCGATTACCGCCTGACTTGGATCCACTGGCCATGCCTCGAATGTGAGTTGCCAAGCCAAAGCTAGGCCAAGATGTCTTAACGTACGTCCGGCTGTGGTTACTGTTTAAAGCACGGGTTGCTGTGTTTTGGGTTGCTTTCAGTGTACTTCGTATCCAGTTGAACAAGGTTTTGCTCTGGAACATAGCAATTCTGGCTAAATAAACGCACTTTCGAAGAAAGTGCAACGTGTGCAAAGGCGTTAAACGTGAAACAAAACGAATAACAAATTTCAATAATATTTTGCATATCAGCTGTGTGATTAGGGCTGGGCAGCTGCTTACAAGCAGCTGTTTGCGGCAAGCGTTTTACAACACTGGTTATGGGCACTTAATTTGAAATGATCTCTTGGAGATTTTCTAAATCGAGAAATGGTTTAAAGTAAAATCTATCTGCTTTACACATTTGTCTATAAACGCAGTTCGGTCTATTTTTAGGTATGGCTTAAGGCCTGTATAAGGATGATCGTGGGTGAATCAAAAAATGGTAATTTATGTGGAGGTTTTTTGAATTTCTCGGAAAGTTATGGCCGTCCCATTATAAAGTCTTTTTCAGAGTACTAAGATTATCATGAGGATTAGTCCTAATTTTTTTTGAAAAATCTCAAAATGGCCGTTTTTTTACAAAACCGCGATTTAAATTTTATTCATATTCATATATATTCATAGTCATATGGGCTAATCCGAAAATTTTTAAAGCAAGGGTTGAAATTTAAAGTTGTCCAAAATCCAAATGTTTGTTAATGGAATAATAGGGTACATATTCAAGCTTCAAAATATGTAAGCAATATTGTTCTACGCTGGTTTGTCTGCTCTTGGCAGAGGATTACCTACACCTTCCTCTTGCTTCCATTAATTCCTGAAAAAAAGGTTTTTTATTGGTCACAAAAATGGTAAAAACAGTCGTTATAGTATTTTCCGCTTAGCAAAACTTAAAGTTTGTTTCATTTCCTTTAATTTAAGGTACTCATTATATTTGTAGGATATCTAATATATATTAAAAATTTAAACTAAAAATCGGTTTGCTGTGTGTAACGTCCGCAACGGAAAATTGGGTTTTTTTAATTTAGCAGAATGAATTCTAATAATTTGGTTATCCAAACTTGCTTTATAAACAGAGTTTTTTATGCCCTTTAAACTGATGAAAAAAAAATATACCTTTATTACACATATTTTTGAAAAAAGTTAATGCCAAAATGTGTAACGTCCTCAACGGCAAGAAAATACTCAAAATTTTTTTTTTAATATGAGGTGGAAATATGTGTTTATAATAGATTATTGCCTGCTGAGTCTGAATCTGGGCTCTAAATTGCTCTAGGTTATCGAGAATCCGAAAAGCATAACCTCTAAGTAACAAAAAGTGTGTTTAAATAATATTAATATTAATAATTATAATTAAATAAATAATAATATAATTAATCAATTATAATTGATAAATATCGATAAAAATCGGTATTTCCAACATCGGAAAATGAAAACCCAAATGAATTCTAGTTTTATCATTACAAACTGAATTTCAAGCCAATCGGATGAAAAAATAATTTTTTTGCTAGCAGAATTTTACGGAAATTTTCCTCATTTTTCAAAATCGGGAAAACACGTGTCGAACTATTTCGCGTACTAAGCTTACAAACCCAGTTTCAAGTCAATGGGATGAAAAAAATTTTTGTTATACTATTTGGATCAATGGAAAAAGTTTAACGTCCGCAACAGCACAAAAATTAAGATATTTTAATAACGGGACCACTTATCATTCTTTTGAAAGCTGGGTTGAATTGGTCATATATTCTACTAAATTTTTTGTAATGAGACTTTTTTTTTGTTTATTATGCAAAATTCGGTAAAAAATGTGTAAATGCACATAAGCCTCAAAGTCGACTTCCATTTTTTGTAACGTCTGCAACGAAACTTTAAACAAGAATAATTTTTTTTCAAATACAGATAACCTATTTTCTTAAATTAGGTTTGAAAATACTCCCAAAGAACTGCATTTTGCACCAAAAGTATTTCAAATATACCAAAGTGGACGCCAGCTGTGTCAATTTTAAGAAGGAAATTTGCGTACAAATGTAACGTCCGCAACGCAGGATTAGCCCATATGTGGAAGTTGTTATTTCTTCTTGGCTGTACGAGATCCCAAATGGGCATGTTCCGATGATGCCCACAACTCCCGACTCGGTGGATTTGCTCGAGCCTTGATTTCTTTGGAAAATTTCATCGCTACCACTACATAACATTCGCTTAAACATTGAAGTTTGTTGTATGAAAGACGTAAAATTGCTCAATGTATAAAATATTTTTCGTGAGAAATTAACGGATTTTCGTCTAAAAGGGACATCTTAAGTACTTTCCAAATAAGATCAAATCCAATCTTATATACAAATAGCAAGCTGAAACTGCCGAAAGAGAACCCTTTCGATAAGTTAATCTTCTAGCTCGCAAATGTTTGTTTGCACAAAGTTGCATAACTTTAAAAGAGAATGTTTGTTCTGGAAGAATTTTATATTTTTAGAGAACTATGTCTTATAGGGTCAATTACTTAGCCCGTCTACAGGAGGTCTTGGGGAACAGAGCCAAAAAATTACCAAATTACCAGTTGTTAACATATCAAAAATTTTAAGTTAGTCCGAAAATGATTGTATTATTACCCTCTTTTATGCTTACATTTTTATATTTTTTTTAAAAATAACTCCAAAACTCAAAAGAAAATACATATCTGGGTAAAATACGGACTATTCAAATAGTTTAACATAAAATAAAGTATAACACGTAAAAATAATAAGGTTTAGTTTATTCATGATAGAAATCAAAGAAGCAATGAGTTTCAGAAGCGCATCCTGGATTTTAACAACTCTTTTTCCCCCGTTGTCCCAAAACCGTCTCTAGGCGGGTTAGTTTTAAATCATGCGCTAATCGCTAATGAATATAATTTCTAATACTTAAAAAAATATATATTTTGTTTTTTGTGCAATTGACAAACTTCTGCATTCGAATGACTTTGATTTTAGTGACAAAGACATACAGGCCTGTTCCTGTTTTCGATTTCGATCAATTCATGCGGAATCGGAATTGTTAAATGTAGCCTTCTTCGGCTTTTAACTTCAAAATCCCATTAACCTTCTTCGACCCTCTTGATGACAAAAAGATTTGACCGAATTCTTTAATCGTTTCTAAGAAATCACAACTGTTATCAATTTCGATCAATCGAATTCGGAAACGGAAACAGGCCTGATTGATGAAGTTTACAAATCGAGTTCCCCCCCTAAAAACCAGACTCCCAAACGATTTAAGCTGTTATAATAAAATAAATATAGCCACCACCCACTTTCATGCCCCCAAAAAGCCCTTTTGGTTACTTGAGAAATTAATTTGTAATTTATTGCGACCATCGTTAAACCATTATTTCATAATTTCAAGAAATCTGATCTCAGCTTTGCGTTTGTTGGCTTTCTCACTTCACACTTAATTAATTTAATACAATTTTTGTTTTTGAGAATGCATTACAAAAATATGGAAATGCTAGTAAGTTATACGGGATGAGGCCTAGTAGGAGGCAGAAGAGGAGGAGGAGCTGGATTGGCTTACAGCTCGGTCTTCTTGGGCTTGCCGCTGCGGTCGTAGCCCTTCAGTTCTGTGGTTGCCTCCTTGGAAATGTATTTGATGAAGTCATCCAGCTCCCGGCCGCCATTGTAGCTAACTGGCTTGTTCTTTGAGTCCTTGGGCAGCCAGAAGAGGGTGGGGAAGCCGCGCACGTTGAACTCGGGCGGCACATCGTTGGCTGTGGCATCCATCTTGACAATGGCCACCTCCTCATCCTGCAGTTTCTCGGCCAGCTCATCATAAATGGGCGTCAACTTCTTGCAATGACCGCACCAGGGAGCATAGAACTCAACCAACGTGTCCTTGTTATTGTTGATCACCACCTCATCAAAGTTCTTGGCCACAGCCACCTTGACGGGGGCATCATTTGACTCGGGCAGGGGCTCGCTCTTGATGTAAGGCTCCAGCTCCTCGGACAGCAGCTTCTCCACAAAATCTTGCAAATTCTCCACAGAGAATTCCTCCTTCAAGGCGTATTTGAGATTCTTGGCATCACGAGCCAAAATGATGGGCTTATCGCCAACGAAATCATAACCATATTCGTTCAACTCGTGCTGGAAGTCATCCTTGGAGCTGATGGCAAAGCTAATTTGACCGGCAAACTCTTTGGCCACCTTGAGCACACGATTGCGCCAATAGTTGGTGCCCTTGGGATTCTTCTGATAGTCCACGCTGTAGTAGGCGGTGATCAAAGGATTCTGGAAATCGCGAGAAGTATCCTGAGTGCGATGACCCACCAAGCCATGGCTGCAGAAATAAAACGAAAATTAATTACAAAAGATTAAAGAAATATTCCCACTTCTGTCAGAACTTACAAGTTCTCCTTGATGAAGGTGGCCAGTTCAGATTCGCTGCTGCCCTCAAACTTAAGGCTGGACGATTCAAACTTGTTGCTCAAGTGTGGGGCACGGATCAGCACAATCTTATCGCTGTGTGAAAGACAAGACAAAGACAAATCGTCAGAAAGTCGATCAATTAAAACTATTTATTAAACACGTAAAAAAATATATGCTAGTATTTCCAGTCTGGCCATTCTCTCTCTGTGTGTGACTTACGTTTCACCCTGCTTCTTGAGCACCGCCTCATCGCTGCTGTGTCCAAAGCGATATTTCTCTCGGTTCTTGTCCGCAAACTTGAGGAACACCTTGGCCAGCTTGGAGTCAATGTCACTGAAGTAGCCAAAGACGGTGGTATCCTTGGTGTCCAGGAATTTGGTCAGCTCCTCCAGGGAGCGCACATTCTTGGAAGCAGGTCCAACCTGAGCGCGCATATACTTGGCTATGCCATTGGCTTCACGTGGCCCATTGTAGTCCTGCGACACCTCATCGTGGCGGAAAATCTTCAGAGTGGGATATCCGCTTACAGAGTACTTGCTGCAGATCTCTTTGCCGGCTTCGGTACAATCCACCTTGGCCAATTTAATTGGTGGATCATCCTCCTTGACAATTTCGGCAGCCTTGGCATATTCGGGTTTCAGACGCTTGCAATGGCCGCACCTGCAGGAAATGGAAGAAGGCGAGAAATGAAAGACACGTCATAAAGTTCTGGAACAATTGGGAATGTTTCATGTTTATGATTACAGATAACACACCCGCACCACTTCCCCCCCTTATCAGAGACTTTAATTAAATGGCTTGTTATGTTCTTATGTGGCTGCTGATTAGACTTATGCTGAGGGGTGGGGGGGGCTTACACACTAAACTTTTAATTACTTTTCGGCCGGCCGGCAAGCTTTTCACACTACGCTATCCCCCTCTCTCTCTCTCCCCCATATACACACATAAATGTTAAAATGGCCGACCCGTCTTTATTTTTTGTCTAGCCGGGCCTTTTTTAATACCCTTATTGTTGTTAATGCTGACGTGTACCTTTGATTCTGAATTAATTAAAAGCTGATTATCGGCCACGCCCACCCCCCCACCCTTCCTTTGTACTTACCAAGGCGCATAGAACATGACCAAGGTGGTCTCATGGTTTTTCAGTGTGGACACGAAATCATCATCCCCCAGCTCCAGGACATCACTTTCCGCACCGGAAACGGTTGCTACCAAAAGGAGCACGGCAGCCGCCAAACGCCACATTTTAAACTTTTTTTTATTTATTTATTACTAAAGCGCTTGCTAATAATAATACAAATTGTTTAGCTGTGTGACTGACGACGCACCGTCTACTGCTAAATTCGAAATGAAAAAAGTATGCGAGCGTATGTACGTCTGAACCGGTAAATCACTTAACAATTTTTAAATATATTTTTTTTACGTTCAATGGCCACGTCGGTGCTGGTATGACCGTATATGAGAAAAGAAATAATGCCAAATACCACACACTGACTATGTGACCGTGCTCAACCGGAAATGTAAAATTATGGTGTGACCAGATGTGATTAACGGGAAAATTACTTAATTATGTCATATAAATACTAGAATTTATTAAATTTTCAGCAGGGTATTCGACCGAAAAAAAATCGTACGCATTAAAACTTTCAAAAAAATCAAAATAAAACAGAATTTTATTTTTACAATAGGTTTAATCTATAGCTCTTCAATAGCCCTACAATTGATGCAAAGATCGATTTTGGAAAAATTTTTGGTTTCAAGATAATCGCAAAAAAACATGACATTCGCACGGGACCAAAATAGAAAACCATTCGAACGCCGATTTCAGCGAATCCTGAGGCAATATATTAATGCGATAAATTTTACAATTAATGTCTCTTCAAAATGGTTTTAATTTCATCCAAAAATAATTAACAGTTTCCTCAATATTTAAGCTAAAGCATTTTCGCACGGGACAGTTTTTTCCATCTTTATGTTTATGTTACTTCTGCTATAATACGAAGCAAAAACTTACAGTTAATTGCATTGGCATAGTCTCCCATGCTCTCTTATGCATTTCTTGTAAACCCCTTTGTACCATCAGAAATATTTTAGATAGCGAAAGTACATGTATTCTAAAGTCACTTTTTAATGTCAAAATGAGAAAAATTGCGCTTGCCCGGCTGTGAAACCGAATATATCCAATTAGGTTATTAGTAAATATGAGATTAGCTTACATTAGAGTAATTTGATTGTTTCCCTATGAAAATTCGAACAAATATTATGTTTTTAACCACTTTTAATTTTTTGGCCGAGGTTGACATTTTGGTGGAAATGCCCATATATAATTTTCGTCTGTGGAATAACCAAAAATTTATTTACATTTGGGGTATTCACTTTGTTGAGCACTTGAGCACTTGAGCAGTTTTGCCTGACTAGTATTGTGAGCAGCCCTCTGTGCACGAAATTTGTGCACAACTACGTTTGAGATATGATTCGGCAGTAATCCATGGTTCATTCAAAGTTGGCGCTTTTTCCATACAATTTATATGAATGTTTGATCACACATTTGATTTTAGCTTGTACATGTAACACTAATAGCTTTCTTCTTCTTCTTTATTGGCCCGATGCTTGCATCACAACCGTTTGACGGTCTCGGCCGCTGCAACTAATGTCCGCCAGTCGCTTCTGCTCCGTGCGAGCTGGCACCAGTTTTTCACGCCAAGCTTAGAAATGTCTTTCCGCACCTGGTCGTCCCACCTAAGAGGTGGTCGTCCCACCTTGCCTTGTCCCAGTTCTTTCGCATTCCTCTTGTAGACCATTTTTGCTGGAGCTTGATCATCCATACGGGTAACATGTCCCAGCCAGCGCAGCCGCTGTTGCTTTATGCGCTTGACCAGACTAGTATCCCCATAGAGCTTATACAGTTCGTCATTCCTTCGGATGCGAAAGTCCTCGCCAACTTTCAAAGGTCCATAAATCCTGCGAAGAATCTTTCGCTCGAAAACGCCAATCGCCGCCTCATCCGCTGATGATATTGCCCATGCTTCTGCGCCGTATTGCAGGACTGGGATGATAAGCGACTTATATAGCGCTATTTTTGTTCTTCTCTTGAGGTTTCTGCTCTTGAGCTCCCTACTTAGCCCGTAATAGCATCGGTTTGCGAGCGTGATTCTTCTTCAATTTCCAGGCTGATGTTGTTGTCGCCGTTTATCATCGTTCCAAGGTAGACAAAGTCCTCTACTCTCTGTACTCTCCCATTGCAACAGATTGCCCAATTTGTGTGTACTTCTGTTTCGGGGACACTAGGTACTTCGTCTTGTCCTCGTTTACCGCTAAACCCATTAGCTCAGACTGCTTCTCAATCTCTGAAAACGCCTTGCTACGCCTGTTCGGTTTTGCCGATAATGTCAATATCATCGGCATATGCAAGTAGCATTACATCTTTATTAAAGATGGTGCCCGATCTGTTGGCATTTGGGCACTGGCGCAGTATATACTCCATCAGTAGATTAAGAAGTCACACGATAAGGTATCCCCTGCCTAAACCTCTTTTGGTATCAAAAGGCTCGGAGAGGTTCGTTCCTATTTTGACGGAGCTTTGAGTGCTTCTCAATGTCATCATGCAAAGTCGAACGTACTTTGCTGGAATACCTAAAGTAGACAGGGCTTCGAAAACCTTGACCTTATCGGCGTGTCGAAAGCGGCTTTGTAATCGATAAAAGATGGTGATTTTCGATGTTTCTCTCATGGGTCTTCTCCAGGATTTGGCGCAATGCAAATATCTGGTCTGTGGTGGATTTACCAGGTCTAAAGCCACACGATAAGGTCCAATCAGTGTATCAACAAGCGCTTTAGACGTTCACAAATAATGGGACAGAACCTTATATGCATGGGGAGGGACTGATCCCGCGGTAGTTGGCGCAAACTGGGTCTCCTTTTAAGATTGGACGAGAACACTTAGATTCCAATCGTCGGGCTGCCGTCAACCCATATACGGCACGAAGTTGTGCTGCACCTACCAATTCATCGCCTCCAGCCTTGAACAATTCAGCGGGCAACTCATCAGCGCCTGCGACTTGTTGTTCTTTAGCCTTCGTATGGCTAAACAGACTTCCTGTTGGGTCGGGGGTCTATCTCTAGTTGTTGATTGGTGGCATCGTTACTTCTCTAGAAGCGGCATCATGTTCGTCATCGCCTCCCAGTAGGTTGGAAAAGTAACTTCTCCATTTGTTAAGCGCCACTTGCGGATCTGTGACCAGATTCCCCTGTTCGTCTTTGCATTGTGCGACTCTGGGCTTGAAACCTTCTGTTAATTGCTTAATCTTTTGGTAAAATTTTCGAGTCTCACTCATGCCGAATAACATCTCGACTTCCTCGCGCATTCGCCTTTCCTGCTCTTAACACTTATAGCACTAAGGTACAAGTGCACGACTTTTCGTAGTCAGGGTCTGGGTCGAGCAAGCTCATTTGTTCAGAGTAAATTGTTGTTGGAAATGTTTACACTTTTCCCCAAGTGCCTAAGTGCTCAACAAAGTGAACACCCTAATTATATTCCATCTTTTCACTAAAAAATGTTTCCAACAATACCAAATCACATGTAAATACAAGCATATATTCCATAGTTTTCGGCAGCAGAGACGTCAGCAGAAATTTAGACGATAGATTTAGCAAAGTCAATCAACGAGCTTCCATTTCTCTGCCAGAGACTAATGACTTTTCGAATGCAACTTATTAAAGCCTCTTCCTCTTCTAATCTTAAAAAAAGTAAAATTAAAAATTGCTCCCATCGATAAATCCAATTGAAAATTTAAGTTCTGAGAAAAAGACACCTTTTGAAATCGTTTGGAAAAACTAAAAACTCAAAAAATAGAACTAATTTTTAACAAATTTTGGACTATGATTTGTGAAATATAAGAAATAATAATAACACTAGTTTACAGCCAAAAAGACCCATTTCTACTGAAAATTTTGTTTAGTGTAGTTTGGAATGGTGATCTCAAAAATCAATTTAAAAAATTTTTTCATGGCTCCGTTTTTGAAATATAATTTTTTTTTTTATTTTTGGTAGGGGCACTTATATTTTAAGCCATATCTCACTTTATAATTGTCAGATAGAGTCAAGCAAGATAAGAATCGAAAGGTTATTTCGCTGCCGGTAATCGAGTATAACATTGTTTTTAAATCGGTCCATTAGTTTGACTACAATATCCAAAAATATTTCGAAAAAATCGATTTTTTTGCTCGAAAATTCATTTTTGGTCGCCTGGAAAAAAATATAAAAAAATCCGAAAAAATTATTTTTATTTTTTCTACATAAAGAACTGCACTTCTACAAAGAAAAACAGATATCGATGATCAAAATCTGTGAACAAACACAGGAGCTGTAAGCAATTTAGTGCAAAAAATGTGATATTTTCTTGAATATTTTAAAATAAATTTTCGTTTGCTTCGACTTTTGTTCCGTTTTTAATTTTTATTTTGGTTCTGGCTTTTCGTTCTCTTTATAATTTGACCAAAAAACGAAGAAAAGTACAATGTTAATTTTTGAAAACACACAATATACTCAAATTTGACTGTTAGTTCCTCTACTCAATTTGATCCATCTACGGTACGTGTTACACGATTTTCCTCACCAATACCTTATTTTCTTCGTAAAAGTGCGATTCTTAAGTAGAAAAAATAAAAATAATTTTTTGGTATTTTTTTTATATTTTTTCTAGCCCTTTAAAAATGAAATTTCTTGGATTTTCGAGCAAAAAATCGATATTTTGAAATATTCTTGGTTGTTGAATTCAAACTACTGAACTGATTTAAAAACAATGCTCCACGCAATTATTGGCAGCTCCATTACCTTTCGATTTATTTCTTACTTGACTCTATCTGACAATTATGAACTGAGATATGGCTTAAAATGTAAGGGTACCTACCAAAAAAATTAAAAAAATTAATATTTCAAAAACGGAGCCATGAAAAAATTTTTGAAATCGATTTTTTAGATCACCATTCCAAACTATACTAAGAAAAATTACATTTTTTTTGTTTTATTTGTGAAAACTAGTGTAATCATTAACTCATTACATTATTTGTAAGGATTGTGGTTCATTCTTGAAGGACTGAAGCAGATTTTTATGGAAATTACAGTTTGTGTTTCTGGTAGGTTTATTTCACAAAATGCTCTTTCTGTTTTTTAATTTCTTGTTTAAGAACCCGAGCAGATTCGATATATAAGACAGGAAATAATAAAGATTATAAATTAAACATTAAACACTGAATTCCTAACTAGAGCAACTCTTCCCACCCCCACTTCTCCCATATCCACCAGGTCCCCACCAGACCCACCCCAGATCTCTACCAAATCTTCACCAGATACCCACCTTTTCCCCCCACTTTCACCTCCCACTATCCCACTCCACCCACAACCCACCCACTTGTATAATAATTATGTAGTTCATTTTAATCACATAAAGAAAATAATTACGATCATTCGAGACTATTGAAAAAAAAGGCACGCGGCCTAAAGTGGACAGAGTCGAATTCTTGGAGCTTGTGTATTGTCAAACATTGTCTAAGTTCTCCTACAAATTTTGAAGTTACAAATTCTTTTGCATATTGCATAAGTCACTTTCCGTGACCATAAACAAATACATAATTAATTGAATTAACCTTTGTAAAGGTGCAAAGTTCTTAAAACTACAGGTTCTGCCTACATACTAGGGGCGTTCCTGTAAGTGATTTTGATTTTAGTTCTAACGTGACCAGATAACCCACAAACCAATTAAAATCAGAATCAAAATCAAAATTATAAGGTGGTGGCAAGCCAATTTACGAACAAAGAAAAAATATTTAGAAACAAAGAGCTATTTTCGCTCCTTATACTTTTCCTTTAAACATTTGGAACTTGAAGCTTTTATTTGCCACATTAAAGTTGTGATAATATTTCAGTACCTTAAGAACGGTGCTGGTAATTATGAAGATTTGAATCCACCAGGGTTTAAACGAAAGACAGATCCATTTCCGAGAAGAATCCGTACCAATGTCTTCAAAACGTGAATCAAAATTTATTATACAACAACATGAGGGCATACATATTTTGAAGATGTAAAAACACTGGCACCCGATAACAAGTCGACAGATTGCTGACCCTTAAGAGAAAGTTGGAAAAACTATTCAGCGCTGAAGCGATAAAAGTCTTTTCACTCAATTTTCCACTACATTTTTCTAAACTAACTGACATTTTTGCTTAAAAATTTTCGACGAAATGAACAGAACCGATTTATTGTGCAGTTTTATTTTTATATACGGTCGTTTTTGGTCGTTCCTGCAAAGTGTTTTGATTTGCAGGAACACCCCTACTATTACTAAGGATTAGAAAAATTTATTTCACAATATCATTCGACATTTTTTGCTTTCGCGTCAATTGAATGCAAATGAAATCAGGATTTGTCCAGGGCTTTCAAGAAATCAAATCAAAAGCAAATCAGGTTTATGAATAATTGGATGCAAAAACTTGAAGCTCATTTATGGAACTAAGATAAAATCATATTTAATTTTGTTTTGAATTACCGACCGATAACTTTCTACGACGAACCGGACCGAAACAGCGAAACCAATATTTGTTATGGGTAAAATTTCTGAATATCCAGCAAATTTTTTGCTATATTAAGATAAAGATTGACTTTTTATACGAAAAGCTTATAATGATTAAAAGAATTAAATTAGTCTTTCTTTATTACTCAAGGCTCTTGGTCCATTGACAAGTACATATTCATGTTAAGCGCAAGAAAATAATCAAGAATAATTCTTCAATAAGCTGTAAAAATTCAAATTTCGCCGCATTGTGTAATTCAAAATATCAATAATTAGGGGTACTCGACGATTTCGACAGTTTTCTGGTATTTTCAGTGTGCCTTTTTTTTGGGATTTTCGCATTTCCGCCTACTTTGCGTTCAGTGTGAGGCTTCCTGGCTTGTGCCCTGCCCGTCACTCGTTCACTTTGTTCAAGTCTGTCGCCGTATTCGCATAGACTTAGTGATTTCTCTTCAATTTATTCCGAGAGTAAGTTATAAAAAAAAGTATAGAAATAATTTAAAAAAAGAAAATGTGTGCAACGAAGCAGCAAAGTGCAATTAAATGAAATAGTTTATAAACAAATATGCAATTTGGCATATGCATGTGTGCGGGCGTGTGTTCGATGGCAAAAAGATAACCTCTAAGCGTTGTAGTGGCAAAGTGAAAGGCGAAATAAAAAGCAAACACGTGGCAAACGATTGTTAAATTTTTGCAGCCAGCTGCTCAGTTAGTTATTAAATATTACTTTTTTGGAACAACTGACTCATTAGTTGCAATTTGGCCAGGTGGTGTAATTACCGCTGCGGCCACGCCCACTTCAACTTGACTAGCGTGGCAACATTTTCTGTATTTTACCATATTGAGCATATTTCATGTTTTATACATATGACTCAAAAAGAAAAAAAATGTGAAAGAAACGTGCTTTTTTTCTTTGTGCTGGCAAAATTTTTCCGCTTTCTCTTTGGGCTTAGAATTTCAAAATGGCGACTCTTGAGAGATAGGGGAAGTGAATGACTCAAATTAATTTCACAAAAAGAAAATTTGATTTCCCCCGCACGCTGTTGCCAAGTGTGCATTATTTTCCATTTTTTTTTTCCAATATAGCCATCTCCGGTTTGGTCCAAGATGGCTTCCGTCGTCAGTTGTTGCACTTTTAGTTCTCTTACTTTTTTTTCGTTGTTGCCACCGCGGCTATTCGATCATTTTGCCTTCTTCTTTGTTCACATTCGCCATCTCTTTTGCTCTCTCTCTTTCTATTAAATTAAAGCGGCCGGCAATTGAGCGTCACACATACACACACACACACACATGGAATTAAATTTGCTGGAATTTTCTTTGCACACATTAACTTGGCAGGGGGTGGGGGGGTTGTACTCGATTTTCCATGATGAAAATATTCAGTTCTGCTGCTGAAGAACCTTGACGACAGCAAAAATACCAAAATCACTGAAGAAAATTCGAGTTTAATTTTTTTTGCACGTTCCGTTTCCAGTTTGTTTCTACCTTCCCACAGTAACATGCGGTGCTGGGGCAAACTTAACCTCACTCTGGCAAATAGAGAGAGAGGGAGAACACGTTTAAGTGCCATTGCCTGTTGCGAGTGTGAGGTTAGGTTCGACTTGGCACGCAAACAAAAGTCAAAAGTACAAATGAAGTTGAAATTGATTTGATGAGATTAATAACTTGAACTATTAATAGAAATTTACTAACTTTTGCCTGATTGTAATTGATTTGCTAACAAAACTTTGTTTACCCCCCATTCTGTTTCTTCCTCTGTTGTGGCCTGTGCCTGGTCCCATAAATTCCACCTGCTGCACGTACACACACACACATACACACCCACAGCTCTCCTATAAACCAACATGGGCAAGGAAAAGATTCACATCAACATTGTCGTGATTGGACACGTCGATTCTGGCAAGTCCACCACCACCGGTCACTTGATCTACAAGTGCGGTGGTATCGACAAGCGTACCATTGAGAAGTTCGAGAAGGAGGCCCAGGAGATGGGCAAGGGCTCGTTCAAGTACGCATGGGTTTTGGATAAATTGAAGGCCGAGCGTGAGCGTGGTATCACCATCGATATTGCCTTGTGGAAGTTCGAAACGGCCAAGTACTACGTGACCATCATCGACGCCCCCGGCCACAGAGATTTCATCAAGAACATGATCACTGGTACCTCCCAGGCTGATTGCGCTGTCTTGATTGTTGCCGCCGGTACCGGCGAGTTCGAGGCTGGCATCTCCAAGAACGGCCAGACCCGCGAGCACGCTCTGCTGGCCTTCACCTTGGGTGTGAAGCAGCTGATCGTTGGTGTGAACAAGATGGACTCGTCCGAGCCACCTTACAGCGAGGCCCGTTATGAAGAAATCAAGAAGGAAGTGTCTTCCTACATCAAGAAGATCGGCTACAACCCAGCCGCTGTCGCTTTCGTGCCCATCTCTGGCTGGCACGGAGACAACATGTTGGAACCATCCACCAACATGGGCTGGTTCAAGGGCTGGAAGGTGGAGCGCAAGGACGGTAACGCCGATGGCAAGACGCTGATCGATGCCCTGGATGCCATCCTCCCCCCTGCTCGTCCCACCGACAAGGCCCTGCGTCTGCCCCTGCAGGATGTGTACAAAATTGGCGGTATCGGAACAGTACCCGTCGGTCGTGTGGAGACTGGTGTCCTGAAGCCCGGCTGCGTTGTTGTGTTCGCCCCGGCCAACATCACCACTGAGGTTAAGTCTGTTGAGATGCACCACGAGGCCCTCACCGAGGCCGTTCCCGGAGACAATGTTGGCTTCAACGTCAAGAACGTGTCCGTCAAGGAGCTGCGTCGTGGCTACGTGGCCGGCGACTCCAAGGCCAGCCCCCCCAAGGGTGCTGCTGACTTCACCGCCCAGGTCATCGTGCTGAACCATCCCGGCCAGATTGCCAACGGCTACACCCCCGTGTTGGATTGCCACACCGCCCACATTGCTTGCAAGTTCGCCGAGATCAAGGAGAAGGTCGATCGTCGTTCCGGCAAGACCACTGAGGAGAACCCCAAGTTCATCAAGTCTGGTGATGCTGCCATCGTCAACTTGGTGCCCTCCAAGCCCCTGTGCGTGGAGTCCTTCCAGGAGTTCCCCCCACTGGGTCGTTTCGCTGTGCGTGACATGAGACAGACCGTGGCCGTCGGTGTCATCAAGTCTGTCAACTTCAAGGATGCTTCCGGTGGCAAGGTCACCAAGGCCGCCGAGAAGGCCACCAAGGGCAAGAAGTAGCTGGTTTGCGACAGCACCACCTACCACATGATGATGCAGCCACCAACACTCAACAACAGCAACAACAATAAGCACAAAAGTAGTTTAACCGCAACCACCACCCCTGTCCCTGTTCTGGGCAAGATGAACGATAAGATGAAGTTCCAGCAAAAGCAAAAGTTTAATTTTTTCCATCGAAAGGAATTTCGTCGGATACGAATGCCCGCTTAGACGCCGAATTGTTTCGATGGGGATGCATACAACATACACCAACTCCCATCCTCGTCCTCCCCGCTCCTCGATCTTTAGTTTACCCCAGATATGATTGCATTGCAATGAATTGAGTTTATTACAATGTTCTCATATCTAGAATATTGAGCATTTAAATCGTTTAAAAAAATTAACCTTTTTGAGTTGTAATCTTATCTTATTATTCCTTTGCGCACACAAACACAACAGCAAAAACTACTTTGTACACAAAATGAAACTACTCCAGAATAGAAGCGATAACTTTATTTACAAAAAAATAAACAAAAATCATTTTTGTATTTATTTGACTTTTGGGTTTTGTTGCATTTTTTTTATTTCAGCGCACCCCCCCACATCACCAAACCACATCCCTCCTCTGCCTACACACAAGTACAAAGCCTGGTGGGCAAGGAAATGTGTTAAACTGACTACAAACTATGAAATACCTCAATAGTTTAAATAAAGCGAACAAATTGCCATTTAAACAAATTTGATTTCAACTCTGCTCAGCTAACAGCGGGAAAAGGGGAGGGCGGCCTTACATTCATAGTTGCTATCGTCGCGCAGAGCACATTGGTCAGAATGCCGAAAAATATGTCAAATCAAATTATATTATACATTAACAAGATAAGAAGCATCTGTTTTGGTCGGTTGTTTGGGCGCAGTTCACACTGGGACAGAATCATAAGCTGACAGTGGCCAATAATTATTATTAACCCATGGGTTCAAAAATGTGCAGTTTTGAAGTTACTGTGAACGGTGTTCCGCAGTCGAGGAACCCAATGTCAAGCATTGATGCTACACCTGTACGGAAGGTAATTTTGGACTATTTTCTGCAGATGCGTGCTATGTGTTGTGATGGCCAAGGTTGACACCCGAAAAAATAAAAATTCGAAAGAGCTGCATTTAGGAAACAAAAGCTCCAAAATATATTTAAAAATGATCCATTTCAATGAAAAGTTGAACTACATTTTGTCAAAAAGTACAGCAAGTTGTTGTTAAATAACTTTATTGCTAATTTTATTAATCAAAACAAAACAAATATAACCCAATAATTTTTTTTTAAAGCTTAACATAACAAAATACCTTCAAAAACTAATTCTTGTTTTATTAGAGATCGAAAGGTTCTTTTTTGAATAATAATAAAAGTAAATAATTTCAATTAATAATTTTTATTAGGTCATTTGTGGAGCCAACTTAAAAATCTGAATGTGAACAATACTCTCTATAAAGCTTATTCATTCCCAAATAAGTCTAGTTCATTTTCCCTATTTATCTGATCAGTTTGCTGTAGCATCCCCCATTGTAAAGCAGCTATTTCGGGATCGGAGTCATAAAGGAAATCGGAAAACGCCACTATATCATTTTGTTCACTTGAAAATAATTTTTTTGGCCTTATCATTATAAGAAAAAAAGTGGAATCTTTTGAATATTTGGAAAACTAACTCCAAATAAAACTCGAGCACGTTTGTGTACGGTATTAAGGGTCAATTATAAAATTTAAAACGTAGCTTAAAAATAACGAGAAAGGCAAGGCTAACTTCGTCCGTGCCGAAGTTTTTATACACTTGAAAACTCTTGTCTCAGCGGTTAGCGACTTCGACCAAACTTAGCAGGTCAGCTTAAAAACATTAAATATTACCCATGACAGTGATTGAGAGCGGTAATATTGACGACAAACCAGTGTTTCTCTATAAAACCCATTTTTCGACCAATCATTTGTATGGCAGCTTCAAGAAGTAGTCATCCGATCCGGTCGGTTCCGACATATTAGCACGGCAACAAAAAGACTCTGTCAAAATTTCAGCTCCTAGCTTTAAAACTGAAGACTAGTTCGCGTAGAAACAGACAGACGGACGGACAAAGCTTAATCGACTCAGCTCGTCATGCTGATCAAGAATATATGTATATACTTACTTTATGTGGTCGGAGATGATTCCTTCTATGCGTTGCAAACTTCTGGGCAAAATTATAATACACTTTTCAAGTGTATAAAAATAGAGGGATAACCACCAAATATTTAGCTATTGGCAACTTTAACAACAAAAAAAGGGTGTTATATTGCAGCTATACATTATATTCATTCAATTTTTATCAAACTCTCCAAAATTGTGCTAAGCCAGATAATATTTATAACTGAAAAGTGTTCAAAAAAGGTTCTCTCACTTGAACTACTTTTTCGGCCTTTCGTTCATATGGCAGCTATATGCTATTGTCATCCGATTTGTGTGGTAGCATGTAACATTGATCAGTAATAAGTTTGGAAGCGATAGCATTAAAAACAAACAAGTTTTGCTCACAAAGACTTTTTTTCAGACCTTTCTTTTGTATGGGAGCTATACTATATAGTTGTCCGATTTCGACAAGTCTTGGTGAAATTATGTGAAATCATTGAAAACTTATAAATACGGGAGTTGGGAGCGATAGCATTGAAACCAAAAAAGTTTTTCTTACAAAAACTACATTTTCAAATAATCGTTGTACCAAGAGATTTCGTGCAAAGTTTGGTTAAGATAGCTTTAAGACTGACAAATTAGCCAAGTAGTCCATTATTAGGAATGACAGATTGTGAATTACAAGAAACATAATGAGTGCATACTTGGCTCTACGGACTAAATCAGGTTTCCAGTGCAATGAAACTTGTCCAGCCAATCTTTCTATACGGAACAAAAACAGGGTATTTTTTTTTTGGGGGGGAAAAAAAATCAAACCCCCCCCCCCGAGTTTTTTTTTTTTTTTAAAAAAAAATTTTTTAAAAAAAATATTTTTTTTTTTTTTTTAGAAAGGAGAAATTTTTTTTTTTTTTTTTTTTTTTTTTTTTTTTTGGGGGGGGAAGGAGAAGGAGGAAGAAAGGAATTTTTTGGGGTTTTTTTTTTTTTTAAATATTTTTTTTTTTTTTTTTTTTTTTTTTTTTTTTTTTTTATTTTTTTTTTTTTTTTTTTTTTTTTTTTTTTGGGGTATAAATGTTAAAAAAAATAAAAAAAAAAAAAAAAAAAAAAAAAAAAAAAAAAAAAAATTTTTTTTTTTTTTTTACCATTTTTTAATTCCAAAAAAAAAACTCAAAAAAAAAGCCGAAAGATTTGCAAGCCGCTTAAAAATATGAGAGAAGACCAATATGTTGAAATGAATCCACAAGGTTCCACGGTTATGGTTTCTGTTTGACTAGCAGTCCAGCTGCATTTCTCATTATTTTCCTGGTATACACTCGTTAGTCAAATTTAGATGGTACTATAACACAACGGGGGATACCAAAAGGGTTCCACGTCTATTCAACACAAAACCATTTCAACACGTCAATTCAACACAAAACAAAGTCTTCTCAAAAAAAAGTCAACTCAAGTCTTTAAGTAATTTCACCCAACACAACAATTTAACACTTCGTCAACTCAATTCAAACCAAATTAAAATTTAACAATAAATTATTTATTTTGTTTTGTGTTGAATTGACGTGTGTTGAATTGTTGTGTTAGGTAAAATGACTCAGTGATGTATTGACGTGTGTTGAGATTGTTTTGTGAAGACTTTGTTTTGTGTTGAATTGACGGATTGTGGAATTGTTTTGTTGGGTGAAATGACTGTGCGTTTTGTAGACGTGTCACCACAAAAAGAATAATAAATACACAAATCTCAGGTTATTTACGCGTAAAAAGTTTCCGCATAAATCGAGTCAAACTCTGAAATCCAGAATTTATGGAATAAGGGAAATTTTTTATATTTTTCATCAGATTTAGCATAAATGGATTGAAAACAATCAGCACATAACATTAGATGTGAGTGAGATCAATAAGCTTTTGCCTACAGATACTCCACTATGAATCATTCTTGGGTATGGAGATTGAGTTTAAAAACTGTCAGAGGTTTTTTTATGTATGGACGAAAGTTGCGTATTGTTTAAGTAAGAGGAGTCGTGGCACCATTTGACCAGCTAGGATGAGTACTTTGTAGTTTATTTTACGAATACCCCATAAATCATAGCTTTTAAACTTTGACTCGATTTATGTGAAACGTTTTCTTTTGTAATCCCCCTTCGGTTCTAAAATTTAGTCATATCTAAAAACTGTTCTCGTTAAGAAAAGCAAAATAAATATATTTCTGATGTGTCAAACTGATACCAATAACTGAAACATCAACATCAAAAGAATGTTATTCGATCCAATAGTTTTTGCTCCTTTAGCTGGGGCTATGCTTGCGCGGTGATGTCCCCTGATTGTCGCCCACTGGCTGTGTCTCTGGATTATGGGGATTGTCGTATCGAATACCGCTGGGCGTCACAATTGCACTTTTCATCAAGTATTTGCCAAACTTTTGTATCTGCATGGCCGTAATGCTGTCCAGCACCCAGTTAACATTCAAATAGATGCGTTCATCCTCGACTCGCCGCTTATCCCCAATGATGTACTTTGCCTTAAAACGATTCTCTGTCAATTTAGCCCCGCCGAGAATAAGCAGCTCCTTTACATTATTGAATTGCAGTGGCCGGCACAAGGAAGAAACGTAAAAGGTTTCCATAAAACGGAAGAGTTCGCAACGATAGTGAACACCAAAGGCCTGGCGCTCGGTGCGGCATATCTAAGGAGCGGGGGAGGAGAAGTTAGATTAGCTACAGCCAACAGTTGGTAACTGGCAACTCACCTCGACGGCTCGTGAAAAAACGGTCAATTCGTAGTGCTCTTCGTTTATCCACTTGCCCTTACGCATAGATTCCAGTACCCAGGCATAGTTCACAATCCAAACCCCTCGCATTAGACCACGCAGCAGATTCAAAGTGCGACGCGGTTCCAGGCTAACCAAATGCGTGGTGCGTTTGGTGACGGTGGGATCAAGTCGCATGCCCCGCAGCTTGCGAATGGCCTAAGGCAGGTAGTTGGGTGAAATTAGTTAACCACCATGACTAGAGGCTACAGACGCTCGTTTTATTTAAAGGAATGGCAACTTAGGCGCTACTTTTAAAATCTATTCTACAAACTAACGACAAGAGAAGGAAGGAAATGCATTTAAATCGGCCTGGTGGCATTACCCACCTTATGAATGACCTGTATCTGCTCATGATTCATGTTGGTGTGCACCAGAGTGCGCATCAATGGACGACGCTTGGCTGGAGTTGATGTTTCATTGCCTGTGGCTGGCGAAGCGGATAAGGTGTCATCAAACACTAAGGCGCGGGACCCTTGTGGTGTAACAAACACTTCCGGTTCATCCGGTTGTTCACAGATCACCGTCGTCTTCTTGGGATTTAGCTCACAGCCACTGCCGTCAGAGCATTGGGTAGATCCAGAAGATGGTCCAGCCAGTGTGCGCCGCCGCTTTTGAACTGAGCTCGTGGACTTCTTTTGAGATTTTGGTGATGAAAGCAGCACCTCTTCGTTGGGTGTGAATAGACGTCGTTTCTTTGGTTCCACCGCCTGCGGTAGTTGCTGCACTGGTTGAGGGCATTCCCCCAATTCAGCCACATTGGCCATAGCCAATGAGTGACGCTGAGATGTGTTGTTGATTCTATCGATGCCCTCATTAATCACTTGCAAATCTATGCTAAAGAGCGTGCGACGACGTTGACTGGTGTTGCTCTTTCTCTCCGGCAGACGTGTCGAGCTGAACTGTGGAGTACCCACAGTGGAACTCATTAGATCATCATTCAGGCTGTACAACGATGTTTGAGTGGTTGCATGGTTGATCGTGGTCAAATCCATGTGTACATCTTCCTCAAACAATTCAGTGTTGGGTAGAGTTGTGCTGCAACTCTGAACAACTGTGCTGATCTCCATAGGAACTGGGTTGTGGAGAGTAAGTCTGGGTTCTGGTGGTTCCGTCGTCTTGAGGGGAGTGCCGTTGCTGATGTCCAGCGATTGTTCCAAACAATGATCTATCTCTGTGACCGGCTCAAGTGGTTGAGCTGTGGCAGACTTGGCTGGAGTCGTTGCCGAATTTATTATATGCAAGGAGCTGCGTCGGCGTGTCATACGTGGCTCCGGAGCGGCATTAGTGCTGACATTGGCCGCCATTAGGGAGCTGCGTCTACGAGTCAGACGAGGTTCCGGCTGCGACTGTGCTTTGACCACCTCCACTGAACAGCTATGACGGCGACTAGTGCGCTCTGGCAAAGGCTGAGTCACCGGAGCAGGTTCTACAGTGCTGCGTCTTGGTCTTTCATTAAAATTCAAGCTCCTCTGAGCCTGGGGTTTTTGGCTTGCCATGGCATCACCGCTGCCATTGACTGCAGGCTCTAGAGCCGCTCCCAGCTGTGATGGAGTAAAATGAACTTCACTCATTCTGAAAAAGTAAAGTGGATATTAATTAATGGCCAAGTGGTGTCAGGTGAAAATCGACTTACCTGTTCAGCAGCTTGGTGGCTGGCGATTCAGTTGCATTGTCGGGGGCCAAATGCTTATTCTGACTCAAGGTTTTGAAGAAACGTGTAATGTCGCTCTGCAAATTGGGGAATTAAAAATTGATTTTAATATAAATTTATATTCTTACCTTTGGTGTATTGTTTGGAGTACCCAATGCTGCACGCTTCTTGCCTGAATCCGTAGCGCTACTCTTTGGGGTAAGATTTTCAACTGGACGCTTGCGAGGACGTATTTTTCGCTCCGCACCAGGTTGTATGCAATGCACAGGCTGCAAGGAGATTTCAAAATAGTGAGTTAAAGGAATTAAAAGTGGTAGATCCTAACACGACAGTAATGAACCTATAGACAATTTAATTAACCCCGCATACTTTGTATTTCGTTAATGTGTCGATAATATCACGTAATAACTGTTGTTCTCGGAGACTATGTTCTCGTCACAGAGAGAGTACGTTTTTTTTTGAGCGAAAGTGTCGCTCTCAGCGGGATAATATCTGCTTCTGTCTTCTTTATTGAGAGACAATAAATATTATGTACATAAGTTCAAGAAATGAAATTGGATCCGGTTTTAAATTTGATTTCATAATATAAATTCAATTAGGTCTAAATCAGCGGAGGGCAGCCTCATAGCCCTTCTTACCCGCGCAACCCGGCCCGTTATTTTTATAATTCTACGACGCAATAGAAATTACAACAAACACACGCTAAATCGCGCTGATCAAAAGCAAATGACAAAAATAAGAATGTTGTTGTACCCTTTCCGTTATTTCTGCTACCCACCGCTGGTCTAAATACATATATTGAAAATCAAAGTAATTTGTTGTAATCGATTTCTTTGGACTTTTCAGATAGATGTATTTTGATCAGGGATGTGAGCCGCTTCGGAGTTAAGATCTGGTTTGGATCAGTGGTTCATCGAGGTTTTTAATTACGGGTTCGGTGGTTTGAAAGCAAATATAATTAACAACCAAATACAAGTATCGCGACTCAGCGACTCGATATTAGGTGTGTTTAAAAGGAAATACAAGAAACTGATTGTAGTTGTTGCGGCTTTTGGTTTAAATTCACAAAATTATGAAAGAACTGCTATGTGCAACAGGAAGTCCCAAAGATAAGCGTATAGCAAAATCCGACATATTAGCTATCGGCAAATCGCAGAAGATTTGTGGGTGTTCGTGCCCCGTATAGGCTCTTTTGTTCCCAGTGGCGGAAATTCTCTCCCCGCAGTTAATAACAGGTGCCAATTGTTTGAATTGCTCAAATGCAATCAAACAGGGGTTTTGTTGTTTTTTTAATGAAAATATTTTTGGTTTTGTTTCTAACAACAGAGTCGTGCCCCAGAGGTCATGGCTGGGGAACTCTGAGATAAAAATATACAGCCATGTTCTCAATTCCACTTCCACAAAAGTTTTGTGATTTAAAGTCCAAATCTAGTACTAAAACCGGTTTTAAATCACAAAAGTTTTGTGAAAGTGGAATTCAGAACATGGCTAATAATCTTTTTCAGGCATGTTCTTAACTCCGCTACTTTTTGAAAAGTAAATAGAACGCGATTCTGCTTCGGTTTCGGTTTTGTGCTCTGAATTCCGAATGAAATTGATCTCTTTGAACTTTATGCAAACCACCAATCCAAGCGAGAATGGCAAAATATGGAAAAAGAATCACAAGTCCAAACGAAAAGATGGAACGGAACGAAATGAGAAAGGCTAAATTTAAGATTTCAATCTATGTTTTCGTTTGCTCTGCCAACATCTGGACACATTATACAAACAAGTTCTTTAACTTTTCAACAAAAACATTTTCGTTTTGGTGTTGCGGAAACATGAATAAAATCCATTTTCGAAAGGTTGCAGTGGAAGTGGAATTGAGAACATGCCTGACTTTATTTCAAAATCGCAAAGAGCTGGTCAGTATTCCTGAAGCTTTGCCATTTTTAATTACGATTCATGGTTAAATTATAGACCAAACTGCAGATGTTTGACAGTAATACAAAACACGAAACGTGCGTGAGCTGTTTAAACCAGTGTTGCCAAAAAGATAATAGCTTAAAAATCACTCTTTATTTTGGAATATGTCATACTTTTACTTATTTAGAGATTAAATATATGCTCCCAAATAGGCACCTGCACTTAGGCGAGCAAAATCCGTTTTCCTTTAGGGACACTAAATGTAAAACAAGTTAAGGTTCGCTTGAATATATTTTGCTTATGATCATTCTAAAAAATTACTAATGAACTTTATGCAAACCACCAATCCAAGCGAGAATGGCAAAAAATGGAAAAAGAATCACAAGTCCAAACGAAAAGATGGAACAGAACGAAATGATTTATTAGTCCAGTGCCAGAATTTCGAATTTGTTTGACAACCAAAAAATCCGATATCTCGTGATAACAGACGTGGGGTTCGACAATTTACTTTCGGTTGCGTTAACTTTTGGTATTCTACCCAGTACCTAGTAGTTCAATAATGTATAAAAAGGGCTAATAGTCTGCCTTAACAGTAGCATCAACTTCGTCCTAAACACTCAAAATCCAGAGTACATTTTGTGATCGGGGCATTCGTACTTTTCAAAGAAGAATTGAGAAGTCAGTGTATTTTATTTATTCCCCATTTTGGTACATTTTCCCCATTTATGTACATTTGGTACAGTACCCAAGTGTTTCATTGTACCTAAGCCCTTGTGCCAGACAGCTGGCTACTAAATTGTTTTTTCTGTGGCTTGGCTAGATGCTGCTGCTCTGTCAGTCACTTGTGCTAAAAAACACTGTTTTATTTGTTTATAACTACGTGATATCTTGTCCGTGGTTGGTTATTGTTTATATTTGCCGGGTATTATCTCGTAAGCGTGCGCGCTCTCTCTCTCTTTTCGGACTGGGGGTGGCGCTGGGATCTGTTTTAAAAATTGCGCCCTGGTTGTTGAGTAAACATTACATTTACATGTGACAAATTGGCAAAAATAATACATCAGTTTAGCCCTCCACATTTTAAATTTACGCGCCCAAGTGTGACTGCACTGTTCCGACAACAGCTAATTCAGCCCTGCGAGAAGCTGTCACTCTCTGCCTCTCTGTCTTTGACAGCGCCTGCGCTGTGTTGCTGGAGAGAGCGCGCTGCAGCCTTATAAAAATTGCTTCATGTAGGGCCGTCTGCTCAGTAGTTTGCGGCTCATTCATTCATTGCTTGTCGCCGCGCTCAATTAGTTCTTAAACAAAACAACACAAAAACTTAAACGAACAGTATTACGCATTCCAAATTGTACATTCTGCAGCGGCGACCAAGAAACGCGGTATTCAGTCAATTTCCTCGATAAGCAGCAACAAGTGTTTCTGATTGCAAGACAATTGTCTGGAATATTGACAGAACAAAAACAAAGCACAACAAAACTTATTGTTTGTTTTGCTTAAATTACGGAAACGCGAGAATCAGTGCCCAGAACGTGGCACTTTTGATTTGCTGCTGCAGCGACAGAAGCAGCGACTGCGGCGTCGGCGACATCTGGGAAAACAATCAAGAACTTGTTTTCCAAACGAGACGACAACACACTGCAGCCGATAGATAAGCGGGACAAGGGCACAAGATGATTGCCGGCTATGGACCCGTCACTCAAGCTCTGCTGGGCACTCTGCTCACCTGGGGCCTCACGGCCGCTGGCGCAGCCCTCGTCATCTTTGTGCGGGGCACTCAGCGACGTTCGCTGGACGCCGCCCTGGGCTTTGCAGCCGGCGTCATGATCGCCGCTTCGTTCTGGTCACTGCTCAAGCCGGCCATTGAAATGGCCGAGAGCTCACACCTGTATGGAGTCTATGCCTTTCTGCCCGTGGCTGGCGGTTTCCTATTGGGATCCATCTTTGTCTATGGCTGCGACAAGTTAATGTCCTTTTTGGGTCTCAACAGCACCAACATGATGATACAGATGACACAATCGAACAAGGACAAGGCGGACATAGCCATTGATGATCTGAAACGGAATGGCGCCAACGGGGCAAGCGAACGTCTGGCCTCCAAGAGTCTGGACAGCTTCTCGGACTGTCTGAGTGTGCAGCACAGCGGGGAGCCGCGTCGTCGCAAGAAGGGCAGCATCAGTGAGGTGGAACAGTGCACGTACACCACTACCGAGGAGCAACTACGCGCTCAAGAGGCTTTGTCGCAGTGGAAACGCATCATGCTGCTGGTGGTGGCCATTACCGTGCACAATATACCCGAGGGACTGGCCGTGGGAGTGAGCTTTGGCGCCATAGGCACCACCAACTCCTCCACCTTTGAGAGTGCACGCAATCTGGCCATTGGCATAGGCATACAGAACTTTCCCGAGGGTCTGGCGGTGAGTCTACCATTACATGCGGCCGGATTCAGTGTGATGCGTGCCCTCTGGTATGGCCAGCTTTCGGGCATGGTGGAGCCCATCTTTGGAGTGCTGGGCGCAGTGGCGGTGACTTTTGCCAATCTTATATTACCCTATGCCTTGTCCTTTGCTGCCGGAGCCATGATCTACATAGTGGCCGATGATATATTACCAGAGGCTCATGCCAGCGGCAATGGCACAATTGCCACCTGGGGTACCATATCCGGATTTCTCATCATGATGTGCCTGGAGGTGGCACTCTCATGAAGCTATCGCGTACTTAAAAAGCATTTCTTGTATATAGCAAACAGGCTTCGGTTCCTGCTCTAAGGAATCCCACCTACATAAGTAACTTAATAATTGTACAATCTCAGTAACTACAAAAGCCCCCCGGAAGAACCGCAAGAGAGAGCTTGGCTCTACTCTGGGTATTTTTCTATATAAGCTTGACAACAAACGACTTGGTTTATGGCCTGCATGCACATCTCGGTGTAAATTCTAGCGAATTATGTAAATGTTTTCCCCGTGCATGCGAACTAGGTAGTATTAAGTTGTCCGTCTAATGTCTAGGTAATAAAACGTAATGTCTAAAACGCTGACAACATATTTGCATTTTCTTCTTTTGTTTTTTTTTTGCTGGACAGCAGGGATTCTTTACCTGATAAGGAACTTACTACACGTAAATTGAATTAGACAAACCAACAAATGATAAGAGTGTTCTGTTCCTATGGAGTTTACGCTACGTGCAATTTCAGACGGCCCCCAAGTACCTACAGTGCGTGAGATTTAAGCCATCAGTGTGATGGCTGGCCGCTGGCTCTTATCTTCGCTGATAACTTGGCTACTATCTGTTGATCAATGTTTTTTTTTGTTCATTTCTTAATGTTTTAATGCGGCCAATAAAAAACAATTTGTAGACTTTCAATGCTCCATTAGTGGGCTACAATCTCAAGTGGAGCAAAATACTTCTGTTCTGAAAGTGTCATAAATTGATAAATGGCTCAAAAAATGGTCATTCATAGTTTCTAAGCTAATAAGTTCAGAGGGTTTCTTAAGTTTATGTAGACTAGCATAAAGTCATACAATTCTCACCGAGCTTAATAAATCATTCTTTTAATTATACCGATTAATCATTGAGCCAATTTTTCTGGGGCCTCATAGGGGCGTTTGTAGTGAGGTAAAGTTGCTGACCGGTTCAATGTGGAGAACCCAGCATGATCATGCCTTACTTCGTCTCAAACCTCCTCATTGGTGACCCTCGGTAACAGAGGAAATCACGGAAATGCTGCTGGCTAACGTAAGCGGCTATCACTCCTTATAGGGTACAATATTAATAAGTAAATTGATGCACCTAATCCTTTTCTTAGTGTTTGAGTTTGTAAGGAATTCTCTGGTATACAGCGATAAGTTCTTATACTCTTTCTCTTGGTATCCCTTTTGCCCTTTGCCAACTACTCTAAGTAAATTCATTGGGGTACTACAGCTCTTATAAAAATCTCCGGCCATAACAATTTTTTTGGTTCGAATTTTGATGTATCCCGAAATCAGGGAATCAAACCGAATTATATTTCGGTTCCGGTTCAAAAAATAGGTTTCTGTATTCGGTTCCGAGTCGGTAAGATAAATGGGGGTTTGAAATTAATAGCCCATTAGCACCGTTGGTCGGTTTACAAAAAAAGGCCAACTTTTAAACTTTTAAATATTTATTGCTTGAAAAGTGCAATGAATTAAAAAAACTTGAAAAATATGTTAAAATGGAAGAGACTATGGAATACCAACTAGTTTTATTTGAAGATTTTTAATATCAGCATATAGCCAATTTTCCATATTTAAATCTAAAAAATGGTAATTGGAAATTTGCTTCACACTGGAAGTTATGGAACTATAACTATCAAAATGACAAAATATCGACGACTGATTTAAGGCCCCAAATCATGATACAACTATTACAGGAAAGGTGCTTCTGAGTGTGCTCTCTTTTCGGGACTCCATAGTTTCATTGTGTTGCTGTCATTTGATTGAAAATGTTGTGTGCGCACAAAATTTTTTGACTTGCCGACGGTACTTCTATTTTATTTGGAGTTTGTAAAAATGTGGAGCCAATACTGTTGCATATGTCGATGTAAAGCAGTGCCGGCCCATAGCTACCAGGAATTTATGTCAGTCCTGGATTTATGCAAACCCGAGAAGAACTCTTGATTGTGTGAATCGGTGAACACTATAAAATGAAGCGTTAGTTTGTTGGTCCGCCCTCTCTAGGGTCCAGTTTCTCTTCTCTTAAATAGACGCTATGTAACAGAAAAACTTATTAGTATTATTAATAATATTTGCTGTTGGGGAAATAGCGCACGCGACCAATCCTGGTCTATTGTGCCCCACTACTGAGTTTACAACTCTCCTAGCTGCCCTTTTTCCTGTACAAAGGTCAGGATTTTCGTGGGTTCTAGGTTACTGATGGGTGTAAATGTGTTTCTCAAATCTGCTGAGTCTGCCCTTCGCTAGAGCAGTGTGCTAGTATATGCTCACAATATCTGCATAGTTGGGTGGTTGTTATTCTCAACTTGTATAGCTTTGTCAGAATCTTGGCATTCTTTTCGTTGTTGAGTTAACTTTTGAAACCTTTTGATGTTGTGGTTTACTATTACTGCTTTAGTTTGTCTCT
Source organism: Lordiphosa clarofinis (assembly GCA_018904275.1). NCBI lineage: Eukaryota > Metazoa > Arthropoda > Insecta > Diptera > Drosophilidae > Lordiphosa > Lordiphosa clarofinis. The sequence goes on from JAEIGQ010000278.1 coordinate 256,238, forward strand.
TCCTCCTGGTGTTTACCCAGGAGGCTGTTTAAAGCGTACATTTTACTTAGTTATTTGTAAGTTTATGGGACAGATGGTTTAAATCTAAGGTTTGGCTAAATAGCCATGATTGCACATTTTGCAGGACTTAAAACTATGGTTCTGTACCGCTGCAGCTCTAATTGTAATCCTGCATAATTGTAACTCTGCAGTATACCCAAGTAGATACGACTGGGAAAGGCATAAAATGAACAACACAGATGGCTCCAAAATGAGTTGAGGCGTAGTGTCTGAAATATACGTCGGAAGCAAGACAGCAGACGAACTGGTCCGTTGTGCAATCTGTTGATATAGCATGAAATGTATCAATATGTACCTTTCGCTCTTCGAAATATTTAATAAATGAAAAGTGCAAACACAGAATCAGGGTTTTGCCGCTGGCATTATTTTCTTCAATTAGCAATAATAATTGGTTATGCCAATTGATAATGCTTAATTTTAATTGGCATTATAAATTTTAATTCCAATTAAAATATTTTGAATTGGCATTCAAATTCTCAATTGAAATTAAAATAAAATAGTTTAAATTTAAAATGTTTAATTGGCATTAAAATGACATAATTTTAATTAAAAATTTAGAATTGGCGTTAAAATGAAATGATTATAATTCAAAATTTTCAATTGGCATTGAATTGAATGTCAAAGAGCGTTTAACATGATTGAGTGACAAAATGTTCAGTGAATTTGATTGTGATATAAATATGACTTCTTTCGAAACCATCAACGATGTAGATTCTCACGATAGTATTAAGGATCCCTGCTAACAAGCGCAACCTCCAGACTTTATCATCAGCGAAGCTAGCACGAATTCTACGATGTGCCGATTAAAGAGGAATCGATGTTTCTTATCTTGGGGGGTTAAAAGAATTTATATTTTTTTCGAAATTATTTCAGATTAATGCCAATTTAAAATTTTTAATTATAATGCAAAAGTGGCCGTGTGTGGCCCAATGGTTAGTGTGCTGGACTGCTGGGCGGGAGGTCGTGGGTTCGATCCCGCCTCTGAACATCTAATAATACAAGTTTTTTCTTTCTTTAGAAAAGAGCTTTTACACATACGGTCACCTTCACCTGCTATTGGCGCCAACTGTGAAGTAACTAGTCATGAAAAAGCAAATTCTCAAACTTTGCCGTTCGGATCCGGCGTTAAACTGTAGGTCCATTTCTCTTGTGCGAAAAATTTAAAGCACACACGCCAAGAGATTGAGAGAAGCTTGGCTTGGCCCTGTTGGAGGAGATGTATAGCCAACATTTCTTTATTCTTTTTCAGGAAGCGCAAAGCTTTTAAAAGAATTCTCTACTTTTTAGTTGTTAGGGCAACGGCGGGTAGTTCACTTGTGTCGTCTTAAAACCATTACTTGACGAATTACAGTTTCTTTTAAGACATCTTTGGGGTTTCCTACAGTCTTCTACATGCCTTGTAGAATTTTGGTTTTCCAGCAAGTAGGAGGAACAAAAGGAGAAACCTATTTTAAACAAAGTTACTGCCTAAGACAAGCAAGAAATATGCAAGTAAGTCTCGAAGTATAGACATATACTCTTTACTTAAGAGTTCTGTTTGCCTATCTGGTGAGAAAAAAGGCGATAACGGATTCCCTTATATAAAAGAAAAACTCCACATTGTCATATCTTAACAAGCATTTGCTTTAAGTGAAGTTGTGCCTTGTACCTTATTTATCTATTTAAAATGGCCATTTAGGGCAGGCCAAGATCAAGTGGGGGTCCAGGTTTTCTATGTTAACTTACCGCAATTTTTCCAAACAGCTCGGGAAACTCATATCTGCTCTTATTGCTGATGGGGAACAACTCAGGCTCGCACAGACGCAGCTGAACTTTGCAAGCTTCAATCCATAAAATGCTTACAATTGGTATATTCCATTCGCTGGCTTTCTTATAGGTCGAAAGTAATCCATCTTTGAAGATGACATGTGTGGTGTTGCTGCATAAAACAAATGATTTCAATTAATGCTTGTTCAGACATCTCCTTCTCAAATTATCTTACCGCCAGAGGCGATCATTCACTTGGGCTCCCATCTTGGCAATGACACTCCTCACACCCTCCGAACGATTATCATTGCCTGTGCGTACCTCGACATAGACAATAACATCCTTTAAAATTTCGGCCAAGGTAGGCGGTGGCTTGGGATTGCGTTCTTCTTCAGTGATAATACTCTGTTCGACCAGTGGCACATCGAAGGTATTGTAAGTGGATTTGGTGGGACTTCTGCTCCAGCATAGAAATATAAGTTTAGAGAATCAAAATTAATCTTGTTTTGTGCTTACTTAAGAGCGCGTATGGCACGCGTTCGCAAAGAGGCACTGGGACTGTTGAGATCTCTTTGCAAACGCATTATCAGTGGATCCTGTTTGGGGGTGGACTCAACCTGTTGTGAATTCATCTCCTGCCTTTGAACATTATCTGTGGAAGAAATTTCGTAAATCAGTCTGGGGCCCAACAACTCGGGTGAAGCAATGACAAACTTTCAGTTAGATTGTACAGTACTGGCTCATCTTTCAACATATTTTTATTTTTTACTATAAATTTTGATCACTGATTATACCAAATTTAATGAAATGCCTACTTAAATAAGTTAGGTACAAAAACAAAGCCAACCTGTTGAACAAAACGCTTGCTGGATAATTTTCCTGTTGTCATTTAAATCTACCGGCTCCTGCAAAGGTTTGCGTTTGGCCACAGAGGCAGCTCCAGCGGCGTCCGCCTCTTTCTGCTTCTTGTGCGCTGCATTGGCCACAAAGGAATCATAGGTTTTGGTTTTCCATGATGGCTGACGTAGTATAAATTTATCCATGAGGCAGCGGGATTGCGGATGCCCTTTATTGCACAGTAATTGGATTAAATTTGTAAAATTCTTTAATTTATTCTTCAAAAAGATGCAGCCTGCCGTAGTGTGACCCTATCCGAAAAAGAGAATACCAAGATCTGTTTTGTTACTGGATCATACTGCAGCCCTTAGTTGCATTGGCACTAGTTCTTTTATGAACCAGCTGTTTATTATTGGGAAGCAAAACTTTATATGTAAAAATTATATATTTTATTCTATACAAATTAATTAATGTAATTATTTTGACACATTTGCAGTACTATAAATCTAAATTTGGTTTATGACTTTCGTTTTTATCAAAATGTATGCTACATATGTTAAACTTTCCGTTATGCTATCGACTGCATCGACTACCGATTACTTAATGGCGCGTGGCTTGAAATTTTAAAAAATTTAAGATGTGTAAGTTTCACATATAATTTTCAGATTTTCAGTAGGAAGATGATAAAGCTAAGGTCCCACAGGCAAATAATTTGCGAAAATTTTCATAAAAAATTCGCTAAATAGCCATGATTACAGATTTTTCATAAACTAAAACTAAAGCTATGTTCCATACTTAATCAATTTAATCCAAAATAGCCGAAAAGTTTCATAAGTTTTGGTCTATTTAGTCAAATTTTCATAAAAATTTGGGCAAATTATTTGCCTGTGGGACCTTAGCTTTAGACTACATAAAAAATGTGATAGCTGAATTCATTTCTCCAGCAGAAAGTCGAAAGAGTATGTAGACACATCCCCGTCAGAAGACATCAACATGACCAAAGAATCAAATGGAAGATTGGTCGGGAAACCCCCTAAAGAGACAGACCGTAGGAGGTACAGGGGCAGCGGATTTTGTCCACATCGCGTAATGCCCAGAATGGTCAACATAGACAATGTAACGAGAAGTTTGATATTTAAGCTATTCCATAAATCTAGCATTGTCAAGCACTTTACTAGGAAATGCTTAGCCGATGAAGACCGTGCTGGAACACCTTCGACAAACACCGACAATGTGACTCGTGTGCGCAAAGTTTTGAACTCAGACAGTCGAATAAGCATTCGTTTAATTACCCAAATGTTAAATTTATTAAAATCTGTGTGTTATGACATTGTGACGGAGCATTTGAACATGCACAAGGTGTGCGCGAAGATGGTCCCAAAAGAGCTCACTGACTGGGTGAAAGGGTGCCAAGGCCGGCATCCCAACGCTTTCGCAGCCACCCTACAGCCCAGATGTGGACCCCCGGACTTTTTTTTGTTTCCTCGCCTAAAAAGGCCGATTAAAGGCAAGCATTTTGAGACGACAGAGGGGATCTAAGCAGCATGCACCGCGGCTCTCAAGGCCATTCCGGAGAATGCCTTCCGTGACGCTTTTAATGCTTGGAAATCGCGCTAGCAGCGCTGCATCGAACCAAAAGGAGCCTATTTTGAAAGTTTTTAATGAATTGTAACGATTGGCTTTGCCTGTATATATTTTGTGGGGTCGGAGGTGCTACCTTATGGCTGATACATACATTTGAACAACTCTATGATCCCCTTTTACCCATTTTTAATGGTTACAGAGTACAAAATAAATTTGCATTTAATTTCAGCATATTTATAAATGTTTTATAGATATATTTCGTAACTATTGGAACTTATTTACATATGAAATGTATTTACAGCAAAAAGAACAAAGTACATATATATTTAACTTGTCTAAAAGTGTGGCAATCTCATTCCGCGTTCTGCTCTTTTCTTCCTTCCGCTTTTTCTACTCCATTTTGTGCTGCGGCTGCTGCTGCTCTAGGACATTCGCTCAGTCTTAAACGATTTAAAAAACTATGGCAAAATTTTAATAAACTATTACAAATTGCATAATCAATAAATCTCTCTTACAAGAAAATAAGCTAAATAAATGGCTGCATTTCTCCTCATTTATCACAACAAAGTGAGCGAAATGCACTCCAAGGATCTTGACTAAATATGCGTTAGACTAAAATGCTAGGCGATTAATAAATTATGGAACGTCCAGCCGAAAGGAGGGGTCATTCTGTGAAGAAAAGAGAGAGAGATTATTAGAAAAATTGTGATTAGACCCTTTGCGGGTAAAACCCACCATGTGCACTGATCAAACTGCGTGCATCCCAGAGCGACAGTTGTGACTGTGAGAGACGATGCTGTGGCGGATAGAGCTTGTAGGGAAAGTAGGAGTGATGGAAGGTGGCAATGGGTATGGGCTGAGCGGGCTGCGGGAACTGCTGCTGTTGATGCTGGGCAGAAATCTTACGCGAGATCTTTGACTCCTTTTTGTGGCTTTTGTGGGCAGCTGGACAGGGCTGCTTGTTGGACTTGATGAAGTTAGGTATGCGGGCCAGCAGTCCGCAATAGTAGGGATCATCTTGCTTCTTACGCTGCTGAGAGCTGCTGTTCTTTGAGCGCTTCTTTTCCTCATAAATAGCGGCCTCGTAGTCCGGCTATGTAGAAGAAAACAGAGGAAATATTTATAAGGTCAGCCCAAAAGTAGGCCACACTTTTTGTTTTGTGTTTTACTCACCTTGGGCACATACGGACTTTCATTGAGAAAGGCTGCACTGAACACACTACGCCTGCCCTTGCTACTGGACGTACTCGAGTTTTGTGAATTTTGTGAATTCTGTGAATCATCCGAGGCAGCGGGCGTGGGATAAATGAAACCCACTTGACTGTCAATTGTCGAGTAAGGATCCTCGCTGCTTTGTGTTAACGGCACACGCATTCCCAGACCATCCAATGACTTGGGCAATGTCTGCAAGCGACTCTTTAGCATATCCATGGCCACCACATTAACCACCAATATCCAGACTGGTGTATTGATTAGATTATTATTGGACTTGACCAGCGACACGGCTGACAGACACTGCCTTTCCAAACGTCCACGTTCCGGATAAGTGCGCGCAAATTCCCGATTGATATTGGTCTGAAACTTCTTCATGTCAAACAATTTGGCCGAAGTGCCCGAATTGAGGGACATTTGTGGCATTTGCATAATGTCACCACCAATCACGGTCTCCTCGTTGCCCAGCGAGGTGTTGTTCACCAAAATGTTGCTCTTGCCATAGCGCTTAATGAAAATGTTGCCAATGTCATCCATTTTGATCTTGAAGCCATCACCAATGGATTTTTTGATGACTTTGGTCTCTGAGTCACGCATGGGATTCTCAAAACCATTCAGGCCAATGCTAAAAAAGAAGGGAACACTTCAGACAGGTGATTCAGTTAAGAATCGTGGGGAATACACATACCGCACACCATCGAAACCATGCTTGGAACCGTTGATGGTTATCACAGAGGAGCGAGCATAGGCCTTGGCCACACGTCGATTCTTTTCAAAGACAATTATCTTGGCCCAAATTTCATCATCAATTTGCTCCCATTTGGCCAAAACTTCGTTGATGTGATCCTGGTAAAAGTTATAGAACGGTTATAGAAGGGTTTTTCCAGCCGACTTTATTTACTTACCCTAAACAATTTCTCGCGATCATGCCAAACATCTTCCTCCTGCTCTTGTCCAATGGCATCCAAATTGTCCAAGGAACGCGATATAATCTTGCGACGCGAAATCATCTTTTGTTTGTGTGTGCGTGTGTGAGTTTGGCTGGAAGAAGAGAATTTTCCAAATTATTATAAATAATTACGACAGTTGCTTTAAATTCTCATTCTAGATGGTGCGAATGTCTTGATTCGATTTGATCTGGCAACTAAATTACGCACCTTCAAACATGCCTCCGGCCAGATTATTAAGCAATCAGCCAATCAATCTGCAAGCCAATGAACTTGGTCTTTTTCATTTGAAATCTAAGTAAGTACTCCCACTGTTAAACCAAATTGAATCACCAATGTCAGCGCCTTGCCAACAGTTTGCTAGAAAATTGTATTTTGCATTTGGCTTTGACTGGGATTGAATTTCAATTGATTTTCTGGGATTTTCTTACACTCTTCAAAGTCAACCTGCTACTTGCAAGCGTTTTGTGACAAAATCCATGTCAGGTGTATCCATGTTAATACGTGATTGGCATTTGATTTAACTTTTGGCTAAGCAATTGGCGATTCATCCATAAATGTGTGTCAGTTGGCTGGCCATGAAAGTGAGACTGGAAATCGAAGTCCATTAATTCCCGTTCCACTCTGGCATTTCTAAACGTTTTACTGCATCGCATTTACATGGTTGACATATTAAGGTAGTGTCAAATCGTGCCCTAATTTAAATGTTTCTAAATTACTTGGAATTGCATTGCTGACATTATATGTCTGTCCCCAAAATTTCCGTTGAGCATGCTAAAGTAGCAAATGGTATCGTTCTATTGAAGCTACCGCCGCGACTCGTCGAGGGGCTTTCTATTTGTTTTCGGTGTGTGGGAGGATTTGTTAATTAGCAGCCAGAATGGCCATAAAACTTGATATATGTCACGCATTTCTTTTGGCCAGTATCGAAAATCCGCTTTGCTGGCAACAACAACAAACGCTGTTGTTGCTATTGTACCTTTTCCAATGATCGTTTTTTTTTTTAGCGACGCCCACAAAGTATGTAAAGAAATTCCGGTTATAAACATTAGAACTTTTAGACCTCAAATCTTATGCAAAAATTATATATTTTATTTTTAGAAAACAAATCATAGTATATGAAACCGAAAAGAACCTAAACGTTTTACTGGTACAGTTTCGGTTCTGAGCAACAACTAGACTGCAAAGCTGGCACTTAGTTTTGGGGGACTTTTAGGCAATTTAGTTAGATTGTGATATATTAAAATGTTGTCTCCTTTATTCTCAGATCCTCATTAAAATGTCATGAGAACCTTTGAACAAAAAGCTTTGGACAAGGCGGCAAACCTCAGAAATTCTGAAGAAGGTTTGCTCCGGGGGTTCAAATTCCTTGGAAAGTGTTATCAAACCAAAGTTTATGGGTTGAAGCATGCTAATTCTGATATCGCTGAGATATTTTTTATAAAAAAATTAAACATATTATTAGTAAGGACTATTAAAAAAGTTTTTCAATACCCAAATGGACCTCATTCATTATCGTAATCATTCATTTCCAGGGCTTACAAATGTGCTTGGACTTTAAACTCAAGAGCGTGCCGCACCTTCTAACATGCAGTTTACATATAATTTTGAAATGATTATGCTCCGCTTCAGCACTATATACAAATTTTCTTTTGAGAATTTTAGAAGCTCTGAAAAAATTGACAAAAGATATTATTTGAACCGAATTTTTTTCAAACAAAAGGGGAGAAAGGAAGTGGAAGCAGAGGTTCTGTTTCGAGAGAATAAAAATTGAATGGTATCAAACATCATAATTAATCTTGACAAATAAACAAAACAACGAGGATGAAAACTAGTCAAAGTTTCCTCATTTTCCTTTGAGAAGGGTAAGTAAGCGTAGAACGCTTGTTTTTTGGAGTGTAATTATTGGCCTTGTTCAGCAGAACAACTTGCTCCCAAGTATAAATTCGCACTGATCCTTCTGCTGAAGTTGAGTGATGCGGTATCATGATAGTCAATTTCAAGTATCATGACCAGGAGCAGCATGCACGCGGGCCCCGCCCCGGCGCCATCCGCGCCGAGCGCCGAGAGCGACAGTCCCGCAGGCGACAGGCGGCACACGTTTTCCCCCCTGCGGCCATCGCTGATCGAAGAAATGGTACGCTACTTTGAAGTGATACTGCTCTCACCAATAGTAATTGTGTATCGATAAGCATGCTATCGATAAAAAACATGCGCATTTTGTGCATTGATTACAAAGATAAGTCTTCTATTGGCTGTCAATTATAACAAATAAATACAATAAAATAAGATATAATTAAACCTAATTGTTACTTTTTAAATGCAGAATTCATGTTAACACGGATCGCAAATGTACCTACGCCGCCATTACAGAATTCACCGCCCTGCGGCGTTGTTAAAAAACTAACTAATTTGGATAGACGCAAAACCAATGAAGCATTTTTCTTTACGGTACGTATTGGTATTCCGAAATAAATATCTATCCGAATACCGAAATAATATCAGAACCAAAACAGAACCTTTTACCGAAAAATAAGTTTCAGAACGTACCAGAGCCGGAACCGGAACCGAAATACGATTCGGTTTGAGTCCCTGGCTAGAGAAATCAATCTTTTTCTACTCGCCTAACGAATATTCGAGTTTAGCCTGATTTCATTACCGCTTAGAATTGAGTTTGATTTGGATTAATTTTCCTAATTAATGTAGGGCATTTCTGAAAGTTAGTTATTAAATTAAATGTAGGTTTCATTAACTTTTGTGAATTCTGTTCTTTTGTTCGAGGAAAACCCTTTTTATGTAGAGATAAATAGGATTTTCAAGTTATCTTGGTAATCAAGTAATCTGTTTAAAAAATATAATCTCCAACAACAAAGTGTACTGTGAAAAAATAAACTGACATCACCAGCCCTGTCCCAGGTCATGAAATTAACTGGTTACATATAATATTCAGTTCTGATAAACACTTCGTTATCTTTTAGAAATGATAGAGTAAATTAGCTGTTCTCTCTATATTGGTAGCTGTGGTGTAATGGGTAAGGTATGAGACTGAAAGTCAAACAGAATTGGATCTGGGTTCAAGTCACGGTAAAGCACGAAAAATTTTTTTTTTGTATTGAACAATTACAAAGTTATCTTGATAAGCACACAAAAGTGTGTTCACTACAGTAGAAGATTAAATTTTATTATTTTTGAAAACCAATTTGACGTGAAAACCCTATAAGATTTTAAGCTTATTTATTAAGTTATTTTTAGATACTTGTACTGATATTTGTACATTTTCAATGTATAACTTTAACTTGTAGCGTAAAATAAATAAATGTTCTACCGCAAACTAAATCCAATTCGATCATATATATTTATTATAATGCAGGCACAAGGATGAGTGAGATCATCAGCTGACGGCCGCATAGACACCAATACAAATGAAGACAATATTTGTGGTACATTGTGCCTGATGTACCCGAAATCATTCACTGCCAACACTTAAGCTTTCCCTGAAGAGGAGAAAAAAAATAAGAGAGACATTTTAAAAGAGACACATTTGAAGTTGTTGTTGCACTATGCTTGCGCCTGTGATATGCGTGAGCGCTATACGCACTCGCGGCATTCCTTCACGGAAAACAACATCGAATGCGCGTAGTGCGCATAGGGCGTGGGCACCCCTGCTCTAAATGTTGAACTCTTAAGCCGCGTGCCTTGATGGTTTAGACCTTTCCTTAGTATATACTAATGTCCTAGACAGAAAATTTTGTTGTAATTTAATCACCCAACCCTTAAGCGTTTAAGCTGGTAGTTGACTCGATTAGAACCAACTATATTCGAATATTTTAACCACTAGCAAAGAAGCCGATAATATGAACCTCTTTTCTGTTGTGGTTTGGATCTTAAGCCGTTCTTTTTAAACTGACTTAAATAATGTGATGTAAAACGTTTCAGAACCTCCTTCCAGTACAATTCATTGCTCATCGAGACCCACTTTCATTTGTGACTCAGCCTAGGTAAACAGAAATTCTTCTTCACTTAATGATGCTCATCTGTATCATAGTGACCTCCTGGTCGTCTCATGTCAAAGCCCCATAGGCAAAAAACCAAAATATAAAAAAATTCAACATACGGCTGGTTCGCCCATCTGTTTCATCTTCTATTTTAGAGTGCTGTGATTAAGTTTTGGGGTTCCTACGTCAACAAAATGCCAACGTTGCCGGCTGCTTGTTGTTGTTCAATTTTGTGTTATTCTTCTTTGTCGTCGTATTGTATAATATATTCGCATAGCATTTCGTTCTTTTCTCCGCGTTTTGTTAATAAGTGTATAAATTTTTGTTGTGCGGCAAACGTGCTGTTGATTTTTTGGCGATGATCGCATACAGAAACGAGAAAAAAATTTAATTATCTAGCTGGCCTTTTGGTCCGAAAAACATATATGAGCAAGCTGAAACTGCATTTAAAATTAACATTATTACAAGACGAAATTGATTTATTTGCCAGGTAAATATTTAATTAGCTTTTGACACTTTAAAGTAAATAGTTGAGGGTTTTTTTTTGTTACTTACACCGTCTTTTTGGACTGTTAAAAGTGCATAAAAGTGTTAATTGACAGAGAAATGCCGCCGCGATTGAAGTGCGTCGCTCTGCTCCCCGTCAAGTTCGTGTCTTCAGTCTTTCGATTTTCCGCATGCAATTAATTATGTAAGCTCTCTGCGGCTGTGGCTGCAAGGTCGCAACACTGACTTTATTTTTAGCCCAGAAACTGTTCTGTGCGTGCGTACACGTCAAGGTCGTTGGAACGTTCCTGCGCAGAAGGAAGTCTTTGGCTTTGTTTGGCTAAGCGGCTTAACTTGTACGCTGACCACTGCCGTTGCTTAATTGGTTTATGAATCAGCCGCCAATTGCGCAACTGCCACCGCCACCGCCAACCAGTTGGCATGTGCCACACAAAGAAACTAGTTGCAATTTTAGCTTAGGCCTTTCAAAAAACTGAACCAGTGAGCGAGCGCGCATGCGCGCGTGTCCGTGTCAACCCAAGACCCACACCCAAATGTGGCTGTGCCGTCTGAATGAAAATGAATGTTGATTCTGTGCAGTTTTTGGTTGGTTCTTGATGACAACCTTGAAAGTGCCAACAACTGAAACAATATGAACCCAGAGATCGCATTTTTAACCCGTGCGTTGTATGCATGTCCGGCTGCCAACCTGGCTAAAACGAGTTTAATCAACAAGCGAAAATGCAATTATTTAACTGAAATTTAATGGCCGCCAAAATTTCTTTTCAAATGCTACTTGACGAACTGATTTTGTTTATTTAGTTTGTAAACTGTTTGCACAATGCCGCGGGCGGACACTTGTGACTGTGGCTTACATTATTATGAGTTGGCATTTTATTACTTTTCTTTTCTTTTTGTGTTTTTGCTAATTTGTTTCATGTGAGCAGAGCGCAACATAAAATGGAAAACTAAAATTACATATTGTGAACGAAGAAGCAGCAGCAGCAACAGCAGAAGTTGAAAAGGGGGCATGCAAGTTGAAAATGAAAATCCAAATATCATACAGTTGGTCTATATACCCAAAGACTGGAGTGTTGAGATGCTGCTGCTTACATGTAAATGTCATAATAATCACAGTGGGGGACAAACAATGACAATTCAAAATGATGGCAGTAGGTGCTTTTTGCCTACCCTGGAAGATGGTATTTTCATTTGGTTACGATATCTTTAAACACACAAGAAAATAGTTCAAAAACTATTTTAAACATTTCCTGAATCGACACAACTCTTATTTTTGAAAGTAAGTAAATATTGAAAGTCTAAGGATTTATTTAAATAAAAATACAAAACATTTCGTAAGCGCCATAGAGGTAATTACTGAACTCAAAAATAAGATATGACCCACAGGAAAATCCAATAAGCAGCTTAATACCCATGAGCTGGCCAGCAAAAGATTTCTTACTAATGCAGTTGTTTGCTTAAGATTTGAGCATCAACCACTTTTCTGCTTTAATTACTTATAAAATTCCCAACTTCGTGTAGTTATGACTGCAAAATAAACAAGATTGCATGCCTACAGTTGATGGAAAAGCCGTATTGATATTAAGACCGGGATGTGATTTATTGTGTAGACGCAGTTTTGAAGTAACGAAAAGTTGAGTAAAAATATAAAACAAAAATTTTGACAAGAGAGCAGACATACAATTTTTTGCACGAGATTTCTGCTTTACTTCTCGTTACTTCACAACAGCGTTTTTGGCTTAATACCAACAAAACTCGGTATAAAAATATATTTTTTACTGGTTTCTGTTTTAGTTTCAGAATAAAATTAATACCTATTAAGAATTGGTAATTTTACTAATCTCAGTAATAAATTCTAAGTCTCTGAGTACGCTCAATCGGATGATTTACAATAAAACTGTACAGTTTGCGTCTTGTTAGAGCAGTGTAGTGTGTTATTATATGCTCAGAAGTCTCTTGAGAACTTTTTAGAACTCTGAAGCAATCCTAATTGTTTTTACTTTTCTCCGTTCTAAATGTACTGGGAAGAGAATATTTTGTCGCTAGGCCCATGATATGTTTTAAGAAAAAGAATATTTTATTTTCCTTCATTAAATCCAAAAAGGGTTAGGCCTACTTTCTCAAACATATTAAGCTACTGCCTTATCAAAGGATTTCTTGTTTTTTACAAAACAGAACAATTTAGTGTGGATTTTTTGGAAAATTCTGCGCCATTTTGTTTGTTTAAGCGATCAGGTTCTATTAAATTACTAATTTGTTTTTATTTGAATTATTTCAGGTGAACTGTTGAGAAGTTGTCAATGTCATTGCAAAGGTATACTTGCGAATCAGGGGCCGATAAATATATTGATATCTTTCATCTTTTATTTTATAAATAATATTACTGATAAAAAAAAGGGTGTGAGTTTCGTTAGCACTCACGGGTCTTTGATGTGAAACATGATCCTAATTTATAAAGCTTATCTCAAGCTTTCTCAATGGTATATAAAACAGCAAGGGGACTCTTTTGGAAGAAGAAAATTAACGGGGAGTAGAAATACCAGAAACAAGATCACTTGCTGCAGTGTTCTTTCATTTCCATAGATGAATGATAATGTTTCACTCCCCAAGATCCAAGATCCCACTCATATCCTTTCCAGATCCCACCCCGGATGCTACCCAGATCCCTTCAGATCACGCCCAGATCCCGCCTAGATCCTTTCCAGATCCAGCCTAGATCCCTTTCAGATCCCGCCCAGATCCCAACCAAATCCCTCCTAGATCCCTTCCAGATCCCTTCCAGATCCCACCCATATCCCTTCCAGAACCATCAGAACCCCCCGAACCCTCCCTGATCCCACCCAGAACTCTGTCAGATCTCGCCCAGCTCCCACCTAGATCCTCATCTAGATTCCACACAGACTCCTCCCATATAGCTTCCACCAGATTCCACCAAGATCCCAGATTTTTCCCAGAACCCACCCAGTTGGCCCTCTTCAGCATCTTTCCTACCTCTTTGCTTCCGCCCTCTGCCCATCCTCTTGTGTGTGTGTTTGCCAGGAAACTCCACAAATCAAAACAACAAAAAATATGAATGACGTCAGCGTCCCGTGACGCTAAATCAAATTTTACTCCTACTAAAATCGTCCGTACCGAAATTTAAGATGTTTCACATCAAAAAGAAGCTCTCACCTTGGTATACAAATCAGCAATGGCACTTTGTCAGAAGAAGAAAACCATGATACAACTAAAACGGTTCGTTGCTGCTCTCAGTGCTCTGTCTTTTCAGTACTTAGTAGGACTCCCTCTCGCGTTTACAGCAAAAGTTGTGGGAGTACGCTCTATATTGTTCTCTCGTTGTTGTTGTGGTAGTTTTCTCTGTTTTGATTTTTTGGCTAAGAACTGTAAATGAAATGTTGGGTGTGGGTGTGTGATCTTAAACTCTTCTCTGCATCTGTCTCCGCCCCCCATCACCAATCTTCCCCCTGCAATCACTCTACCAACCGTCTTGTGTGTGTGTGCCGAGCCACTGCACAAAGCAAACACAGCAACATATGGTTGGCGTCAGAGTCACGTGACGCTTAAATCAAATTTTACTCCTACTAAAATCGCCCATACCGAAATTAAAGATGTTTCACATGAAAAACTTATAAAAATACCTGATTTTTTGCTTCTCTGAGTAGGCTTAATTTATAATTATAGGCCTATACTCAGATAAGATAACTTTTTAGTTTGCTACGATATTTCACATGTATAGAAACAGTTTTAAATAACTTTGAGATCTGAATAATTATGAAAAGGTGTTCTATTTAGGGAAATATCGTAGCAAACTAAAAATTTATCTTACCTGAGAATAGGCCTTATAATTGAAACTTTAAAATGAATTTAATGAATTTAGGCTAAGTTTCGAATTAATTCTAGTTATCCATCATACATTTGTAGGTAAAAGAAAAATATTTTTAGTAAGAGACTTAGTGAATCAGAAATATTCGCACAATTTTTGATATCTTTTGTTTTTGTCGCTATTTCATTATACAGGTTCATTTTCATGTTAATGCAAGAGCATCATATTCCAGTTGTTCTGTAGTCGATATTGCGCGACGATCCGAAGCTTTCTGTAAAAACATCCTATTTTCGATTTTGTTTAATGAACATTTTACATTTATAATACTTTACCATAGTAATTTAGTCGGGAACTTCACGATGAAGTAAATTTCATGAAGTTTTCTTAGTAGGCTTGAAAATCAAAGGAATTCTACTAGATTTGTAAATCAATATGTATAGAACCATACGTGGATGTCTCGACTACTGAGATAACTTCATGAAGTTTGCTTCATCGTGTAAGTCCCGACCAACTATATTACTATATTAACTAAATGAACTCGTTTCTCTAGGTTCAATACATTGAGAACTTTGAAAGCGTTTTGAAAAAAAAAATGATTATTTTAAGCTATGCCGATCTTGAAGTAAGTGGGCGATGAGATCTGTGTACTTGAAATCAATTCAAAATAGATTGAATTTCTTGGTTATACAGAAGTTTGTTATAGAATAATTTGAGCTGAATTTCTGAAATTTCTTTTATGTTTTGTATCCATTTTCTACAATATAATTGCTTAAGAATATTTGTTATTAAAACTATTCACATATCTAAATAATTGATGTCAACTTATAATTTAACAAAAGTCATTAAACTAAAGTCTGCTACTATACTATAAGTACTATACGATATTATTTTCTGAAAAAGCATCTAAGCATCTGCACAATTCGTTACTCTTGCCGCAAGAGCCAGCCCATCTTCAGTTGCCAGCTGAGTTTGCTCTCATTTGCTTTGCTTTCAACTTGTGAGTTTGGCACTTTGTTCAATGCGGCGTATGCGCAATGCTTGTGCTGTCACTCGATGTGCATGTCGAGCTGATTACATCATCATCGTCACCATGAACAACAACAACAACAACAACATCATCATCAAATAAATGCATCAGCTCTAGCTCTTTTTGCGGTTGAAAATCGGCACACGAAAATTATAAATTCCAATTTTCACTTGCATTTTCATGTTCATTTTACCATTCGTCGGCGCCTTTTGGCTTTCATAATATTTTCTCCTTGCGGCTGTTGTAACTTTTCGCTTTTTGAGAATTTCCATTCTCACCAAAAGTATTCGTGCCAAAGCCAAGCCAGGAAGGCGCGAAAACAGAAAAGACAACAATTTTTGTGTTTCAAACTTCCGCTATTGTTTTATTGTTTTATGGCCATTGAGTCTTTGTTTTTTTCAACTGTTCGAATTACTTGCAAAAAACAAAAAAAAAAGGTTGGTCTATTCTTAGACTGGAGATTTTTGCTAATTAAATGTGGCTGTTCAATTAGTCATGTCAATTGGCAGTATGATTTGTTTATGTTAATGTTGGCATTTGATTGCATTTGGCATTTGTGATTCATGTGCCAAAATTACATCATATTGAGGAGCACTCACAACAATTCATTTAATATTGTATACACATCAAATTAAAGAGCAGGAAAATGACGACGTAAGATCTTTAACAAAGGCCACCGCATGGTCTTAATTAGACTTCATTAAATTTAGTTTTGTATTGAAATTGAGTCGTTCACACACTCGAGTTCCCCAATTAAAGTACACAGCAACAATTGCGTGTATAATGAGGTGTAAAATTCTATTTAATAATCAATAATTCAGGGGCAAAAGACTTAAAATCATGTGCGCATGCTTAAAATGTAGGCCAAGCGGTTCTATTCTGTTCCTGATTAAGCTTTCGCTGGCACATGCAAATTAGGCGAGAGCAAAATACATAGTGAGCGGCTTTCTTCTGTGCCTTAAATCATAACAACCCATTTCATTAGGCCAAAGACCTACCAGAGATGTGTCACATGACGCCATCGAGTATTACGTTAAATTTGTATGCGTTAAGCATTTCGGCAATTGTGTCTGAAAGATTTAAAAGATTACTCTGAAGCTTCGTTTATTTTTGGGAAATTTTATTAAATTGAAATGCTAATCTAGATGTAAATTAAATGGGTTTCGTTGATGAAGGTTGCAATAACACAAGTTAATGTAATTATTTAATATTTTTACTGCACTATTATATTTTTTTTAGAGCTTTGGCTTAGAACCTTTTGTATTATTTGCTAACAAAAGACTTAAACAACGAACTTGATTTTGTAATTTACATGCATTTGCTGCCTACCATTTGTATTTAGCGCTCCTCTGGGGTTTTTATTTCACACTCATGGACAACCACACACAGCTTGGCCTTTAGACGTATATATGTATACTTATAAATTTATTTATAAGCCACCGACAAACGCTAATTAAAAAATCTCGTCGCCGCTCTTAGAGAATATTCCTTA
The DNA here is from genome assembly GCA_018904275.1 of Lordiphosa clarofinis. NCBI lineage: Eukaryota > Metazoa > Arthropoda > Insecta > Diptera > Drosophilidae > Lordiphosa > Lordiphosa clarofinis. Next base: position 273,468 of record JAEIGQ010000278.1, read on the forward strand.
TGCCAAGTTTAATCAACATTTAATTAAATGTCAAGGTTATCAGTTTACTTACCCTGGCTCTGTAAGTATCCCAAAGTATAAGGGTAGCTCTGATTTAGAACACTTTGATTAACTTTGTTATTTGCACGTGTTTTGTTTGTTTTAGTTTTGTGGTTATTAATTTTATTAATTAATAATTATTTGTGTTTTTTCTTTTAGTTTACACAACACTCTGAGAACGACGCGACAACTAGGTACGACGAAGACTGCTGCTGTGCCTCTGGTGTTAGTAAGAATCTCTGTTAACGACGAAGAAGCGCACGCCAGAACCGCTCGCCTCAAGCTGCGTATTTCAACTGGCCAAGTAACGGTGCGACTGGCCAGAAGACAGCCACTGCCAGAGCCAAAAAAAGCTTACAGCCGAAGGCATATGCCGAAGCGCCGCGACGTCAACAGCGCACACCCGAACAAGCGGCCCGGAGTAAATAGTTTCAATTGCATTGGTTTGAGTCAGATGCTGGTTAAGGGCTAAGCATAAAGGTTGTAAGCAGACGATGTTCTTCAAAATAAATTTTTGCAATTTTTTGTATTTTTTCTTGGGCGTGTGAATTGGTTTGGCGGATATTGCTTTGGGTATTTCCCCCATTCTGTCTAGCAATTTATACAAAACTACGACAAGTTTCTATATATGGTTTTGGTGTTGTTTTAGATTAACTCAACATGTCATAGATTTCAGTTTAGTTTGCTTTAAATGCAATTTATTTTGGCTATGATTCATATTCATCTGGTGTTTGATAGGAGTGGCCACACAATTTCCATTTTGTAACACTAGCTTACAAAATTCAAAACATTTTTAAAAATATTTTTTTATTTTAAAATTAGAAGCAGTCCTATCCAAAACAGAAAATTCAAAATTTTAAGAAGCATGTCAAGCCCAAAAGAAAACATATTCAGCCGAAAAAGTTAAATCAATATTATTTTAGGATATCAAAGCCATAATCATATTCTAGTCGGGGCACTCGACTGCAGCACTCTTACTGGTTTTTTAAGTATTTTTTCTCCTTGAATTCAATCTACTGAACCGATTTAAAAACTACATTTTATGCAACTATTGGAAATTCAATAACCTTTCGATTTGTATCTGGTTTTGACTCAATTTAACTTGTAATTTTAGTTTACCTACCAAAAAAATATTGTACACATTTTTTAAAATCCATTTTCGAGCTCACTATTCACAATACACAAGAAAGTTATCGTAGAAATGTGTCATTTTGGCTCTAAACTAGTGTAATTGACTTTCTGTTCTAAGGCAATTGTTAGCAAAAGAATGCCCTTAATAATAATATAACTGTAGGTCCCTTTCTCTTGTGCGAAAAATTTAAAGCACACACGCCAAGAGATCGAGAGAAGCTTGGCTTGGCCCCGTTGTAGGAGCTGTATAGCCAACATTTACATTTTTTACTGTTTTATCTTGTAGACAGATTCGAGTTCCTGGTCATCCCGTCCTAAAGGACCAAACCAAATTTTCTGGGCGCTCGAAAATTTCGTAATTATATGTTAGTCCCTGCCAGTCAAGTGGATGCTAAAAACATACTTCTAGCGATATTATAAGAAGACTTTGAATTTCAGAGCAGCATCAGCACTGTTCAAATTGGTTTGGTTGGTTGGTTGGTTTGGTCTTGTTTTCCCCACCTCCTCTTAACCCGCTCACCACACTTTCCCCACCCTCCCTTCCATCTCCCACCGCTCTTCACTCCTTTTCCTTGCCCGTCATTTTAACACATGTAGCAGCTGTCATCTGTCTCAAAAAGCCAAGAAATAATGGCACTCTAAGACCTTATTTGTGTGAGTGTGATCCCTCTTTTGCTTCCCCTCTCTTGCGCTGTTAGAAAAAGAGTTTAATCAAAAATTATCTGAGCGTTACAGAAATTCCAACTTCTTTATTTTGAAATAGGGTCAACATATTTTTAAAGCTATCGATGTATTTGCCATAAGATTAAATTTAATTGGACGAGGCTTTCGCTATTTGTTTTTTTTGGTTTTGTACAAAAAAAAAACTCACAGCTCACATGCACGAACACAGCACATACTGTCACTCAGCGAGTCGTTTATTCTATCTCGCGCTCTTATTAAAACAGCTTATCATGTGCACCATACACATTTTTCTTTGGCCTTTTCAGGCACTTCGCGGAAAATTTTTCAAAATTTTCTTTCTTAGTGCGTACCTGCAAATCTTAGATCTGTAGGATAAGCATTTTTGGCTGTGGGTTGGTAATATGTCAGTCTGTCAGTCAGTCGGGCATACAGATTTGAAAGTACAGATTACCATCTCATTATACCTATTATACCACCAAAAATATCAATTTCAATACAAAACTATTAACATTTTACCCCCTCTGCCGGTACCTTAACCAATTGTACGATTGAAATGATATTTTTATATTGTGTTCCCAATGTCCCTGTTCTTATTTGTCCTGAACCCAACAAAACAAGTTAAAATTAAACGCGAACCTAGGCATTATTTGGGTATGAGGTGATGCTTTAAAAAAGTTTTTGGTATCAGAATTTTGGAGTTCCCTATTGATATTTTTCAGTGCTGTATTGTGTTATTGTAAATAGTCTGAAACGCATTTTGTCAACGGTTGCAAAATGAGTGCTCCGATTATAAGCAAACATGCAACAAAAATAAGGAATAGTTCAGTAGTTCAGTTTGATGTTTATTTAGATTTTCAGCCGTTTGGTTTTTCTACGTCTGTTTAAACTTTTATTTTTTAAATCAAATAGCTAGAAACAGTTCACTTATTATGTAAGCAATACCACGATGAAAACTTAGTCTATTGGAAATTTGGAAATGACCATTTATAATCCCATCGTGTAAACTGCTTATAAGGAAGAACTACTTATTAAAAAATTTGATATATTACACAGGCCAACAAAATGACCACTTTTGTGAGGTCCAGCCCAATTTGTATTAAATTCTGATCCAGTTTTGTGCACTGATTCCAAAACTGGTCTCGGTTTTTCTCCATCAGCTCTTGTTTTCAAGATATCGCGGAAAAACCATTTTGCAGTATTTTTGGCTTTAAAAAAATTATGGAGGTTACACCGAGCAACAATATCTGTATTTATGAGCTCTATGCGACAGTATCATATTAAGGTCGCCCAAAAAAATCAATGGAGCATTATCAGCAAACCCAAAAGCGCCTAAATTGGCCTTTGAAGAGAAATATTCATCAAATTATACCAAATTTTTCAAACTTAATCGCCGTGTACCAGCCATTTTGGGGTGCTTGCATTTTAATGAAAACCACTTTAGCATGTAGGCCAATGGTTCTTCTAATTTCACAAATTTTGTTGCATTTAAATCTTCTCGATGGACAAAGTTATGAGCGGTTTATCCCGAAAAAATGAATTAAAATTTATGGCAGGATAACTAGATTGATACACAAAATCTGTATAGGAAATGTTAAAAGACTACTTGATCTAACATTGTCCTTACATTAATTGTAAAGGCAAATGTACAATAACATTCAATCAGTACTAGATTCAAACAATTTTCCCCCAAATCCATATTTGCTTAACCTGCGAGAATAAGATTAAAAATTAAATGAATTGGGCTGCAAATGAGCCAAATATGTTCCGCACTCACTATAATCTACGGATTAAGCCCCTTGTGACTATTATGATTTTTACAAATTTCAACAAATGCCTGGCGGAAAGAGATTGTAGTAAAGACTCTATCTGTGAAACGAATGTATATGTATTTCGAGGAAGTTTGACCATTCTTATTATTGAGAAATGCTCATTCATGCAAGGTAGTGCAAAAACTCGTTCCATTTCGCAAGCGAATAATAATAAGGTAATTTTTTTTTTCAATTGTAGCGTCGCCCTATTTTCTACTATTTTTTTCTACAGTGGACTGCAAAAAAAAAAAAATTTACCAAAAATTTTTTCATGATTCTGCTTCGGGACATTAAGGCATTTAAACTAACCAATTTTTATACCCGTTACTCGTAGAGTAAAAAGGGTATACTAAAGTCGTTCAAATGTATGTAACAGGCAGAAGGAATCATTTCCGACCATATAAAGTATACATATTCTTGATCAGCGTCAATAGCCGAGTCGATATAGACATGTCCGTCTGTCCGTCCGTCCGTCTGTCTGTATGAACAACTAGATCTCAGAGATGGTAAGAGATAGAGGTTTGACATGTATGGGACAAATGCTTCTTTTATCTGCACGCAGATCAAGTTTGTTTCAAATTTTGGCCACGTCCCCTCCCGCCCCCGCAATTTGGAAAAAACGTTATATCTCCTACAGTTTTGAAGTTAGTAATTAGCAAAATGAATCGATTTGCCAAATAAATGATAAAGATCGGATGAACGGTTCTCAAGTTATGAGCAAAAAAGTGAAAAATAGCCGAGTTAAAAAAGTGTTGCATACTTTTTAGATGTTCACCATAAGAAACACTGGAACACTGTTAAACATGTTTTTCGTGAGTAACGGGTATATCGAAGTCGGTTAGAGCCGACTTTAACTTACGCTCTCGTTCTTTTTACGTTTGCCCTTGACATAACGGTGACTCCCGAAAGCTGCGAACCATCAATACATCATTTTTCAAAAGAACTTTTCAACACCCCAAGCAGTCACACATTTTTAATTTTTGTATTTTTTTAATGAATTGTGCAACCAAATACAAATATGCAGTTCTTATGCAGATGTTTTTTTTGACAATAAATAAAAAGCAAGTTATAGGAAAATGAGATGGAACACATTTGGCTCAGTTGTAGCCCAATTCATTTAATTTTAATGTTATTTTCGCAGGTGAAGCAAATATGGATTTGGGGAAAATTGTTTGAATCTAGTACTGATTGAATGTTATTGTACATTTGCCTGACAATTAATGTAAGGACAATGTTAGATCAAGTAGTCTTTTAACATTTCCTATACAGATTTTGTGTATCAATCTAGTTATCCTGCCATAAATTTTAATTCATTTTTCGGGATAAACCGCTCATAACTTTGTCCATCGAGAAGATTTAAATGCAACAAAATTTGTGAAATTAGAAGAACCATTGGCCTACATGCTAAAGTGGTTTTCATTAAAATGCAAGCACCCCAAATGGCTGGTACACGGCGATTAAGTTTGAAAAATTTGGTATAATTTGATGAATATTTCTCTTCAAAGGCCAATTTAGGCGCTTTTGGGTTTGCTGATAATGCTCCATTGATTTTTTTGGGCGACCTTAATATGTATACTGTCGCATAGAGCTCATAAATACAGAAATTGTTGCTCGGTGTAACCTCCATAATTTTTTTAAAGCCAAAAATACTGCAAACGTTTATGGTTTTTCCGCGATATCTTGAAAACAAGAGCTGATGGAGAAAAACCGAGACCAGTTTTGGAATCAGTGCACAAAACTGGATCAGAATTTGTCATCAATAAGGCTGGACCAAAATGGCTGTTGGCCAGTGTTATACAAACCTCATAAAAATCGAAAATAAAGTTAACCTAATAACAAACATACGCCTATATCAATTTTTCCCTTTCTTTCGAAAGTTTTTTTTAGCAAATAATGGCTAAACAACTGCAGGATTTTTTAAATGCCAATTTTCTAATAACCCAAAAGCAATCTGGCATTAAAACTACTAAAAACATATCTATCAGACAGACGGCAAGCAGTTGGGTCAGGAAAATTCACTTCAAAGATTCTACAGACTAAGCGAGGTGTTTCTCATGGAGGCAGTTGTCACTAGGACTAAAATCTGCTTCAAATCCGCAGTCAGTTATAAATGAAATAGTTTAAAGGTTTTATTTTTGGGTCTAAGAATCACTGGATTGATTCATATATCTATAGAAATATTTTTGTTCAAAGATATCAAATGAAAATCTAAATCTTTATGTGAAGTCACTATTTCCGAATCTAATATGCTGCAAACTAGTGTACATTTTGTCGATTTCTCTTAGCATGCCTCTGGGGCTCTAAAGCTTATAAATAGAACTTTTCAAGTGTCCGGCTGTCATAGTCCATGTTCATGGATATTCAATCACAATGTGGCAATAATTGCTCAAGAATGTTACTACCTGTTTCGCTCATGTTGTAATCTCTTGGTAATTTTCGTTTTTTTTTTCTTTTGTTATTGTTTTTGTTATTTCAATTAAACCACACCGAAAAAATGGCAACCATAACAAAACAACAACAGTTAAGAGAGCTAGGTGAATGGTTAGCACTGGAAAAATAAACATACCAGTACTTGGTTATTTGGCTATGGGGAGCATGCGTCGTTTTTACTGTTTTTGTTGTCTTAATATTCATTACAAATTGCTTTTGGCGTCGCAGACCAACGAACGACCTTGCTACATAATAAAAAGTTCATAAGCATAAAAGAAAGAGAAACGGCAAACAAACAATTTTTTTTTGGCGATAGTCCACCGTCGGGTAAGTGGAAGACAAAGGTTTTGTAAAATTACCAACTGCCGTTGCTTGGGAAATGGGTGGTTGCCAGAAAAACCAAAGGCCACATGGTCACTTGGCTACACACTTACGCATATACAAACAGCAAAGAGGTCTGCTATGTGAAGTTAATAGAACCGAGCGTATGTTGTGAGCATAAATGATTTTCTATGACTAAAATTAAACTGTTTACTAACTCATTTATATAAATAACCAGTCCCCTGAACATGAATAGTAGAAAGGTTATCTATTACTTTCAAGAGCTGTTCGTAGACCATTTTTTTTGCATCTTAATAAACCTTTTAAGTAAATTTGAGTTTAACCAATCGAACTTTAAAATAAATTTATTTTGATAGCTTACAAGCTTTGTGCCAGCGCAAAATGATTAATGATAAATGGGAAAATATTACTTAACATAAATCCTAATACGATTCATGTAGTTGAAGATGTAAAATATCAATAAACAAATATGGCCATCATAACCCGTCAAAACTAAGACATCTCCATTGATAAACCATTTGTAAGAAAATAGTTTGAAAAATAAATTCCAATCGATTTCTGTTCCATAACACCAGACCAAAATAAGGGAAAGCTGACTTTGATCCGGCCGAAGTTTATATACTCTTGCAGCTCGTATAATTCAGATTGTCAAATTTTCATTCAAATTCCCAACTAAATATTATGCTCAGTTTGAATCAATGTTAGTCGTAAAATGATTGTGCCTTCACACTCAAGCTTGTAGTCTGGCAGCCCTACTTTTTGTCCTGCTTTGAATAGCTTGTCAAGTTTTGTTCATGTGGTATATGTTCATACTGATTTGGATCTAACAGTCTTTAAAATTGTTGTAAAACACAGATGGCACTTTTTTTTTATTACGGGATAGGCATCTGTTTCTTTTAAAATGTTGGAATCAAACCAGAACCAGAACCGGAACCATTTACCGAGAAGAACCAATTAAAACTCAAAACCAGAACCGGGACCGATATTTTTTGTATTTTTTTTGTACTTTTAAGCAATTTCCAACAAAATTTGAATATATTGCATCGTATATTCTTAGACCCTCATTATAATGTCATGCCCTTGGAACAGAAAAGTACTTGTGTTTTCCATTTCTGTTCAAGTTAAACTGAACGAGTAAAGAAGCACAAATACTTAAAAAGCAGGACAATACAAATAGTTCAGTATTTTCCGAAAATCTGTTTAATGGCATCATAATCAATTATCCTGAGCTTAATTCGTTTTCAAAATTGTAGTCTTTGGAATTAATTGAATATGACCTCCAAGATGTGTAAATGTATATTTTAGTGGAATTTGGTCACACTGAATATAGAATGAAAGATGACGAAACCGAGAGAAGAACGCAGTATATTACTACCAACTTCTAGTGAAGATGGACTATGACAGACGCTGTTATGTTATAAATGACAGACCGACGGACAGAGGGACAGCGAGAAAGAAAGAAAAATCTGAAGTGACTAACCGTGAAAGGAAAAGTCTAAATAGAAAACCGTGTGCCCGTAAAACCATGTTTAAATAGTGCGCAAAAAGCCCGAAATCCTGAAAACCCTCTTTTATAAAGTAGAGAAAATGTACTAAATGGTGGACAGAAAACTCGACACTACTGTTCCGACCGATCGTTCCTACTGCAGTTCTTTGCTATAGTCATCCGATCCGGCAGGTTTCGACAAATCTATCTAAATATCGACAGGTTGTATCTAAATAAGAAGAAGAGAAAACTGAAGAAGGAGATAACATAGAAACAGACGGACAGACGTACGGAAGGACCTTCCTGCGGAAGGATATCTTGAATTCATTGTTATTTTAATTCTTAAATAAAAATTTTGTCATGTCAATTATTTACTAATTTTTAAATAAAAATTGTAAATTCATTTTCTTTCGAAATTTTTATTATAAAATAACTATTATTTTCCGTCCCTAGAATAAGCATTATGAAGTCAAAAGTGGATCGTCCCGAATAATAATCGGCGAATTTGGGTTGGTTTCAAATCAATTTAGTCCCTGTCCATCGATTTGACATACTCGTATAACTCAATCATAAATAATTAAAAAATAATTAACTTAAATCAAGTTAAGTTAATAAGCCAAGTTTAACATTTTCATATGCAAATTAAACGATCTCACCACCAGTTGAAAAACATTTGTAAAATTCTCTAATTCGTGCTTCACTCAATTTAATGCCCGCCGGGCAATGCAGAGTTTGAAACAGCGATTTATGTTTAATTATTTTTGCCTGCTCTTTGCGTTTAAAATAATAGTGATAATAATAAGAATAATGAATTGTTTAGCTCATGTTTGGGCGCCTTCTTCATTGCTGCTGCTGTTGTTGTTTTAGCATGTTGTACAAACAATTTCCGCATGGCCCAACAACAAAGAGCACCACTTAAGCTAGCGCCGGTGGTGGTGCTGGTCTTCTATTTATTATTACTTACTATTGTTGCTGATGCTCGTGTTGCTTGCGATTTAAATCACATTGGTTATAATTCGTGCTGACACACAAATAGAAGGTGGCCGTCGTGTGGGCTGTAGCGTATGATGGATAAGCCAAATCACTAGCCCGATAGGGCAATCAATTGGTTTCAAAGAACGGAACTATGAGTCAGCAGGGAAATGTCAACGACTTTATCAAAGCGAATTGATACCCAAATTAAAGGTCAACCTTCGGTTGGCAATTTCACAACAGTTTCGGATTTTGGCATGCAAGAGGCACAAGTGCAATTCCGTGCCATACATACGTACATTCGTATGGTCATACGTGTTCAATATTAACACATAAAAACGAAATCAAAACAGTAGCAAATGGTTTTCATGAGTTGTCAGTTTATATGCTGGTGGGAAAAAGTTAACATTTTTTGGGTGTTAATTGAACGGCTCTCAAGTTGTTTGCAATTTCCGCGTGTGTTTCAAATTGTTCGCCTTGAAGCTTGGGAAATTTGAAAGAAACAAAACACACAAAATTGGACTTGAATTCTTGAAGAGCAGGAGCGGACTTATTAATTTTTTTAGCTATAAAAAGAGGAAAACAATTTCTTACATCGATGGCTCGATAGGGAATCAAACCTTAAATCTGCAACTATCCACATTCTTGTGTACATTTTAGTTCTGATTAAGAGAGAAGAAATAGGTGATGCGGTGGACTGGTGAGGTGTACCTTATTAGTTTTCACCCAAGGAAAAAAGGTTACAAGAAACAGAAAGAAAGTTTCTAAACTTGGAGCCAGTATCGATTTTTTTTTTTAAATTATCACTATTTAATAGACCAATGATAGAGGACTATTAGTTGACAAAGGATTATCGAACTGTTCAGAGCTTTCGTAAAGTGAAATTCAAAACACGAATTTTTCTCGTTTTACTTTTCGCTTTTGCTAGCCTCTAAAAAATCAAAATAAATTCTGTCTGTTATATTTTGGATTACTAAAACATCCTAAATTGACCAAATAATTTCATTTATTTTCATTTCGTGGTCAGCTCATATTTTTCAATACCAAATTCGCAAAATACTTTTAATTTCAGAGCAAAACGTTTGAACCTAAAAAAGTATTTCGTTTTACTTTTACCAAAACGGGAATCAATTTCACATTCGGAAATTTTTGTGCAAGTAGAATTGAGAAAAAGTAAAAAACAAGAACGAGAGTCTTTGCCGAAGTTTTTATACCCTTGCAAATGTTTTAATACATCATAGTTTACGAACGTTAACAGTAAAACAAACAATTTTTCTAAATAAAACCCACCTTTCGACCGATAGTTTCTATGGCAGCTATAAGATATAGTCATCCGATTTTGACCAAAACTTCCAAATCTGTGTAAAAGCGTATAAAACTAATAATTGCTGAAGCGGGAGGCGTTTACATAAAAAACAAAAAGTTTTTCTCACGAAGACCCACTTTTCGACCGATAGTTTCTATGGCAGCTATAAGATATAGTCATCCGATTTTGACCAAAACTTCCAAATCTGTGTAAAAGCGTATAAAACTAATAATTGCTGAAGCGGGAGGCGTTTACATTAAAAACAAAAAGTTTTTCTCACGAAGACCCACTTTTCGACCGATAGTTTCTATGGCAGCTATAAGATATAGTCATCCGATTTTGACCAAAACTTCCAAATCTGTGTAAAAGCATATAAAACTAATAATTGCTGAAGCGGGAGGCATTTACATTAAAAACAAAAAGTTTTTCTCACAATGACCCACTTTTCGACCTATAGTTTCTATGGCAGCTATAAGATATAGTAATCCGATCCGGTCGGTTCCGACATATTATCAGTGTGCAGTGAAAAGAAGACTCTGTGCAAAGTTTCAGCCCGATAGCTTTAAAACTGAGTGACTAGTTTGCGTAGAAACAGACAGACAGACAGACAGACGGACAAAGCTCAATCGACTCAGCTCGTCGCCCTGATCAAGAATATATATAGTTTATTGGGTCGGAAATGAATATTTCTATGCGTTGCAAACTTCTGGGCAAAATTATAATACCCTTTGCAAGGGTTTAAAAAGCGAACTATAAATGTTGATATTTTTCAAAATAAATACATAATTGCAAACATACCGGTTGCTGCGTTTTCCCTTAATGTTCGTACATATTTAGAAAGTTCTTGGAAAAAAGATCTCACACTTTACATTCAATCCCAATTCTTACATCTGATTTTTACCCAAGAAATTTAATTGGTTGTCCTCAAAAAAAAAGCTGCTTACAAAGAGACAAGTTGCTAAATTGTACATATAATCGAATTTTTTTTAGTCAGTTAAAGGGTCTAGCCCGATAAGGGAAGGGGTGCGGCCTAAAGTCTGGTATTGTGAAATTTCGTTTATAATTGGATAAATAACTTCAAACCAAACTGATCTGGCCCAATGTTGGGTCATTTTGGTGCCATGTCCTTGAGATAGCGTCAAAAATCCTTTTTTTATAAGCTTTTCTTTAAATTGAAATATCTCGGGAACCAGAGTACCTAGAGACATGAAATAAACTGCCAGTGAAAAAGAATTGATCAAAGTTTTCGAAAATAATTAAAAGAAAACTTGAGTGTGATGGTTTTGGCAGTTTGCGTTGGACCGCCACCTTAAAACTTTTCCTGGTATTTCCCCCCACCTTAGAGCCAATTATCAAAAAGTTTGAAAAAAATCGAAGATACGCTTCCTAATGAAAAATTGGCGGTCCAACGCGAACTGCCAAAACCATCACATTCAAGTTTTCTTTTAATTATAGCAAATAATGTTTTCAGTGTATGTCAAAAATTTTCGAAAACTTTGATCAATTCTCTTTCACTGGCAATTTATGTCATGTCTCTAGGTACTCTGGTTCCCGAGATATTTCTATTTAAAGAAAAGCTTATAAAAAAATGATTTTTGACGCTATCTCAAGGACATGGCACCAAAATGACCCAACATTGTGCCAGATCAGTTTGGTTTGAAGTTATTTATCCAATTATATGCGATATTTCAAAATCCCAGACTTTAGGCCGCACCCCTTCCCTTATCGGGCTAGACCCTTTGTTTTATATTATCGAATATTAAAATCAAAATTAGTTTTTTTAAAGTGTAAATCTCCACTAATTAAATAAGGTTGTTCCGGTATATATTTATGTTTTCTGAATTGGCAAAAAAACAAATTCCTGAACCCCGGCTCAAACCCGTACCTAGGCTCATCGACCTTCTGAACCCGATCCGTACCTCTCTCTAAAATGTGATTAGGGTTTGAGTTTTTATACCCGTTACTCGTAGAGTAAAAAGGGTATACTAAAGTCGTGCAAATGTATGTAACAGGCAGAAGGAATCATCTCCGACCATATAAAGTATATATATTCTTGATCAGCATTAACAGCCGAGTCGATATAGCCATGTCCGTCTGTCCGTCCGTTCCGTCTGTATGAACAACTAGATCTCAGAGATGGTAAGAGATAGAGGTTTGACATGTATGGGACAAATGCTTCTTTTATCTGCACGCAGATCAAGTTTATTTCAAATTTTGGCCACGCCCCCTCCCGCCCCCGCAATTTAAAAAAATGTTCTCACTTCAAGAACATTATTTTGAGCAGGCAAGAACTGGGTTAGAGTAGACTCCACTGGGAAAACGTTTTTTGTTGATTTTGGAACCGGGTTAAAAGCTGATCTTCGAATAGACACATTGTTTTTTATTGCCTATTGGAACACAGACAATAACTTCTTCGATCCCTCTTCAATTTATTTTCTCGCACTTGATCTGGGTATAAATATTCTAACCTTTTGCACTAATCGAATGGAATGGAGTGTTAACGCACTGTACTGTACTTATATTTTATTGTGTGAAGGTTAAGTAGACTTGAGCTGACCTCATATCAAGCACTCTTTAGATATTTATACTTAAAATTGTTGAGAAAGAGTTCTAATATTGAGTATTCAGCCACTTATTTTCTTAACAGGTTTTCCTTGGCTCCACTAACGCTCTACTGCAGGGGTGCTCAAGCCAATCAGAATAGCCGCTCGTATAGTCTTCACGCATGCACTGCATCTCAAATCACGATTATAATATGGAATCAAAGAGAAACGGTGTTAGAACTCGACTAAGACGAGATAATCTTAACCCAAGATTATATTCTCAATTTTAATCTTAACCCATCAATCTTGGATAAAGATCGTTTAAGCTCGACTTTAAGATGAAACAATTTTATTTATATGAAAAGAAAAAAAATTATTTTGAGCTTTTATTAGCTTAAGTTTAAGAACTCAGCACGACAAAGATTTCTGCCAGCTGAGTTCTTATACTGCAACTGGTTGCGCAAAAAATTAAAGGCTAACAGCCGTGTCAGTTAAAAGGATGCCAAACGCTTCATTGGAACAAAAATGTTGTGGTTGAAGTCCCAGGACGGGGCTGATTGTTTTTTTTCAAATTTTTTTTTTAACTAAATAAATCTTTTTGTATATATAATAAAGTTTTTTAACTGAATACATCCTAAGTATTTACAGTTTATTAGTATTTTTAATCACATTTTAAGATTTTTCAATCTTGTTTTTATAAGATTGCCAGACTCTCTCTCGAGAGAGAAGAGATTTTCAATCTAGATTTTAGATAGATTTTTTTTCTCAGTGTGGCTTAGGGCAAAAAATTATAGATGTATAGAAAGAAGAAAAAACTACTGTGTTTGGAACCTGATCCCAATTTTTGGTTCTCGCCGCCTTTTATTGAAATTTAGTTATACGTTTTTAAACTAGCTATACGGCTGAGAGCAAAAATTTATAGATATTATAGATGTCACAGGTGACGCCAAAAACGTATTGTCTTGGGATCTGACATTGGATCCCAAAAAAAAAGTTTGTATGAGATGTGGTATCTATGTATATATGTAGTGCCTTTGCTTATGGCTTATAACATGAAGCAACAACTTCGAATGAGTTCTTTCTTCTCTTTCTCTCCGAGCGAAGGTTTTGTTGTTGGCTGCGTACGAATTCGTGAGCATCAAAAACCCTAGAGCGCCCTCGGACAAACAAAAAATCGGGTTTCTCTTTCTATTTCTTGTGTCTTACAAATATTTTTCTCATCTGAATTAGCGTCCGCGCGGCCGTAAGCTGATTCAGGGCACTTCACCTCTACTAACTCAGCTCAATATACATGTGTATCATAAGTAATTATACAATGTATATTGCTTTGATTCTGCTTGCAGATAAAGTTAAGACTTGATTTGGTTTAGCCTTTTCCAACCCACCCTCAGTCCGCCCCTGTGTAAGTAAGGGCTAACTAGTCCCAGGGTGCATGTAAAATCATTCTGCTCATAATTTAATACCAATTTGTTTGAGGTGTCAAGAGTCGGTTATTTGTTTATAATGTGCCATGACGTGGCCAAAAAATTGAAAGTTAAGCTAGAACTATGGCTGCTATTCCATGCTAATTATTGTAGAGCAGTAATTGCCATTAATTAGCTAACAAGTTTAAGCCATAGTTCTGAAAATAAGAAATCTTTTGGACAGCAGGTCGCGACCTTGGCTTGGCACTTCTTGTCAAAAGCTGACTGACGATGATGACGCAGACTTAAGCCCCGACTCCGAAGGCATTTCACATATCACATACTAACCGCGATGGCTATCATAGCGGCTGTTGAGGTTGCTTGTTCGATGATATCAACAACATGCGCTTAGCTCTCTGACAGTCGACATTCATTTCACACGTTGCAACGTGCCGAGGTGCAGGCATCGGTGGCATCATCGGTAACACGCTGACTTGCAACATGGCTCCAACAAACAAGCTGTAATTAAGTACCAGAGTGCCCCAACGGCGCCATTAGAAAGAGGACAGCATGCCACAAGTGGCACAATTCCATAATCGTAACTGGCAACTTGCACTTTTCTTTGCCCGGCCATTAGAGCACTCGTCGTGGAGTAACCCAACTGAGATGCGGACGCGGCCAGGCTGCCTGACAACCTGAAGAGTAATTGCACATATAATTCATGGCTCAAGGCCATGTAGAGGCAACTGAATTTCGTTTTCAGCACCTCACGGGAAGGAAGAAGAGCTGGGTCTGGGTTGAGCTGTGGCTGCCGCGGCTCTTTGTCTAGAAGACGAATGGCCTCGAGTTTGTGGCTGCTGTGTTGTGTTCTGTGTGTGATAGCAACTTATGGCGGCTTATTAATCAACTGGCAACAGAATTAGCACAGAAACTGAAAGCAGTCAAGTCGATGCAGTCTGCAGTATATGCGATGCATGTATGCTTAATTATAATAAATGTCAGCTTTAAATATGCAATTATGGCAAATTCACAGAAATGATGACAAATTAATCAATGGAATTGCTTCTATAAAATTGCTTCGAAAATGGTTGGGATTTTAAGAAATTTTTCAGTGAAATAAAAAAAATCGCTAATGCTTTTTTAGTTGGGTCAATGAAACAAGAAAAAAAGGCAAAATATTTGTTATGTTTTTGTTGACTTTAATTTATATATTTTTACATACACGAGTTCCCCATAAAGGTTTTGCCTCTTCATATTCGACTTCTTTACTATAGTGAAACCAATTTCCTTCATTCTCAAACTCACTTTAATACTTGCTTAAAAACTGGTTCAACTAATAGAGTCCAACCATATCAATTCTTAGCTGTAAACCTCATTCCAATGTAAGCTAATGCGTAATTAACGCAATTAAGCTGTCTCCCCCATTGGCATATACTCGTACTTAAGTTGAATTCTACTCAACTGCAAGTCGCTTTAAATAAACTAATTAATGTTCTAAGATTAAAAAGCAAGATTGCTTTAATTGCAATTTCAACGCGTGGCGATTGCCATCGCCGGCTCAAAGATCTATCTGACTGTTGCGGGCGGCTACTAAATCGATCTGATGGCATGATTTATAAACTGAACGGACTGCCGCACACCGCCGCCACCTATGCGCCATTAGAGTGCACATCTTTGGCTGGGGTGCTGCTCCTGGACCTGGCCCGGCGTGGGCGCCCAGGGGGCTACTGATTAATGTGCCCACTTGGAGCCAGAAAGCGAAAACGTTAAAGACGGTCGACTACTGCACACGGCAACAAAAATTTATGGCAGGCCAGGCCAATACACCAAACACCATGTAAATCAATTATTCACTCCGCCTGGTCCAGGCAAATGGCATAAAAATGTCATACAATTTGTGACAATTACAAGTAGCAGACGATAAATATATGCAAAGAGAACTTTTTGAACTCTTCAGCCATAATTCATGTGGCAACTCTATAAATAGAGTTAGGTGAGTGAGTGATTATGGCGTGTTATCGGCTTGGACTGGTGGACCAGGCGGCATAGTGAGTTAGGCCATTAAGTTTGACTTATTTATAGAGAATTGATTTATGAGGTTTACTCTTTTTTAGATTTTATTGGGGATTTCAATTGGTAGACCCTTAAACGAGTCCATCCGGTGTAGGCTGAAGATCAGTTTAGGTTCAAGGTTACGTACACTGCAATTGGATGCAATTTTGGACTGAAGCTATATAATACAAATTTTTAAGTTTTCTACATAGATCAACCCGTCGGAATAAACCTGATAATCCCCCTTTTGCAACTACTAAAATCAAATGCTTACTCCAAAAAAATCGAGAAATTTTCAATCATAGAGTAATCCCGGCATAAGCTTAAAAATGCAATCTCGATTTACAGGATTTTCTACACAGTTCAAGCTTTTAAAGATTGGCCCAAGCCTTTCGAACTTGTTTTATTCTAAGTGTGATTCTATCTCTTTCAAAATCACATAGAGATCGAGAGTGAAAAAATATAAATATTATTTTAGACATGCGGTGGTGTGCGATGAGATGCCTGTTAGGCCCACAAAATTTTATATTTTTATACTCTGTACCAAAGGTACATAGAGTATATTAAGTTTGTGCAAATGTATGTAACAGGGAGAAGGAATCAATTCCGACCATATAAAGTATATATATTCTTGATCAGTATCAACAGCCGTCTGTCCGTCCGTCCGTATGAACAAACAGGTCTCAGAGATGGCAAGAGATAGAGGTTTAACATGTATGGATTAAATGCAGGCAGATCAAGTTTATTTTCAATTTTTGCCACGCCCCCTCCCGCCCCCGCAATTTGGAAAAAAATGTTGTATTGTTTTGAAGATAGATAGTTCGTACCTTCTAGAAATAGTTAGTTATTAGCAAAATGTATCGATTTGCCGAAGAAATGATAAAGATTGGACGAGCGGTTCTCAAGTTATAAGTAAATAAGTAATTAACCCCCGCTCCAACCCCTCCCACCCTTTCACAACCAACAACGCACAATCTTAGAGAGAGAGGGAGAGAGAGAGAGAGAGAGAGAGAGAGAGAGAGAGAAGGAGAGAGAGATTTAGAGATGAGCGCAGCACCAGCTTCTACTCCACGTACAGAGTATGTTATAAAACTGATGTGGTCTTTGAAGTGTATAAGGATGTCCTACAGGAGTATGGAAGAGAAAAGATAGTAGGGAGGTATCTATTCTGGAATCAAATCAACATTACATATCGAGCTCAAAATGAATCTCGAATATGCTTAAAATGATTCTGCTTTGGGATTAAATTATGTACGAATTCTTTGCTTAATTCAATCTTTTTATACCTTTGCAAAGGGTATTATAATTTTGGCCAGAAGTTTGCAACGCATAGAAATATTCATTTTCGACCCCATAAACTATATATATTCTTGATCAGGCGACGAGCTGAGTCGATTGAGCTTTGTCCGTTCTGTCCGTCTGTCCGTCTGTCTGTTTCTACGCAAACTAGTCTCTCAGGTTTTAAGCTATCGAGCTGAAACTTTGCACAGAGTCTTCTTTTTACTGCACACTGCTAATATGTCGGAACCGACCGGATCGGATGACTATGTCTTATAGCTGCCATAGGAACTATCGGTCGAAAAGTGGGTCTTTGTGAGAAAAACTTTTTTGTTTTTAAAGTAAGCGCCTCCCGCTTCGGAAATTATTAGTTTTATACGCTTTTACACAAATTTTGAAGTTTTTTATTTACTGAACCCTTGCCCTGAACCAAAAATTAGATCCATTCGGGATCAACTCAATCCAAAACGGGATTAATAATGGGTTGTTCCCGAAATGGCTTGAATTGATTCCCGTCGGGGATCAACATTTTTATTCCTGCTTTTTTTTGCCGAGCTTAAAGTGATCCTTCTTTTCGAACTCCATTTGTGATAGCAATCTGGAACGGCCGAGATTGATCTGCGCCTGTTATTCGGCATTAATTTGATTCCTAACATAAATTTATTCTGATCCATATTCTGATAGACATGTTTAAGTAAAATATATATTTATTTTTTTAAAGAGTTCAAGTTTTTTCGCAAATTTACAAAATATTTACATTTTTACAGAACTTGTTCATATTTGTGCTTATATCTAATCCGTTGTTTATTGTTTACAAATGGAGAACAGAGCTACTAGATCTAGAAAATAGGTATAAAGATTAAGTTATTTCGGAGCTCAGAAATAGAATATAGATGTGCAGCCACCGCGGCTTTGTGCAGACATGCATACATATATGTGTGTATTAACCGACCAGAACACTTTCACTTTGTATCGCTTGGACATCGTTGTTAAACATATTAAATACACACGCATATTAATTACCTGGTAAATTCACAACTACGTGCTGTACTTGAGCGTTTGGTCATCTCATCTCTGAATATTGGGCAGATAAGACAAAGTTACGGCTCACATCATAGCGGAACATTTGCGGAAGGACCTAGACTTCAGTTTTTTATAATCAACACGTTTTGTGTTTAACAACATTTTTGAAATTTTATTGCCTTTTTGTAACTAGTTATGACTCCCAATCACGCGATCCGTAGGGAACACGTTCTCAGCCCGTGTGCCTGCTTTGCTTAATCTGCATACTAGTAGCTAAATCTGATCTAAAACATATTCTTAACTTCACACTCGATGTATGTAAGTTGGTCTAAGCCGCCCATATGAGTGAGTATGCAAATGCTGTGGGTTCCAAAACAGGCTGTCCTTGAATAATCATCGTCAAGCAATCTTATAAAATATAAAAATACAATTTTACTTAAAGATCAGCGACAAAAGTTTCAGTTTTATGACTTCTACGGCAGCAGAAATTTCATTTTGGCTTGTGTTCTAATGTAACCAGTTTTGATTTTTTTGTTTTTTTTTTTTTCGAAGGTTTTAGCATATCTAACTACCACGATGGGGGCATGATATCAATCTTTAGTGCTAGGCGGCGGGTATAAGCCCAGCTGGGTGTTGTCGTTGGCCTGCTGAAAATAAAAGTGATTTGTCTGATGGCACCAACATAATATAAACTTGTTTGAACTGTGTGATGAATGCGAGAAACCGTATCCAACTTTAATTGTGATTAATTTGTTGCTCTTTAATGGCATAATTGAATCAAACAAAGCCCACGCCTAAACGACAAAGTGTTGAGCCGACTCGGACATGCTCGAGCATTGTCCATCAAATCTGCATACAATTGATCGAACTACATATAAAATCTGGGGGCGTGAGCATATTGAAAGCAATTAGTGCGGTTTCCTAATTTGGTTGATTTTGCAGAAAATTAAAAAAAACGGGTGTGCATTTGGCAGTTTGGCATTTATAACCATTTCAAGCATATCTTGAGCCAAATTAAGCAAAACACCATAACAAACAAAAAACAGACAAACAAAACGGAAGATTAATGAAACTCGAGTACATATCTGTGGCTCCAATGCTAATGGCGCTTTAACCCACCCAGGCGTTAAAAATGGCTTGCAGTTTTCTGTTTGTTACTTCCGCCAGTCAAAAGTTTAATTGATTTTCTGCACACACTCGACGTGACATCAATGGCAGTTAGGCCTCTGTATGGATTCTTGGATTCTTGTGCAGTGAAACCAGAACTTAATATAACATTTAATTGATATTTATGTAGACAAAGAAACAAATTATTTTGGAGCCTCCCCCCAGGCAACCACAGCTTAATAGAATCCCATTTATTAATTGAATTAACAAAAGTATTATGCTGCATTTAGTAGATAATTTGCATAAATGCTTAATCGATCATTATTATCGTCATTAATTTGTTAATTTCACTTTTCTTTGGAACGCACATAGAAGCGGTTTCACTTTTAAAGAACACGTTTTGTGTATGCTCGTCGGGTACTATGACATAACATACTCATTCACTCACTCGCTCAGAGTTACCCTACCCTTAGATCCGGTTCATTTTGAGAATACAATACACATAAATTATAAGCATTTAGACAAAAGTTCTAAAAAAAAAATAATAATTATCAAAAATTCTATGCTGTCCCGCTAAAGTGTTTAGTATTTTATTATTTGGTGTGGTAAACTAGTTTCTTGAAGTTTCAAACGAAAATAAAACTTCTGGCTAAATGTGTGAAATCGGGAGGAAGAGGTTTAGGTGGAAGATGCTGAAGTTGTTATACCCTTTTCAAATGTCAGTTCCCATCAAATATAGCTAAAATTTAAATTCATCATCCAAAAGAACCTTAAAGAAGGTAAATGATATGGTGTTAAGGTGGGCCAAGGGTGGGTTACACAAGTAGTATTCTTCTTTCTTTATTTAAAATATTTTTTCACCTTCTTATTACATTTATAGTTATTATCTAAGGATATAGGCTAAAATTTTAAAAAGAAGTTTATCCTAATCGACTTGGTGTCTAACCGTCTGTCGATCACTGCTACCCAAATCCTTTGCTACACAGTCTAATACACCTGATTTCCCAGGTCTTCCCCAGATATCAAATCGTTCAACTGTGTAGTTCAGAATCCAAATAGCGGTGTTGCCGTTTTTGAAAACTGTCCTTCAATAATTTGTTTTCGAAAATCTTAAAGCCTGACTTATAAAAGTAAATAGTGCCGACCAGTTTTCGCTATTAAGATAATTTATTATCTCGTGCAGTTGTAGATCAGCCTTGCCGAAATGGAGCAATCGGTGCTCCCTCAAAATGGGACAGACGCCGATAAAGTGCACAATGTTCTCCTTGTCACTTAAATTGCACAGTGAACATGTATTGTCGTTGCCAACCATATTAGGAACGAAGTTTAATTCGAGAATCTCTCCTCTAGCCTTGAAAGTATTCGAAGTTTTTACATCTCAATTAAAATTTGTTTTAAAATCTTAATTATTAATGATCTTTAAATCGATTTCTTCAAGCATGAGAAATCTAAATTTAGAGATTCCTAAGGGTAAAACTTACTGGGAATTTTCGAAACTATTGTAACTGTATCAAAATGCCTAAATTGCACTTAGGAAATATGAAAAAAAGGTTAAAGGTTTAGATTCTATTTTATTGTCTTTACCTTTAAACTTTGATTGAACCAATGTAATTCAATTATTTACAAACTTTTAAAAACATTCATAGTTGCTCAGAGATGGATTGCGTAAATTCCGAGTCGCATAGGGAAATATTATCGAGAGTATCCACGAAACTAAAATAAGAGAAACTAATATGCACGAATTAGATGACGAAAGATGAGTGATTTAAGCCCGACTGTGGTTGGGGCCTCACCTGGTCACTGCCTCATCGGCGAGGGGGGAGACATTACTACATCTTCTCTGCCATTGAACAGCTCTTAGCACAAGGTGACTTAAAACTCTTGGTTAACCCTTTCTACTCAACCAATCGGAAGTATCCGAGATAGAATTTCCGTCTATACTAAACGTTGACGTCGCTGAACGTCGTCAGAATGGTTCTCTAGCGGGGAACCCCCTCTGCTTAATTGGAAATTATATGGTATCGCAATGGGCCTATCTTGGCTTAAGCGTTGGGACAGTCCCCTGAATAATTGTTGTACAATTGACACTAAAAACTAAAAAGATTTTTTATTTTCATCAAACGTCCCCGTTCTTTTGAGTAGACTCGAACTTCCTAAAGAGAGTAAAGTTGTAAATATATAAATCAGTTTACTTGCATTATTTGGCACAAGAGAAAAATACTACGCAATTGCGGCTGTGGAACAAGGGTATAAAAGGCGTCTGAGTAGACATGAAGCTACTCACATGAGCGACTAGACGAAATTGAACCGGTTCTATTGGCCTGAGCAGTGTTCAGTGAGCACTATCGAATTGCAGTGTGCTGGCTTAGCCATTTTTTGGCCGACTATATACAATTGCTATAGAATTTTAAATTAAAATTTTGCTTCCCAATTTTTTCATCTTGGATTTCACTTAATAGAACGGCAATATGATTTTTAATGATTCTCTATTCATTTCGCTTTTTATTTTGCTTGTCTTTTTCTTTTAATCCCGAAATATGTGTATATACATATCTGAGCAATTTGAGTTAGAAGCCACACAATGTGGAAAAGAATCCATAAAGTGTCTGAAGTGCTGCCCATCGCAGTTGAGGCCAGTGCTACCCATCTAACCATCTATCTACAAAAATGTCAGAGATAAGAGATCCAAATTGCGGGGGCGGTAGGGGGCTTGGCAAAAATTAAAAATAAACTGAATCTGCCTGCAGTTAAAAGTAGTATATGTCCAATACTACTATCTCCTAATATCACTTAGATCTGTTTGCTTATACGGTCAGACGGACATGACTATATGAACTCAGCTGTTAATGCTGATCAAGAATATATATACTTTATGGAGTTGGAAATGATTCCTTTGCACAAACTCAATAAACTCTGTGTACCTTTGGTACCTTTGCTACAGACCATTACTTGTACTCCTCTAGTGATATATTAACGCAGATGACTTTTATGAATAAAATATTTGGATCCCCCAAATGGTAGCCTGACCGAAAATTTTTAATCTTTATATTAATATTTAACATGCAAAATTGCTTGTTTACAAATCTCTCTGCATCAATTAAAAAAATAGAGACCAAATCGTTACGGTATTTTTATCTGCTTTTTCTAACCACTTCGCGACCCGTAATTAATTAAATTTTAAAAAACCATCGAATATATTTCTGTGTAAACACTCGATAGCACTACATTAATCTCCTATAATAATTATAGCTTTAGAATATTCCGTTCCATTTCTTAATTTTGTTTCCTATTAGCAAGTCACTTCTTCACTACGTTCCACCTCTGTTATCTATTGAAATTAAACTTTACTTAATTAACAAAATGCTACAAATCGCAAAAATGGGTGTTTTTTTTTCTTCTTTTTAGTCTTTTTGTACATCAAAACGTACAAACGACGTTCGCGACCCGCGGAAATGCCCATATGGTATTTATCCAAATGTGTTTTTGGGTTCATCAATTAAAGTTGAAATTTAAATTCAATAGAGATGTCTTTTGTTTAAAGTTTGTTTTCCCTGTTCAATGATATAATACAATATGTTTAGTTTAAAGCCAGTTTTTGGAAAGAGTTGCAGATCCACTCAAACCAGTAGGGCCTTATAAGTTTAGAGTTCAAATTTCAAGTTTACTGAACGAACGGTATTCATTTGTGTAAATCCTTTTCTCTTGCCCTCTAAAGTGTTGGTCATAAAAATGTTGATATGTTTCAAATAAAATGTTCTGTATAAATATGGTTTAGTGTCTTGAAATGAATTTGAAATGTAAAAACTGGTTCAGTTGATATTTAGCAAGTATTTAATATTTACCGTTATGCATTTATAATGAAAAGTTTAACAAACAAAAAAAAAAACAAGCAGAAAATGAAAACAAGTTAAACCAGATCAATTAATATTGATATACAAAAAAGTATTTCGAGAAAGATGCTCTAGCCAAAAAAAAAACAAAATGCGGTTTTGAGCTGGTTCTGAGCCTGGCAACACAGCGTCAAGTGGCATCATAAAAATTCGAGTATTTATGGCGCTACTACTTATTAAGTGTATGAAATGTGGCGTGGCTTCTTTATACAGGAATTTCCACTGACTGTCAAAGTCAGCAAGCGACCTTGCGGCCGATGTGACGTCACGTGGGTAATCATATTTCATAAGCGAAAGAAGTTATAAGATGAGTCAGATGTTTTGGAAAATTTGCAGCCAAAGAATGTTCAAGGATTGGTGACGCCGCTGCCCACTCGTTTAAGTTGTTTATTGCAGCAGCATCACCACCGCCAGGACAGGCGCAGCTCGTTTACCTAGTTGATGTTGATGGGTTGTGAGTTGGCGTCGCGCCTGCCTTGTTAACATGATGGGCGCACCAGCGGAAAGTGAAACTGAAATCGAATCTGCTGTGTGAAAATAGAGCAATATGTTGGTAAGGCACCAGAGGCAACGACCAAGGATCTGGTACTTGGTACTCGGTAGATGCGTTGACAATGATAGCGGCCAACAAAGTTATTAAAGGGGCGAGAGCGTGACACAGGCGGCAACCAGGGCGCATTATTTTATTTCCAATTTAATGATGGCTAGAAGTCTTGTCGCCGTCTGATTGGCTTCAGCATAAGAAACGGACGACAACGAGTTCTACAAATTTGCTGCTCCAATTGTTGGGGGTGTCGTTGTTGTTCTGTCAGTTGCGTGTTGTTTGTGTCGCTCTGATGACGTCGACGTCGGAGGCGTTGCCTTACAATCACCAAAAGTGATCGCGATTGTGCCGCGAGCTGCCAAACTCCAAAAAAAGAAAAACGAACTCTGCAAAGAAAACCAGAGAAACATAAAAACAACCAACTAACAAGGTTGCAAACTAAGTTGAAGGTCGGAGTGGCCAGCACGTAGTCGTAGCTCGTGGATTTGTATCGAAGTACACTGAACGAAAAAATTTGTAATTTATTCAAAACAAATTTTATTGAAGCCTGCAGGAAATTTTAGTGACATCATCGGTTGAATTTTATTTAGATATACTAAATTAAAAGATATTTTTATCATGTCCCAATACATTTGCATTAATTGTATTGTATATATTCAACGAAAATTTAGTTTTAATTATTTGTGTTCCTGGAAACAATAAGTTTTTAGCATAATACTGGTTTTATCTGATGCAATCGTATAAATGTGGAAAGTTATGTGTTAGTATAAAAACAAACAGTTTGGCATTGTTACTTGGTTTTTTCATAATTACTTTTTTTTTGCGATTTAATGTTTTGTCAGTCACGGAAAGTGGTTTGAAACATTCTTTATGATTTGGCTTAAATTCTTTTCCAGTGTTTATACATGGTGCTTATCGCGGTTCAGTATTTTGGTTATGTAGTGTGACCATTTCTAAAGAACGGGTCATTAAGATTAATCAATTATTTTCCATCGCTAATATTGCACGTTTTTTGACACGGTTTTTTACAAATGAATTCTTCTAAATTGCTATATTAAGTTCATAGTTGAAGATTTATAGGACTTCGCATTAAGAGATAAAATTAAATAAATAGTTTATTTAAGGTTTTGCATTTGGCTGGCTTGAGGTCGGTGGAGAGTTACAATTCAATGTAATCAACACAAATTAACAGAGATTAAATACAACAATTTGGAATAGCAATTGGTATGTCCGTACAACGATCGCTGTTTCAAAGATAACCACATCTTATCATTAGCGGACTTTTGTATTGCATATTCACATTCAAACGACCACACAGTTTTCCTTATAAACCTTGATGTCGCCAAATAACACCTTGGGGACTCCAATGTGCTAAGAGTCGAAATCACGTTTCAGCCTGGAATTCTGCTATGTTTGTAAAAAGTTTATTATAAAATCATGATTTAAAAAAAATTTGATAAATTTGGAAAGGATCAGATACTGTCATGATAATGTACAAGTTGAAGTCTATGGATTAGCTGTCAAGTAATAGACAAAACGCTCTTCAAGTTTTATTTAAAAAAGTTGAAGCAATGTAACCTGTGGTCTATGCAAGGAAAATTTCAAAAAGTCAACATTGGGATAATCCAATCTGGATGAAACTTTGAAGAATGATTTCAGAAACCGCACACATGCGACTGAAAGATGAACAGATGGCTGATCATGATATTTTAATACGACAGCAAGCCGAAATAAAGAAACATGCTTGATTGATTTCACAAATTTGAGCTTACAACTGAATTTTAAAGATCACACATGCAAGGTTAGTTTATCTTTTAACAGCATGTGTGAGCGCGCCCTTAATTTATTTCTGTTCATATTTTTTGTATGTTGGACCAAAGACACCAAAGAACTCACACACAAAGATGAGTAATGACCATTTAAGTGAATTTCAGTAGAAATACAAGGGGAAATTAAATGTATACTATATGTGAGAAGTCTGCCATCAAACCATGCACACACTCAGCTCACACATTTTAAATCGAAGGTGTACATAGAAATATTCCCCATGCCATTCACTTGTATGGCCCTTACTTATCTTTGTGATTCTAGAATCGTTGGTTAGTCCATCAATTAAGCATTTTTAAATATTGTGTTCTTATAGGTACAAGTTGAGAAGATTTACAGCAGCAGAATTACTCCTAATTCCTGCTAAAAACTTTTATCTAAAATGTAAAAACTTTTCGGGTTGTGTCGAAAAGCCTAAAGTAATAAATTAACTGCGTAGCTTATCTTCACATGTCAATATGGCTTTAGCACACACAGCCGAAAAACGGTGTTCGGTATCAATAAAATTCGCAGCAAACGCTTTGAACTTTCAATACAAAAATTAAGAAGTCTCCAGATTTCAGGCAAATAGAAAGTAAGAGACAGTTTTTCGCTCTGGTGAAGTAAACATACTTTATTGCTTTTGTTGTGGGGGGTTCAATAAGCAAGCTTCATCAACTGTTATGATACTATTATAGTTGCCAGACCTTTCGTCTTGAAGTTTTCATAGACAATATTAGACAAAAAGTACTTAAAGAATAGTTATATGAAACATATTCAAACTATTCCAAAATACTTCATGTGCAGTAGATGCATTCAAGCCCTGTTCATCGGCAAGCCTTCATCGGGGGTATATCTTGCTCAAAGCTGCGGGCTAACGAGAGCGGCTACCGCTCCAAATAGATGTAAAAACTGCTCAAGTACCTCAAATACGCTTTTTGAAAAACCTTACAAATCTCTTTTGGTATATGTGAACAGTAGAAGCTCATTTCACACTCAGTGAGAACGGATACTGGGGAATTTCGAGCGCTCTTAGATGTAATGTAACGGAAGCAACGCTAGTAGTAAAAGTGTGATATCGGCAGGTTAAAGAGCTGAGAAGAGATTCCCAATTAAAATTTAGGAGCCGAGCATACAAGTGGAACTACTAACACCAACTAACATTTTAACTGTAAAGGCTCAGCTTATTTAACTAACTTTTTCTTACAGTGTAAATGTATTTGTGTGACTGATCAGAGTGGAGTAAACCATATCGATATCGGTCGTAGTTGCAGTCGTCGCAATCCAAGTCGCAGTCACTTACTACATGTAATAAGTAACAAACGCCGCACGACATTCGACATTTTTATGCAAAGACATTTGGGGGGGAACGGGGACACATTGGGTATCTTGGATTGGGTCTGTGCCTTATCGCCATAATTGAAGTAGTCGCATTGTCTATAAATTCTTGGCCAGCTACGTGGGTTGCGGCTGCTTTGACTTTGACTGGGGATGTCAGGGTGTACGCAGAAATGTCTGTAAGTGTAATTAAAACACAAACAAAAACAGACCACAACTACTTAGTTCAGATTCTTCCTGGGGGCCACAAATCACGCTGCCTACTAATGACCATGATGGGATGCCACAATTGCAGGCGGAGTCTGTCTAACATTAAACAAATGCTGTCCAAAGAAGAGTCTCTTCCTGCCCAGCTGCAGCAGCTGATGCAGTGAAATTTACTTGCACTTAAGTGAAAACATCGATTGCCTTGGGGGAAGCTTAATTAACCAATGCCGCCGACATTGACAATGAAATGGAAAACTATCAATGCTATCAATGGAGTGGCTGCTGGCTGCCTAACCGCCACAGAACCGAGCTGAGTCGAGCAGAGTCGAGCAGAACACTTTCAGACCAACAACTCGTTAGCTATGGCTATCGTCACGCATGCATCGCAAATTTATTTGTCAATCAGGCAAAAGTATGAAGCCAGTCAGAGCATAAAATACACATAATTGCATTTGGCCTCCTCCTGGCCAAAGGATTAGTGCGCCTGATAAGCAGTTGGAGCTGCAGTCTCAGCTCTGTCTCAACTTCAACCTTCGGATTTGAATTGCTCTCGTAATAAATTGAATTCACCTTTTGTGTCCGTTTGTGTTTGCGCCAAAGTAACAACAGTCTCAGCCCCAGCTTCAGCTTTAGCTCCAGATCCCTACTCCGTCCTCCTACTGGCACTTCTAAGACCCACACACGCATGTAGCTGACCAGTTTTATAAGCCAACAATTGGCATAAATATCACTTTGCTCCCTTGAGCGTGTGGCAGGCGCAGAGCCCTTGGTAGCAGCAGCAGCAGCTTGATAAATTCCCTACAAGTTGGTCTAACATTCTTACTATTGGCCCTAGGCCTGGCCCATGATTGAGTTAACTTCATTTGCTTGGCCAAGACACGTGCTCCTTGGGAGTCAGCGTTCCCTGTTGTCCGCTTGGCATGGAATTTATTTTATTGCCTCTTAGCCAAACATGTCAGTTATGTTTGCGAAAGTACATATCATCAGGCCCTGGACATGCGTGTAGGTTTCCACTACAACAAGCGCGAAGCAGCAGCCCAATGAAACTCAAATACATTTAGAGAAAATACCCAGACACCGAGGAGCGGCCAAACAAATTTATGGCAAATTTTTATTGTAAAATCTTGAAAGTGTCGAAATTGCACACACAAAAGCGAGAAAGAAAACCGCGGGCGTCTATGCCGGGGACGAGAACGAGGCGTTCTTGTTGTGAGGTCAGCGCGGACCCAAGCTGACCATGTACGAGTACACGACAGTCGTGCTGCTGGGGTCTTGGGCATTTGGCAATTGGCCATAAGACTTGGGCGGCTTGTACCTGATAATGTGGTAATTTAAGGCCTTAGTACAGGCAAGGGATTCTCGAAGCGGGGTGTGGGTGTGAGTTTAAGTAAATGTGGTAGGCGATTGGAGAATTAAAAAAAAATTAAAATGAAACCAAATTATAGAAATCCTTCTAAATCTGAATTTTTGATTTTCAAGGCTGCCAATTACTTATGGCAATTTTAATAAAAGTTTGGATGGTTGTTTAAGCCAGTTTTCAAGCTTAAGGTTGGTTCTTGGACAGGCTACACTTCATTATTAATGTTTGAGAGTTGACTTTGGTTAAACATTTTTGAAAACTTCTAGGAGTATTTAAATAAAATATGCAGAATTTAAACTTATTATTTTTTATTATAATAATAAATATTAGTGGTATTCCTGAAAGTGTTTTGCTTTTGATTTGCTTTCGATTTGATTTCGCGAAACAGCTGATCACAGCTGCTCCATACAAAATGAGCAGTGTGCCCAGAAAATGTAAGGAAATTAAGGTCATACTAATTGCTTTCCGAAATCAGCCCCAAAGTTGATTTCGATTTGCTTCGTTTTAGTGAGACCGTTCTCTAGAAAAAATGACTCCGCGCGCATGGTGTTTGTTTAAATTTTGTTGTGACTTAAATATAAAAAATGTAAGTTATTTTGCTTTCCATATTTTAGCAATTAAATGATAACTATTTATTGCATCTAAGATTACATAAGAGACTACTGAAAACAAGGCGCGAGGCTGTAAGTGGACAGAGTCATAAGTGCCCGAGTTCTTGGAGCTTGTGCTTGACGTGGTCAAAGGTGTTCAGGCTCACATATTTGCACAGCTCTCCTAGAAGGTTCGAGGTTACAAATTCTTCCACTATTTTATCCTGCCTCTTCCTCTTTGGATCTGTCAAATGGCATGAATTCACCTTAGTTAAGTTACAAACTTCTTAGAACTACAGATTCTTATCACATACTATTGTTAAAGAAGATTAGAAAATTCAATTTTACAATTTCATTTGTCATTTTTTGCTTACCCGCGAATGTTTAAATTTGGCGCCAATTGAAAGCAAATCAAAATGAAATCAGGGTCGTTCCACTAACTGCTTTGCTTTTGCTTTCACGAAAGCAAATCAAAAGCAAATCAACTTTCAGGAATACCACTATTATATTTATTCAATACCTTATTAAATGATGCACCGATCTGTTTTTAGGATCAAAAATTCATTTATTGGTAATTCAGAAACCCTAATCCAAATTCACCGATCCAATTCATTTAAATCATTTGAAAGTTTCAATAACACTAGTTTACAGCATTTTCGATCCCGACCATTTGAGAGTTAATTTATATGTAAGTCCCTTTGCTGAGTCCAAAACTGCAGTGGAAATAATTTTTAGTGGGGCCGTTTTCGTGAAATCGCGGTGAAGCTAGTTTTTCGATTTGGAAAAAAAGTACCTTCAGAAAAATGGCTATATCTTTAGTATCGTGTCGTTCATTATGAAAAGGTAATGCTCTTTTGGAAGGTAATTGAACGCCCTATCATTCATTCATACACCACTTCTAAGTCCGGTTCTCGAAAGAGGAACGTTCGTTTAAAAAGAAACCATGGAAGATCCCCGCGTTTTTTTTCATGAAAATTCATCATAACTCACCATCTATCGAAGGGAATTTTTTTAGAATTTTCTGAGGTGAGGTGCCTATACTAGATAATTGCCAAATTTTTTGATTTATGAACAATTTCCCTGTATTTTTTGCCCTTAGTAGTATAGTAATCCGCATTATTATTGGATCCTGAAGAAGTCTATTTATAAGCAGCACAGTAAAATAGACTATTCGCAGGAACGGCTGCAACCGTGATGCAGTGTGGGACCCGAATTCACAGACATCCTGATAGCCTCTTAATGTACGTCTAAAACTTGCTTTCATCTAGAAGTGAACAGCGCAAAATAGTGAAAATTTTGTAGTTATATACAGTTTTTACTAAATATATATTTAGTAAATATTATTTACATATTGTTGGTTATATATTATATAAAACATTTTTTAATGGTCATGGTACCTTTTTGTCAAATGTTATGACTTCAGAAAGCATCTCCGACCTCATAAAGTATATATATTCTTGATCAGCATTACGAGCAGTGTTGATATAGCCATGTCCGTCTGTCCGTCCATCTGTTTCTATGCTATCTCCTCCGTCAGTTTTAAAGCTATCTTAACCAAACTTTGCACGAAGTTTTTTGGTACAAATACGCTGCGCATTTGTCGGAATCGGCCGGATCGGATGACAACAGAATATAGCTGCCGTAGGAACGATCGGTTGAAAAACTAGTTTTAGTGAGAAAAACTTTTTTGTTTTCAATGCTATCGCTCCCAACGCTCGTATTTATAAGTTTCTAATGATTTCACATAATTTCACCAAGATTTGTCGAAATCGGACAATATAGTATAGCTCCCATACAAAAGATAGGTCTGAAAAAAATCTTTCGTACCTCAAGCTCCAGTTGTATATAAACTTCGGTGCAGCCGAAGTTAGATTGCCTCTATTTTTATAATTTTTTTTTACCTCTTGCCACTTTACGAGCTAAGTTATTATAGTCATGTCCGTCTTTCAGTCTATTTCTATGCTATCTCCTCCGTCAGTTTTAAAGCTATTTTAACCAAACTTTGCACTTTGCAAATTTTAGTAAGAAAAATAGAGGCCAGCTAACTTCGGCTCGACCGAAGTTTATATACCTTTGGAGCTTGATATATGCCTTACAGTTTGTATGGCAGCTATACTATATAGTGGCCCGATTTC
Organism: Lordiphosa clarofinis; assembly: GCA_018904275.1. NCBI lineage: Eukaryota > Metazoa > Arthropoda > Insecta > Diptera > Drosophilidae > Lordiphosa > Lordiphosa clarofinis. The sequence continues at coordinate 304,942 of JAEIGQ010000278.1, forward strand.
GACAAGGCTTAATGAAATTATGTAAAATTATTAAAAACTTATAAATACGAGCGTTGGGAGCGATAACATTAAAAACAAAAAAGTTTTTCCCACTAAGACTTTTTTTCTGACCTAACTTTTGTATGGCAGCTATACTATATAGTTGTCCGATTTTGACAAATGTGAAATTATGTGAAATCATTAAAAACTTATAAATACGAGCGTTGGGAGCGATAGCATTGAAAACAAAAAAGTTTTTCTCATTAAAACTAGTTTTTCAACCGATCGTTCCTATGGCAGCTATATGCTATAGTCATCCGATCCGGCCGGTTCCGACAAATGTGCAGCGTATTTGTACCAAAAGACTTCGTGCAAAGTTTGGTTAAGATAGCTTTAAAACTGACGGAGGAGATAGCATAGAAACAGACGGACAGACGGACGGACGGACGGACAGACGGACAGACGGACATGGCTATATCAACTCAGCTCGTCATGCTGATCAAGAATATATATATATATACTTTATGTGGTCGGAGATGCTTCCTTCTATGCGTTACAAACATCCGGACAATTTTAATATACCCTCTCCAAGGGTATAAAAACGTTTTGTTTTCAATACTATCGTTTACAATCTTGTTATTTATTAGTATTATATGCTTCCATTTAACTCTGAGAAGTTCGATCCAAATCGGATGCCTATAGAATTTAGCTACCGTGGGAATGATCAGACGAAAAAGTAGTTCAAGTGCGAAAAAAATGTTTTCAATGGTAGAGTCTTTATTTTTTCCTGCTATGAATATAATCTGTTTATACACAATTTTAGTTCATTCTCGGACTTAGAATTTCGCTCTTGGATGAAGTACGAACATTCGCACCATGCTCGTGACATCAAACATTTTTGATCTAAGTATGCAATTCTCTACTTTTTCTCTGAGCGTGGTTATTTTTGGTCTGTACTGTACTTACTGGCCGGCTTCAAGGAAATTTCGGGATGTAAACCGCAAACGGTTGCAGGTTTAAGCTATCAAGGAATAAAAGAATGCATTTTTCATCCAACCATTTTGATCTTTGTCGAAGATCCGAATTCCATGTACTCTGGGATCGACTATATATTTTGCATTTCAACGCAATCAAAGGAACAGTCAAACAAACTAGCTAACTTAGTAACCTCTGACATTGCCCCTCCAGGAGAATCCATTCAGTATTAAAATATTCCTAATGCAATTTTCATTCTTCTTTCATACCCATCCATCTGGATGCAAACTGCATTAGCCGCTTGGCTTCTGTAGCTGCCCGCTGTGGTGCCATCCCACTGGCGCGTGGTGAAACTGTCAAGCCATGTCAAACACTTCACTGGTGTGTGCTGAGTGCGAGAGAGGCGAAACTCCTCCACAGATTTTTATGCATAATCGCACACACAAGTACCCGTACATATGGCGAAATTGACGTTTCTGACAGCTGTGACCCAGTTCAATCTCTCATGGTAACCCATGACAATGCAAGAGCCAGGCCAGGTAACAAACTTGAGGCGCTTAAGTATGTTGACCAAGTTTCTGGACAAGGATTTGGAGCATGTCCACTGCTGGGGAGCAGTAGTGATATTGAACTTTACAACAACTTGTCGTTGTTCTGTTGATCGAATGATATGCTAATTGAGTGACCGCTATTTGTAATCGCTGGCGGGGGCGGGGGCGGAGGCGGGGCCATGTTTAGTGGCCTGAGCATGGACTGGGCGTGGGCGTTGGCGTTTTACTTGTCACTTTGATTTTGAGCTGTGCTGACAGGTTGCTCGACTATGCTACGGCATTAATTACGCCGCATTTGCCATGCAATGCGGATATCATTCGGACAGTGCACAGGTCTAACCCACACGGCAGCGTTCCCTTATCTCGTGTAATATTTTCATGTACGTGCCAGTTGGGCAGAGAAAGATTTGGGAGGCAGCGGCAGGTTACAACACGTGTTCGGCACTTGTACTGCGGGCACACACGTTGTGTCCTTAGGTTGTAGTTAACATCGATAAGTGTACCTGTGGCCAGAACTTCCTGGCCAGAGAAATGTAGATTCGCGGGAAACGATGGGCAATTTGAGTAGCAAAGTTGGAAATATAAATTCATGAGCCGTTTAATTGATTTATTAAATTGCTAGCCAGGGCCTTATTTATGATGTGAATATGAAGTAGGAGGTATGGGTTTCCAGTTTGTCTGTTCGACCTGGGGCCCTTCACACACACACACACACACACACATGAGGGAGAGGTGAGTATGCGCTGATTGGTTTTGAAATGGAAAAATTAGAGCAAGTGGCACTCGTCGGGCGGCAAAAAGTGCCTGGCAAAATCAACAATGAAAACATTTTCCTAGGCCACAGCCCCAGAGCAGCCGCCTGCATCCATCCAAACGGCCAACCAGCTAACCAGAAAGCAGCCGCGTCAGCAATAAATTAAAGGCAATTTTAGTCAAATAAAATGTTAACGGTGTTTGGCTCAGGCAACGGAGCAACATGGCTTGCCCTTTCTCAACTTGAGCCTGGATATGATGGACAATGTGGTTATTGTTGCTGCCGCAGCTGCCAGCCGCCAGCCGCCGACTACACAAACATTGGCCGACGACCGGTGCCTGCCTTTGGTATTTGTCACGTTCGTCCATTTTGAGAGGACCACGTTCATGTTGGCGCATTGTTAATAACTTTATTCGTCGCCGGAGTGGTCGTCGTCGTCGTCGTCCTACTTGTTGCCGCCAAACCTTTTTGACAATGAGACACTGCACCGTTATTTATGAGCCATGCTCAATTATTGGCATTGGACTTGTGGCGCCCGCATCATAGACATGGCCATAAGCACAACTGTTGCTGTGGTAGACGCAGGCGTTCCATGTCCCATGTTCAAGTTGCTTAATCAGCAATCAGCTGAGTGCCCAAAATCGTACAATTGTGTCATGGCATTGGCCAGCAATTAAGTCACCGTTTTGCCGTTATGCAAATCCGCCCTCCCCCGAGCAAAATGGTCAGCAAGGTCAGGTTCGAACCGACAAACAGGCTGACCAGGCCCAACTATGAGCATTTGCCAAATTAGAATGTGGAATGTGCTGCATCATGGTAGAAAAATTATAAAGACGATGGGGTTTCCTGTCGTCTCGAGCTAACGCTAAATGCGAGCATGAAATTAGAGCAAATTGTTCATGAGCTTCACACGGGGCGGAGTGGGTAGAGTGAACCTGCTTTTACAGTTGGCTTATGGAATATACAGATCCTCATAAAGTTTTTATATCGACAAAAAGTATAAAATAACCTCATTTCATTTGTGACTCTTTAAAAGTGTCAAGAAATAAACAAATATAGTATGCCGAATACCGGAGTTCTGTTTTAGAGTTCTTGACTTTAGATCGATGTGATCGATGTGTGTTCATTCCAAATAAAAACATCATTAATGCCGAATTGTCTTTCAGATATATCGAGTATTTTTAGAAAGATATTGTTGAGGTTTCTTAATAGCTCATATGTTATGCCTACAGATTTTACAATATGGGTATTCCAGTTAAGATTCCTATTAAAACAGAAAACCGTTTTTAGCTTTTTCTTTATTCCGTTCTATAGGTGAATTGTCACATTTTGATTTAGTTGGATTCAGACAGAGACCATTGTGTCTCGTCCAGTTCGAGATTTTTATTAGCTTATTGTTACATATATCTACACACTCATCTAGCTCAATGGACGACTTACATATAATTGGACATCCTCAGCGTACATATGACAATCACTATTACACAAAAAATTCATTATCATAGATGTTAAACAATTACGGACCAAGGACAGATCCCTGAGAGACACCACATTTAACATGTAGTAAAGAGGACTGGGATGAGGATACAACAACAGATTGGCAACTATTTGATAGATAAGTTTTTATTAATTTTAATGCCGTGAAAAATTATACATCATCCATCTCTTTTCAGATATCCTTAACGACTTTCAGAATAGCTTATATTCTTCCTAAATCCTGATTGCTTATCGTTAAATAACAAGTTTTTGGTCATAAATTACCGGATTTGGTCTGCTCAAGGATCTTAGACTGTTAAGGTAGTATTGCAATTGGTTGAAGTTTTTTGTCAGATTAGGCAATTTACGACAGCAACGAGGAGCAATGTGCAGAAGGGATAAACCGCCTGGATTTGACCTGAGAACAGCTTAGCCTCCTATTTAGTGTTTTTTTCGGCCCCAACTGCTGAACCAAGCAGAATGTAAACACTCAGAAAAAACCCACGAACTTTGTACTTGAATCAAGTAAGTACGAAAATACTTTATACAAGTACAAAAGTCTTAACTCAATTACGTATATTTCAATCCTGTAATATTTCTTTAGACCGCTTTGGGATATTTTAGTTACTTTTCAAACTAGTATAAAATCTTTTTGGTGATATTATTTGTTTATTTATAGTACAGTCCAATTTACTCTTAAAATAAGTCTTGAAGTCTAATAAATTCTAAAGTCAACCCCAAAGCATTGATGAAATATAATAATACTTAGTAAAATAAGTATAAAATGTTTTTAGCTTAAGCCTGTATTATATCCAAATTCGGAGAAATTTATTTAACCAATGGCCAAGATTTACTAAGAGGTATACTGAGATATCTACACTCACTCCATAAGCAAAGTGTTAGAGCCTGGAGGGAATATTAAGAAGAGATTGGACTTAAAATAATTGAAATATGTATGTAGGCCTATTTTTTTTTTTCAATTCAAGAAATTTTGTACTTGAACTTAGCACAATCTTTTCTTAAATTTGTTGGCTAACAGAATAATCCGATCGATTAAGAACTATACTGTAGATGTTAGAATCGAAGCTCACACCAGCATAACAGCGTTGTTCTCGGCCGTAGACCAGATCGAAAAGTCCCAACCAAGATTAATTACACTCGGCGAAAAGCAGGCAGAGGCAAGGACGAAATGTGGTCAAGGGCCACTTGAAACAGCTTAACTTTATAGCTGCCCTCTTGACCACACCACCCTAACTCATACTCCACTGCGGAACCACCCCCATAGAGGCAGTTAACTTTTTCAATTTGGATTTGGGTTTCCAGTATCAACATCTACTATATTTTCAATAATTTCTTTCTTTCCATACTTATAAATATAAAATTAATATTAATTATCTTTAGATTTTTATACCCTTGGAGAGGGTATATTAAAATTGTCCGGATGTTTGTAACGCATAGAAGGAAGCATCTCCGACCACATAAAGTATATATATTCTTGATCAGCTTGACGCGCTGAGTTGATATAGCCATGTCCGTCTGTCCGTCTGTCCGTCCGTTTGTTTCTATGCTATCTCCTCCGTCAGTTTTAAAGCTGTCTTAACCAAACTTTGCACAAAGTCTTTTGGTATAAATACGCTGCACATTTGTCGGAACCGGCCGGATCGGATGACTATAGCATATAGCTGTCATAGGAACGATCGGTCGAAATACTAGTTTTAGTGAGAAAAACTTTTTTGTTTTTAGTGTTATCGCTCCCAACGCTCGTATTTATAAGTTTTCAATGATTTTACATAATTTCAACAAGATTTTTCGAAATCGGACCACTATATAGTATAGCTGCCATACAAACTGTCAGGCATATATCAAGCTCCAAGGGTATATAAACTTCGGTCGAGCCGAAGTTAGCTTGCCTCTATTTTTTAAAATAATGATTTCACTTTGATTTTCGAAAGGCGTTTTCAAACGCTCCTGATTATTGGCATTGCGATCATCATATGACTTGCGATTAGATTTTGATTTTCCTTTTGCCTTCGTTCATGGAATAACTGGATCTATTTGATTCTGCTGCGTTGTTCTTGGACAACCAATAAGGTTCACTCTAATTGAAGTGTAATCCCCGTGTAAATGATTTCCATTTTGCTGACAAGAAATGCGCGTGAAATGACTCGACCTGGTTATTGACTGCGGCTTGGGAAACCCCTGAGGTTTAGGGTTCTAACCGCAAGTGAACATTTTGCATTCGTTAAGTCTTTTATTTTTGAATTTACAAACATAATTATGGCGTATTGTGTGGTGTCTGAATCACCATTATTGGTGAAAGTTCTTGAATGTTTTAACACAGCGATAAACATTTTACGCTGATAAGTCTGCTCCAATTCTGTTTAAGTGTATAGGGGGTAAATTGTAAGCAAACCAACTGGAGGTCAATTGCGTCAACAGCCGTGCAAAAAACACAAACAAATCTGCCAAATCAGCGTCTCTGACACACGGCCGTCCTTGGTTCTGTACCAGCCAAACAATGGAAATTGAATCATTATTAATATAGCAGATACCAAAACTGCAACTAGCTGCCAAGTTGGCAAGTGTAACACAAAAGCGGACACCTTAACCATTATTATTATTTATATTTTTGTGCGCTATTATTTTGCGCATGACTAACCAAATGCAATTTGAGATTCCATTCTTTTTTGTTTTTGAATTCGGTTCCTTTTGTTCCACTTGGTGGCTGGCGGCGGGCCATGTTGCAATAAAAATCGCATTAAAACTTGGCAAAATGAAACAAAAATCGACAGTAATCGTAAATTTGTAATCAGTTGCAAGAACATGTGTTTACACAGAGTCAGGCCTGAGCTTGAGCCTGAGCCTGAGCCACGGGCTCGAGTTCCACTTGGCTGCAGGCAGCACTTGGCGGTCAATGTGTTAATTGAATCGTTGTTTAAATGCCTGAACTTTAAAATAAGCTGACATACTTTTTTAATATTACAGGTTGATTGTTTGGTTTTCTTTTGCGTTCTTAAAAGGGCTATTAGAAAGCGACAGCTCAGTCAACTTGTCGAATGACAGTCACCGCAATGAAAGCGAAATGGAGGAGAACAGAACGAAACCGTTGGGGAGTTGAGCTGAGCCTGAAAAGTGGTAGCAAGTCAATTAGTAAAGTCACCGAGATTGACACAGGTACATCTTTAAACGACGTTCCAATGATGAGGAAGGATCAAGAAGGACCCCTTTACTTCTATTACAAACGTAAACGTTTTTATTTAATGAGGGGAATCGTGAACTTTACACTTAATCGCAATTTGGCAAAATGGAATAAAGTAAGTCTCAGCTCTCCAAAAATCTACTTTTGTAGTTTAATTAATGAGTGTGTTTGCAAATTATCTAATCATACTAAAAGCGATGTTGCTCTAAAGTTTTGTAAAATTAGGCACCCGATTCGTACTCCTGTAATTTAAAATAATAAGAAATTTAGAAAGTATATTAAATAACAGAGAAGCAATACTCCTAAAAATAGGGAGGAGTTCACTTCGGGAAACTTTTGGAGTCAACCTAGGTTCAGGATCAAACGGGTCGAGGAAAAATTTTGTTTTAGACAAACTCATAAAACAATGTGTGGAAACTGGAAAACCCTTTAACATTTTATTCACTTGGAAGTTCAAAGTTTTGAAATTTTCAATCTAATATTCAAAAACACAAGTTCATGGATTTGTGTAGCTTCTATTTTATGGACATTGATTGTTTTCCATCGTTCTATTAAAATCAACTAATTTGCTCTTTGATTTAACTATAAAAATATTTAATCACAAAATTTGCTTAGCGCTTTATATATGCCATTATATGTTGAAAACTACATGCAGAAAAATGAATCCAAAAAGTAAATCAAAATATAGAGAGAAAATTAAAGTGTATACAATTTATGTGAAACTCCAATGCCGACTGTCCAATTCCAAGAGGACAATTACCCTAAGGATGCAATACTTATGTTGTAACCACGGTTGCCACTTGAGTATAAAATAATGCACCAAAAAAATTTAAAAAAGAACCATTTTCATAAAAAAGAGCCAAAATTATTTTCTTCCTTATTCATGTTATAATTTCAATATATCTTTTGTCAATAACGTAAAAATCGCACATCCATTTCATTTCTTAAGTGTTCATAAACATACAAATTAAAACTAAAATTTTTTTCTTGTACCTTTTAATTAACTTGTTAACATTTAAAATAACCAAAACAGTCAATATTCATTATTAAAGGCCTGATTCCAGATGACATACATTTTTTATTTCGGCACAGTACTTTATTCAAATAAGACTTCTTTGCACTAGCATTTAGATTTCAAAACAGTTCAAAAGTGTTTCTATTCATGTGAACTTCAACATAAAAATTGATTTTTTTGTCATCTGGAATTAGGCCTTAAATCCTAAAAAATGTTCTTCACTTATTCGTGTTATATTTTCATTTCATTGAGAATTCTTAAAAGTACAAGTAAAAACAATCAATTTTTGTAAACCCTGTACTCATTAAAAATTTGTAAAAGGGGATCATAAAGTTGTGCAAATGTATGTAACAGCCAGAAGGAATCACCTTCGACCCCATAGGGTATACATTTCAGAGAACGGCTTCATTCGATTGCAAATCGCTCACACATTAATCAACACCCGAATAAACTGGCGTTGCGATCAATACTCGAACTTGATGCGCAACATGCTCGCCCCTGAGTTTTATTCAATTCAATTGTTGGCACTCGATTAATAATCAAGTTCGCTTCATACCTTCAGTTCGGGTGTTTTGATCGCTTGCTCGTCGACGATATCTGAGCGAACGAAAATCATCTCGTATGAATAAAACGCAAAACGTTGTTAAGCAGTGGCGCCATACTTGGGTGTGTTTGTTGTTGTTGCGCTCTGACCTGAACAACAACTCATATGCTCTCTCCTCTCTCTCTCTCCTCTCTCCTATGTCTCTCGCAATGCGTTGGCTGAGTTGTTGAATTTCGACACAAAACAAGTGTCGCATCAAAAGTTCTAGTTCAACCGTTTGATGCGAACGCGGTATGGTTGAATCTCTTTGATTAAAAATTTTGTTGCGGAATAAATGTGATTATTGCTCAAAACCTGACAACGCGATGATGGGTTGAATGAGTTGAGTTGAGTCTAGAGTTTCGTGACTGATTAAATGAGTAGATTTTTGGCTGACGCAATAAAAAAAAATGATTTTTGCAGTTCTCTGATACTTTATATTCTTGATTAGCATCAACAGCCGAATCATTTAGCCTGTCCACAGTCGTCTGTATGAACGCGTCGATCTCAGAGACTGTTTATATAGTGCCACAATTTTTGGCATTTAGTAGATATGCAATGCGCCTCCCCATTTTTTGAATTAATTAAAAAAAAAAGAAATCCAAAGCTAAAGGAACCACAGTACTTGATAGGTATTGCTCGGGGCACTCGTCCGAAACACTCTACTGTTGTACTGAGATTTTCTAATTGTAGTTTTTTTAACCACAAAATTGATAGATATAGTTTTACAGAGTTTCACCGTACAGTCTGTTTCCAATTTGGTTTTTATTAAACTTATGGCAAAAAATTACCCCCGCGACAAGCTGTTGAAATGGAAATATATTCAATACCAACTAATCTAAAGATTTCATTTACCCCTTTTTACTTTGCCACTTTTTCCCAATGGATACCTTTGTAACGTAGCTCAACTTTAATATGGCCCATTGTTATTCAACAGGATCCGCAACATAAATCAAGTTTCCTTATGGCATATTCAGTTCTTTGCCCGATTACGTTGTTGCAATCATAAGAGATATTTAATATCCTCTCGTCTAAAATCAAACCGCCTCATTAATTTCAGAAGCAGCTCCAAGTAAAACTCGCGTATCGTTTCCTTACTTTTAAAGTATGGATTTCTCTATAACTGGCTATCCATAGTATGTATTGTTGGGCATTCAGACCACAAAATTTGTCAACCGCCAAAATAAGAATTTAAGTCGCTAACATTAAAGCTACTAAGTTCCAGATTCCTTAAAAAATATGTATGAATCCCAGCGGCGCAAATGCCCATACAGTTCGATGTCCTTAAACACTTTAAGGCTGGCAGCCCAAGTATCGGTTACTACTCTGTATACATTTACGTAGCTTCGTTTTCGTTGCATACTGTATACAAAGCAGAATACTTGTAATCGGAAAATGCGTATAACAGAAAACACTTGGCTTTAGATTACAACAATATACCATTTGAGAAATTTGCGTCAAGTATGCGTTCAGTTCACAAAACGATACACCATTTTGAACTTTGTACTTGTGGACTAGCTGTCGCGCGTCCACACACTAGTGTATCGGATTAATGGGGATCAAAATTAAAAACTTAAAAAAAAAGTAGAAAGAATGAACCTGGACCCATAAAACAGAAACAATGGACGACGGTACGTTAGCTCACTTGACTTAGCTGGAATACTGGTGACAAAATCATATAGAAGTAAGCAGTTGGCCCTGCGACCGCCTTTTTTCAAAAGTCGATTGACACAAACTAACACAACGTATATATACACGAGCAACAACTCGACCCGAAGTTAAACTTCTTACACACAACTGTGTATTCGAAACGTGCGGAAATTCCCATTACGTGGGCACCTACTACGATGCATATTGTGGACCAGCCTCATTCACCCTGCGCCGCTGATGTAATATGTGTATTTTGAAAATATATCTTTCATACTATTAAAATATTTTTAAGATTTTACATTATCAATTAGTGTTGACAGCGAAAATATCCTATCTAATTTAGGTTTCATATTTTCCACTTTTTAAGCCAATATAAGAAAAAGAGCCAAACGAGACAATTTCAATAAAAAATACCAGTGCACCAACAGGAAAAACACCAGTTTTGGTGCAAACCTCCAAGCTCACTTACGTGGCCCATCTGCCGTACATCGCCCAGATTGTCTTTACAAAAAAACTCCCGTTGATGAAATGTTTTTGTCGCCTAGAATTATTAAAAACTAGCTTGCCCACGTAGTAAAAAATGCATCCTAACGCATTACTAATGCGTTAAATTGCCATCAATAAGTATGAAGGAAAGAATCCCATACAATCTGCTTTACTTTGCCCTATGCATGGCCGCTTTGTAATCGGTGTGACCACAGCCTGCATTACTAGTAATAAAGGATGTATGCCAGAGCCGAACTGCCACCGTGTTCCCATTACGAATGTGTATTTTTTTGAAATAGCAATGCAGAATGTTCGCAGTCTGTTTTCGATTCTTTTTGCTCCTCAGTTGCTTCAGTTGGTCTGACACTGGAAACTCGAGTCCGAACGAAGCTTTCGCTACTCGGATGTTTGCTCTGACATTGGAAGTTCGAGTTCAGTACTCCACTGAGGCGATTTTCTCGCTTTTCAGAAGTTTCATTTGGAGGCTTTTCCCAATAAAAGATAATCTGCCCCCAGGAGTGAAAATGCCCGGAAAATTTAACATGCAATATAGATATATTCCGATCGACTTGAAACTCGGTTTTAAAGTCAAAATGAGAATTGATTTGTTTTTTCATTTACCGATATTGGAAATACCGCCAGAATGCCCACTGGAAAGTGGGTAGGCAATTGATTTGCATATAACCGATAACCGCTTAAATGCAAATATCTTATAATATAAGCGATATTCACTGTATATGCATATACTATTGTAGTAAAGTCTTGTTAAACTGATTTGATTTAGATTTATTATTTCCCAATTTCCAGTGCTGTTTTAATTTCCAACATGTTCTATAGTTATATTTTGTAGAATTTTATGAACTATCTGATGAACTCGAACTTGAGAACTACAAGTGATCTCATGTTTTTAGGCAGATGGTAGGTTTAATTCAATACAATTAGTGTACTAGACGCTTTGCCACCAGGGCAAGTTGAAACGCAAACTGTTAAGAGAGACGGCATTCAATTTGTTTTTCAGGCCAAGGGCTCCGAATTTGAATCCCACCAAAGCAAATAATCATTTTAAAATAAAATTTAATTCAAATCGTTGTTTTTTAGAGCCTAACTGGTGGTGGCTCCAATTAGACTCCTGCACTTGATTCAGAACCAACTTAATTGGCTAAAAAATGCTATTGAAAACTTACAAACCTTTTTTATTATTTTTACATTTAAGTCAATTATAATATTGATACTTAAATAAATTAATTTTATTTGTGTAAATATTTCAATTTCAAACGCCCACTTACTAACATTAGAGAGTTCAAACTTACATAGATTTATACATTCATTTATTCTGTCTGAGGGACAATAGACATAAAGCTGGACATCATCGGTATACATGTGAACATTACAGTAAAACAACGAAACATGAAGATTCCTTTAGAGCAGCGGTGGGCAGCAGAAATGACGGAAAGGGTACAACAACATTCTTATTTTTGTCATTTGCTTGTGATCAGCCCGATGCAGCATGTGTTTGTTCTAATTTCTATTGCGTCGTAGAATTATAAAAATAACGGGCCGGGTTGCGCGGGTAAGAGGGCTATGGGAATATGTTTTCTTTTTTTTCTGATGAAAAGAATCAAGTTGCAATCGTGTCAACCATAGAGCCCCCTTTTTGTTACCACCTTCAACTCTTCACATCACCCAAAACAGCTTTGTGTCTAGCACATGTAAATCATCTTTCATCCTCATCAATCCTCCTATAAACGGAAATAAATATAAAAAGAATATTTTTTTCCACCTTGTGTAATTATTTTCTCTTCTTGCTATTCAAGATTTCTCGTTAACAGGTCTAAAAGTGGTTTTCAAAAAAAGTTCGTTTCCTAAGTCATTTGATTTGAAAAACTAAAATGAGTTTATTGACTTTAAATTTAATTTCATTTCATTTGTGTTCAATTCAGCGCTTGCAAAGCAGAAGACAAAAGCTTAATTTGGATTAAACTGAATAAAAATAAAATGAGCCCCCGCCTAAAACTATGCAACGAAAAATGCTGCGCAGCCCACAACTGTTAATTTTGAATGCAAGCAATTAAAAATTTAACAAAAAAAAATCAAAAGAAGTCTCCCCGTCTCGGTGGCTCAGTGCAGCATAGCTTAAGAGAGTACAAAAAGTTGCCTAAGCTTAGGCTCAACTGAGTTCAACTTGTGAACGGACCACTCTCACTTTCCCAGCAATCTTGCAATGCAGTCAGACACGGTGAGTGACTGAGAGTACGAAAGAGCGCCAGAGCGAGCTTTTGTGTATGGTGAAGCTTTAGTTCCCGTTGGGCCACTCCACTTGGCTTTGGTAGCTTGTTTTACCTGTTTCTGTTATGGACCTCTTAGCATTATCGATTTGATATTAATTTTTGCGCAATTTTGCAATGCACATGCCAGAGCCAGAGCCAGAGTCAGAGCCAGTGCTAAAGATGGAGATTGTTGCCAGGCCAATGCTGGGTTAGACTTGTTTGATAATTTGCTTAGTTGAGCATGCTAATTAAATGCCAAAACAAGGGCGGGCGCAGCGACTTGATTATAGAGCAAACTGATATGTACCCAAACATACTTACATATGCATGCACATATCCAACTGCAGCTTTCTAAGCTCCAATACGGTTGACAGTTGCTTCGACCTGGGTTGACAGCCTCTGACAACGAACTGAAGCTGGGTCTGTTGTGACAAGCTGGTCAGCTTTAATTGACAGACATGGATAATGGCAGGTCACAACCCACGCTTTCTTTAGTTTTTAATCTGATGCATTTTTCAGGCGGTGGACTCACAAACATTTGACGTCAGCCTGCAATTAATCACAGGTAGCCCAAAATTCTGGGGAAGCTCTTTGTCAGGATACGGCACCGACACCGACATCTGGCTCTGGCCATTCATACGCTCAAGGTCGCTCTCAAAAGATTTATGAGCCAAGTGACACCCGCATTCACTTGGCCATAGCCACAGCAAAACTGGTTTTGTTCTTCATTAAAGTTTAAGTCGGTTGGTCGCTTGATTCGCTTATCTGCATTAATTATCAATATGTGAGTTTGTACAAACCGAAAACTTAAACTTGATTAATTTTAAAATACCAAAAAAACAACAAATGGCGAATCTGTTTGTCTTCATTAGCTTGAGGTGGGGAGGTGCATCTCAAAGTAAAACAAATGACCAAGTGTGCTGCAAGTCGCTCTAATTAGTTAATTTGTTAACTATAAACAGTGAACTTGTACACTTAAAGAAAAAAATTAAATGGTAATCTGACTATTTGCAACTGGGACTTAACTATGAACTATAACGTATAACGTGAGTATAAATTTCTAATTTTATTATTTGCTACAAATAAAGCCAGCACATTTACTTATTCACTATTAAATAATTCTTGTTTAACTTCCAATTAAGTTCATTAATAGCCAGCTTTAAAGCCAAATCGATTGATACTTAAATCAAACATGTTTCCATCAACGGTTAACTAAGTCTAGCTACCTTTTGTCTGATGTTGGCTATATTTGAATACGCACAAAAAGACAACCAACGACCACCTAAGGTCGTCTGAACAACAGTTTCTCGCTGTTTCATGCGGTCTAAATAAGAAATAATTTGGAATCGCAAATGCAAAATTTTTTTTATTTAATTTGTTTTTTTTTTAAATTAGGTATTTTTAACATTTGTTTAAGCCATCAATAATAATCTTTGATTTTGAATTGAAATAAGATTCCAAAGGGGAAAATACTTCTTATATAAATTGGCTTACAAGAGCTTCTCGATAAAAATGAAAAAAAAAACAAGTAAGAGTGTGGCGGTCGAGTGCCCCGACAGCAAAATACCCTGTCCCAAGTAATGTGGTTCCTATAGCTTTGAATTTCATTTATTTTAAAATTTATTTCAATAAATGGGCAGGCGCACTTATGTACATATCTTCGGTGTTTTTGCTCGGATCTCATAGTGGTACACAGAATAGATAGAAGTTCCAAATCTGAAACAAACTCGATGTGGGTTCTATCTATTACAGTCTCTGAGATCGACGCGTTCATACAGACAGACAGACGGACAGACAGACAGACGGACAGACGGACATGGCTAAATCGACTTGGCTGTTGATGCCGATCAAGAATATATATATTTTATGTGGTCGGAGATGCTTCCTTCTCCCTGTTACATACATTTGCACAACTTCATGATCCCCTTTTTCCCACTTTTAATGGGAACAGGGTATAAAAAAAATAAAGGGAGCATGATATTTGCCTGCCAGTTTGTTATGTGGCTATACAATATATTCATTATAGGGTATAATAATTTTGCCCAGAAGTCTTGCAACGCATGGAAATAATAATTTCCGACCCCATAAACTATATATATTCCTGATCAGGACGACAAGCTGAGTCGATTTTGCGTTGTCCGTCCGTCTGTCTTTTTTTTCAAATATTTTTAAAATGCGCTTTTTAATCCTAAACATTTAAAAAATTTTCCAAACTCTATCTCAAACCGTTTTCGAGTTAATTAAAATTTAGTAAATTCACAAAATTGCACTTTTAAGTGTAGAACTTCCGCAAAAGAGGTCCAAACAGCTTAAACTTGCTGATCAACATTAGACGTGTGATTTCCCAAACTGATCAAAGATAGCGCCACTACTTTGAAATTTGTCTGACTTTGTTTGTTGTATGGCAGCTATACGATATATTCCGAGAAAAAGATCATATTCATAACAAAGTACAACAAAGTTTTACTCAATAGAGCTTCTTTTTCAACCGATCGTTTCTATGGGAGCTATATGCTATAGCCATTCGCTTTGGATGATTAATCAGTACAATTATAATATTTAGTTTAGTTTCCTAGTGGCTTCCACCCTAATGTATATAGCCCGAACTGTTAAAAAAAATCGCGAAATTTCCCAAATGGTCATTTGAGCTTAGATTTTTCGCGAAATTTTGAAAATTTTTATGAGTTTTGGGAATTTTAATGATTGATTTGGTCGAAGACAATTGTAGACGCGCAAAAAGTTAGTTCAAACGGTCCAAAAAGTCGATAACCACACAACATTTAATGATTGGCACAGCTTATCTTGAAGATTTAGTAGTTGGCAACTAAAGACGGGTGAATAGGAGCTTAAAGAAATTTGAACATTTGCAATATTCCTTTATGAGGTTAGATTGACATGAAGACGGGTAAATGGAATGTGTATATCAAACGGACCAATAAATCGCTAGATTTTATAAAAGTTTTAGTGAATTTTTATTAATATGAAGATTGAATTGATGGCAATTGCCCAGTTAGCTTCACTTCTTTGTTCTAGTAGCCGATAAAGGAGAACAAAAAGTCGATTTCTGAAACTTTGACTTTATAACCCCATACTTCCGTTCTTTTTTAATCGATCCCAAATATCCTAATTCAGATTAAAATTCCATCAGTTCTTACCATAACCTTACCTTTTACAGTTTCACCGTCAGATAATCCGTTCTCAAAAATGTTTCCATCCATAGGCCTATGTTTTAAATTTTTGGCCAACTTTAACCCGAAATCCAACAACAGCAAAACATTTTAAACTTTATTAAATCATTTTTTTAAAAATTGTTAATATCACTAAGTTGTTGTGTAATTTAATTTCCTATTAAACTTAATCAATTAACACCTGAAAGAAAACAGTGCCTTAATTCAAGTCTCTCATGCGTATAGCAGATAGGATAATAATTTCATGTCCCGAGGTCCCTAAAGTGTCCCAAGGATTGCCTGGTGAACTGGAGTAACTGCGGATTTGATTGATTGCCTACGGTTATTTTACTGTCTGCTTAATGGTACCCAGCTTTCTGGCCGTTTTACTCCATGCCTTACCTTGGGCTTTAATGAAAATTAGTAGTTACAAAATTCATTTGAATTCATTTTTACTTTCCCATTTTCTATCAGTGTATGCAAAAACTTTTCTCAAGCATCCATCAAGTCGCTCTCTGAATTGATGTATTCAATGACCAATTTTGGACTCTGGCGGCCTGAAATTCACAGACCGCCTCCCGATGAGACCTTGTGGCATAAATTAGCCGCCGCTAGCTAGCTGGAACATTTTATGACCAACGCATTTGGTGGATAATTTTCACATGGCTAAAGATTACGCAATTCCACATAAATTAGGCGACGACTATTTAGCCAAGACCAGTCCCAGACCACTTGGCCTAATCACAGTTGAAATCAAGCGTAGCAAATTGGAGCAGACACAAGTAAGCTGCTAACCAACAGGCAGCCAACCAGCCAGCAAATCAAATCAAACTAGAAGCGAAAGCAAAAGTTGGAGCAACCGCAGAGGCACGCTGCTGCTGGACAGCTTTTGCACATAGACGACTCTTTGGGCAATAATTGCGCAAAAATAAAAAAAATAGAAATAACTGAACGAGGCGAGCACAGTACCCCAGTCTAGGCCATATCTGGGCGATAAGCGTCGTCTCCCCCATTCGGTATACCGTTCACTTATGGAACTCCATAACCATAACCATTTGTGTGGCCACACAAAGGAAAAATCGCAGTTGATTAAACAAAATTGTTTGACTTTCCGGCAGCGAGGGGGTAGGGGGAGGGCGGACTTGTATCGACTCTGAACTGTGGTTCAATAGGCCAGGCAGGTTAAATTTGATATAAATTGAGGGCGAGCAGCCGGAAAAAGGCTTCGACTAAGGTCACCCCACTTTCTAATTAACTGGCTCGGTTAGGAGCTAGGTGGCTAATTTACGGCACGTCCAAGTGGTGGCAAAACAGCTGCTTAAGCAAATCTGCACCAGCAGTCTCAATTTCAAATTAAATTTGTATTCAAATAGACCACAGACGGCTGCTGCTGCCAGCTAACCACTCAACTGGGCAATGACAAGCAAATTAACCGCAACTGCAAAAGCTTGGGCCTGGATGTTGCACCACCACTACCACCAATGGACAATCAGCGCGCCCAGCCAACTGTCTCTTTGTCTGTTGGCAAGTGAGTGTGCGGCGGCTGCTGCTGGTTAACAACATCAACTCCAACCCAAATGACTGCCCCACCCATATTCTGCTCAGCCAGACTTATAATTTTCCACACGTAACCTTGGGCAAAACTACAAAACAACAAATTCAAATTGAATTCAAATTCAAATCCAAATGTATTCAAATTGTTAGGCCTTTTGAAAATGCAGCCACACATACTCGCGCTTGGTATTTGGAGCACTTGAAAGGGCCCCCACCTGTTGATTTACCTTCTAATAAGTTTTTTATTTTTTCGATCGATTGCCATTCAATTGGAGCTGCATAATAATTAAAAGGCCATATTTGGTCTATAATGGACTGCCAAATTGGCAAATTAATTGGTTTACATTTTCCTTGTTGTCCAATCTGGAGCTAAAGTGTAGTGGAGTTGGTGTATGCCAGCCAAGCCATATGGCTGCAGCTGGGTTGGCTTATGGTTTGATATTTGTTTGTTATTTTTTTTGGCTTTGTGGCTTATTGGCCGCCCGCACATTGTTATGTGAAGTTGGAGAAATATGTATAAAGAGTTTACCGTTCGTATTGTTATTACTTTGTAAATGTGGCATAAAGGGCCAGGCCAAATTGTAATACCCTTCATTTGAAGCAATTTCGTTTAGCTATATTATTTTTTAATAAATTTTTACTAATTAAAATAAGCCAAAAAGTTTAGTATGGCTTTTTATTTTCGCATTAATTTTTCTTTGCAGTGGAAAACAAGAAAAAGAATGCTGTTCTTAACACTTGGAGGTTCAGGTTAGGTCTTACACGTGACACGTCATATAAAACTATACCGTTTGCTTCGATGGTAAGAGCTAGATATGGGTGAGTGATGAAATTCCTTTGCGTAAAGGTGTATGGGCAACTTATTAAAGGCTAATGTTGGGTTAAAGTGGTTTATTTTACAGAGCCTTTTCATTTGAACTTTTTTTTAATAGTGTCAACTGACTTATTTGTTCTGGTTGCTCGTTACATTTTACATTATTTATATTTCGAGGGGCCGGCAAAACACACATGATCATTAGAGCGGTCCCCATGTAAATGAAATTTTTAAGGTCATGCTCTCACCCCCCTATCTGATACTTTTTTATGTATAATTAGCGTAAATAAAAACAAAAGATAAAAAAGTCGAGTTTTAACCGGCGCGACTGGCGTCTAAAGTTTTTGAATATAACTCATACGCAGTGTTGCCTATAATCATATATTTTTTTCATTTATAAATATTCGGCGATGATTTTATTTCTAAACTATTCAAGTTTGAACAATATTTTATTTCCACAAATGTAGATCCCTTTTTGAATTTCGAGCAATGACAGCAATTGAAATGAACTAATAACTTTGTTTGTACAAATTTGTATTTGGTGAACGTGTCGTATGATTAATATTTGTTAAAACTTTGAGACCCTGTCGCGCCCATTTAAAATTAAAATCAAATTTTTTGAATTTCACAATTATTAATTATACAAGAAATATTAGCTTTGGGAATGCTGAGACCTCCTTTTTTCCATTTCGCTGGCTTGGGGACCGGCCTAATGATCATATTGGCGTTGCGTGTGTGTGTTTAGCCACGCCAGAGCGCGCTCATCTAACACTTTGTTGTTGTTGCCAAAGAGAGCAATATAAGCTTGCATACTGTCGGAGTTGCGACGTCGCTGCAACGCAGAGCGTCGTTGTATACACAGTAGAAACAAAAGTAAAGAACTGTGCTTTAGCCTGAACAGGATTAAAAGTAAAAGAGACGTGCGCGTACCCCATGACTTTTGTCGACTTTGGGAATGAACATATTAAGAAGCATTTAACACCTTCCAATGCAATTAGCATCTGGGAAAACCATTCTTTAAAGACCTGGGTAGTCTGGCGGATCTGCCCCTAGATAAGCTGGTTTTTTTTTATATCAACTCCTCAAGATGGTTTTAAAAGAATATTTGCTACCGTCAAAACCCACACATCGCCTCCCTTCCTATCATTTCCCCTTTTCCTTTTAGGCATCACAATTGGTCGTAAGTCCTCTCTAACCTACGCTAACCTAACTGACCTAGTCTGTGTATGAAGCATAACTCTACAGTTAACTAAGGAGGAAAGATTTATGAAAAAAAGTTTACCAGAGTACGTTGGTAAACGGACTTCAGATTCCAGTTAAGACCACGAAGAGCGAACAATAAGAATTGCTGTGGGTAAATTTCACCGATATTCTGGGTTAGAAATGCGCCAACCCACAAAATTGGCTAAATTAACCAAATTGTGGAGTAAACATCTCGTAAACCCTTACGTAACGAGAACTATTGCTACAGTAAATCTAACCGAAAATCTCGTTTAGAAATGCGCCAACCCACATAATTAATAATATTTCTTGAAAAGCCGAAAACCTTTTTCCCAGTTTTTACAACCGTTTTTACAGGAGTTACAACCCAATACCGTTGGCATATTTTGTAATATACATAAGAGCATCAGGTTTTCGGCACTGGCCAAGTAATCCCGACCCTCTGGTCATGCGGTTTATTGGCCCTCCCGCACAGTGTTAAATGTGTATAAAAATTTCTATGTATAACAATTTGTAGTAGCTGGCGCCGTCGCTGCCGCCTTTTTTAATTGCACTCTGGGTCATGCTCGACTCTATTTTTTTTGCCCATTGACTTGTTTGGTTGAGTAATGAGCGCCAGCGCTAGCCTTTCACTTGCAGCAAACAAAAAGCACAATTCATTTGGCCGTTGAAATTAGTTCACAAAAAACGCAGAGTAATAAACGCCCACCGCCAAAAGTAAATAAAGAAAATGTAAGTACCCAGCACTTGGCGAGCTCCAACTCCTGTTCCAGCTTCCAGATTGTGCAATTAGTGCAGCAAATGCAGGTGAAAGGCAGGCCCACATTCCAAAGACCACAAAATCCTGACCGGACCGAAAATAGCAAACAATAACCCAAGAGCTTAAGCGAGGCACGCGCTTACCTCCGCTACCATGTCGCCTCCCCCAACTCAGATTGAGGTTTTAAATCTATTGAAAATCACTTAACAAGCGCAGCTGTCAGCAACCAGTTGGCGGCTTTATAATACATTGTTGTCGCGCATTGTTTCAAGTTACATGATATAATTTTGTCGCAAGAGCCGCAAAGTATACACGCGACAAAGAGTAGATCAGATATAGAAGGAGCATATATACGGCAGGTCGAATATTTGAGAGTATAACTTTTTTTCTACTATTGTAAATCAAAGCAAAAACAGGAGCTGCTGCCACAGTAATTGCGATCAACACAAATGTCTGGGCATTGGAGAAGCAGGCACAGTCGCCGGCGTTACGTGTGCTGGAAAACAATATGGTGGGAGTTGGAGAGTTATATAGATAAATAATATAGTTATATGCGGTGCACTCTATTGAGTCGAAGTGAAAACTGCAGGAATCATTTTGTGGAATACAAAAAGGTTTAAGAAAAAATTTTTGTGCCAAAGTCAATTTTTTTGACATATATTAATTCAAGAACAAGACCTAAAAATGAACTCACGAAATAGACAAGGTTACCTTTACTGACTTCGATAAACACCTTCGAAGACATCGAATTTTTGTGTGTTTGGATTTGTTTTGAGCCTTTTTCTTTATTGTTGCATTTTGTATTGCATTTACTTGGTTTCCGACAGCCTTCGCTTGATCTTTTCTAAAATAAAGTCAAAAATTGCCGATACTTTTCGCATGTTTTGTAACTAAACTTCGCGCAGTACTGCATGCTTAAACTCAAAGCTGGCTGAAAAAATTCGTGAATTTATGAAATCGTTGATGTGTCTGTTTTATAAAGAAGTTACTTTGACAAACAAGACTTCCTTCACTAAGTAATTTCGCTTCTTTAGTGCTTTTTAAAAACTATTTTCATTTTATGAAATTTATATATTCTTCACTTTGATCCCTTACCTTTTGCCATCTTTCGGGCAAGAGATTAATTCCACCATAATAAAATTTTTTATACATGCTGGCATAAATCTGGTCCAAGTGGATTTTGACGTCCTGAATTTCGGAGAAAGTTCTCCCATCCAAAAACTATTGCAGAGACAGAAACAAGTAATAGTCGGAAGGCGCCAAGCCTGGAGAATATGGTGGGTGTGGGAGCACATCCAATTCAAGCAGCAAATGCTTTTGGCGAGTCATCGAACTTGAATGAGGTCTCAAATTTCGTTCTGTAAGAACATGAGGAACTCATAAGTCAAGCTTCGAAATTAATCCTAGTCGTTTTATGAGCTAGTTAAATTTAATCTAAAAAAATAATAAAAAAGTTGTTGTTCGACGATTTGCATCGACCAACAACTTTATTTTATTCACATCGGCTTTAAGAGACCTTCCTGGACCCATTTGATAGTAAAACAGTATTACTATATCAGCTGTTTAAATATATATCGGTAAAGCGGTTAACTGTGAAGTTGTCTGCGAAAAAATTCAATAAAATCAGCTGTTGTCATCAAACTAAATTAGTTAGTAAACAACCCAATAGTTACACACAATCTACTAAACTTTTTCTAAACAAAACAAAATTAGTTTTAGGTTACGTTCGCCTAAA